>CM050424.1:28399661-28497161 GCA_027564155.1 Gymnocypris eckloni scoliostomus | reverse complement strand
ATTTTCTGTTTTCATTTGAATTAACGTTTTAGTAACTGTTGTTTTATCATTTTTTATACATACATATATAGTTTTTAGTTTAGTTATTTTCATATGTCAACTTAAACTAAACAAAAAACAAAAACATTATTTCAGCGATAATATATATATATAACATGTTAATTGGTTTTACCAAAATAAGAGGGATCAAACAAAATGCATGTTATTGTTTATTTAGTACGGGCCTGATTAAGATATTTCACATGAAAGATGTTTAGCCTACGTATAGTCCACAAGAGAAAATAATAGCTGAATTTCAAAAGTTTACACCCCCTGGATTCGTAAAACTGTGTTGTTACCTGATACATGATTTTTGTTTAGGGATAGTTGTTCCTCAGTCCCATGTTTGTCCTGGGCTGCGTTTCTCATTAACGATTGATCTTAGTGCTTAAGAGAACGTTCGTTATTGTTTCACGTGCGTTTCCCAAAACTATACTTAACACAATCACACGTAGCCCTGCTTTAAGTGCTACTTTGGAGTCGCGATCCGTTGGTCAAGTGATGAAATGTCAATTTATAGAATGGCTCGTAATTGTAGTACACGCTCGTTTATTGAAATGTCAACCTAATGCTGCATTCCAGACTGCTCGGATACAATATAATATACTATAATATAATAGTAATAAGTATAATATTAATCTATATAGGCTAATATATATTATAGTATAAAATATCTGTAGAGATGTTATTTCCAGGTCCAATACATGGCTGGTTTTTGTGCACGTCAGCAAGTCATTGACAGATTTTTTTGTAGTTTATCCCTATTTTTAGCCATTTTTGATAATTTCAATTGGAAATTAATTTAAACAAAAAAAAGAGTTATAAAGTGTACAATAAAGTACAATCAAAAGTTTTGATTATAATCACATTGCACTTGAATAAAGTTAAAGATGTAACACAGGGCTCGCAAAATTGCTAGCCCGATGTGCCGGGGCTATTGTGTTTTCCAGTTAGGCTACCAAAATGTGTCACTGCCCTGGTCACCTTAAATACAGGGCTTCTGGAGGTCCTTAGAAACTCCTCAATTTAGTTGTATCAAACTTAAGGCCATAAAAAGTTTTAAATGGTATAAGAAATGTGTTAATTTTTATTTCAAGAGAAAATATTGTGAAAAGTCAAGCTGGCGCCGCTGATGCAGCCTTCGTGGCATTATCCGCTGTTGTTTTTATGTTTTTGTTAGTTTGTCCTGTCTTTAGTTATATCCTGCAATCAGTTTCACCAGAGACAAATTGCTGGACATTCGGAAGTACACACCACCCGATATTTCTCTGGATTTCATCTATTCTGATGTTTTGCTGGACATTGTATTCGGCGGAGCTGCAGTGCTGTTTAGATGATTCAGGACGTGCAAACGGGGGAAGTGAGCCGGTGCCCTCGTAAAGCTTCGTCGGTGGGGATTAAGACTGCAGTCGCCTAGTATCCATCTAGCGAATTGACACTCTCTACCCAACAAAACAGACAAGATCCTTCTGCTTTCCTGGACAAAAAAGGATTTCTCAAACTCTGCTGCTCTGTGTTTCACAGAAACCTGGCTGAACGGCGCCATTCCAGACAGCACTTCATCTGCCAAGCTTTCAGCTGATTAGACATGATCGTGACGCAGAATCAACAATCAACGGGGAAATCGTGCGGCGGCGGGACGTGCTTTTACATCAATGAGAGGTGGTGTACAGATGTAACTGTGTTAAATAAGATGTGCTGTTCTGATCTAGAAACGCGTGAGCTCAGCTTTACAGAGACTCGCTGATCTGATCACAGACACAGAACAACAACACCCTGACTCTGTTTTAATCATTCTTGGGGACTTTAATAAAGCAAATCTCTCCCGTGAACTGCCAAAATACAGACAGCATGTTACATGTCCCACCAGAGACAGTAGTATATTGGATCACTGTTACACAACAATAAAGAATGCATATCACTCTGTCCCACGAGCAGCTTTGGGACTCTCTGATCACTGTTTGGTTCATCTTATACCAACCTACAGGCACAAACTAAAATCTGCTAAACCTGTGGTAAAGATTGTAAAAAGATGGACCAATGAGACAGAGCGTGTTTTACAAGCCTGTCTCGACCTTACTGATTGGAGTGTATTTGAGGCTGCTGCAAACGATCTGGACAAGCTCAGTTTCTGTGAAGATATGTGCATTCCTACCAGGACTCGTTTAACCTACAACAGTGACAAACCATGGTTCACTGCAAAACTCAGACAGCTCCGTCAGGCCAAAGAAGATGCTTACAGCAAGGGGGATAAAGTCTTGTATAAACAGGCCAAATACACACTGGAAAGGGAGATCAGAGTAGCAAAGAGGTATTATTCCGATAAGCTAAGGATCCAATTCTCTTCCAGAGATTCTGCTTCAGTGTGGAAAGGTATGAAAGACATCACTAGTTACAAGACCCCCCCCCAGCACTGTGGAGAACCAACAACAGGCAGACAATCTGTATGAGTTATAGTGCAGATTTGAAAAAAAAAACACATCCACACAACACCTCTCCACACAACCATTTCACAGTTCACACTTACATATAATAAATAGAATAAAGTTTATGCATATTTGGCGTGCTGTCCGAGGGGAGGGCTCCGCCTCCGAGCTCAGAATTTTGGCCCGAACTCAGAGTACCCACAAAAAGCAACATAGCAAAGGACAGCCGCCCGACGAATAACCCCCCAAAATGAGTGCCGAAATTTGGCGGGCTGGCGTTTCAGTAAGAAACTTAGTCTTTTGGCAGGGAGGACCCACACAAACTCAGACGGGAGCAGCTCACGGCGCCGGGGGAAAGGGCGCTACCGGCCGATGGACGAGGAACAGCGTGATTTGGGGTGCTTGATTGGGAGGACTCATACCGTTTCTTAACGGGAGCAGCTCGCGGCATCAGGTCGGTGAGCCCTACAGACCACTAAAAGGAAGAGCAGCGCGTTTGGGTTGTCAGACCAGGGGCCCGTACTGCCTACGGGAGCAGGATCGCAGCGCTGGGAAGATGGGCCCCACTAGCCGATGGATGAGGAGCAACATGATTTGGGAAGCCTGATCAGGAGGACTCACACCGCTTCTGGTGTGGGACCAGCATAATGTATGGGACTGCATTATTTTCTACAATATCTAGACAGACCAGGGACTAATGTGAGGATCATGTTTGTGGACTTCAACACTATCATCCCAAACCTCCTCCTGCCCAAAATTCAGCTCTCTGTGCCCACCTCCATCTGTCAGTGGATCCACAGCTTCCTGACAGACAGGCAGCAGCTAGTAAAGCGTCCAGCACCCGTACGATCAGCTCCTCAGGGCTGTGTTCTCTCCCCACTGCTCCTCCCTGTACACAAATGACTGCACATCTAAAGACCCCTCCGTCAAGCTCCTGAAGTTTGCAGATGATGCCACACTGATCGGCCTCATCCAGGACGGTGACGAGTCTGTTTACAGACAGGAGGTTATAGAGCTGGCTATCTGGTGCAGTCTTAACAACCTGGAGCTGAACACTAAAACTGTGGAGATGATCGTGGACTTCAGGAGAACCCCCCTGCTCTCCCCCCACTCCTCACCATCATGAAAAGCACCGTAACTGCAGTGGAGTCATTCTGAATGCTTGGCACCACAATTTCTCAGGACCTGAAGTGGGACAATCACATTGAGTCCATGGTGAAAACGGCCCAGCAGAGGATGTACTTCCTTCATCAGCTGAGAAGTTCAACCTACCACAGGAGCTGCTCAAACAGTTCTACTATGCCATCATTGAATCCGTCCTCTGCATATCAATAACTGTCTGGTTCAGTTCAGCTACCAGTTCGCTCTGGACCCCTCACATCCAGCACAGTCCTCTTTGAATGTTACCGTCTGGTTGACGCTACAGAGCTCTGAGCACCAGAATGACCAGACACAGAAACAGTTTCTTCCCTCAAGCAATCCATCTCATGAACACTTGACAATAATTATTGTACACACACTGTTTATACACTTATGCACTTATTTATCTAACACGCATAGTTAGTTAGACACTTCAATAGCACATAATATACCTGTACATACAGAAATGTCCATTGTTATATACATGTACATACAATTGTCAATTTGTATATTGTTATTCCTTATTTACTTGTTCTTTTTTTGCGTATTTTTATTATCATTGTTTTTGTTCTTTACTGTCATTCTGTTGCATTGCGGTAGCTTTTGTCACGAAAACAAATTCCTCATATGTCTAAACATACCTGGCAATAAAGCTCATTCTGATTCTGAAGAGGTCTTACAGTTGGTGACGGAAAGGCAAGTATCGCGATACAGCTGGATTAAACTTCAAAAGGCAATGATGTCATTGAATAAATATGAGCGCTGCACGTTTCAAGTCAAAACACAGCACGGATATCTTTAATAATAATATTCATTACATTTATATAGCGCTTTTCTAGGCACTCAAAGTGCTTTACATAGTAAAGGGGATATCTACGGTGGCCGAGAGAGCTCAACGCGCTGCAAATAGAAAACACACCTGCAAATTAAGAAAACAACTTCCTCAATATTACAACATACACGCTACAAATGCTCACAACACAACCAAAAATAGAAATGCACTGCAAATAGATAAAACACCAGCAAATTAAGAAAACATTTTTCGTCAATTTGACAACAAACGCTGCAAATACTCACAACACAACCAAAAAAGAAACGCTGCAAATAAAATGTATTTAGTTGTGTGCATTTGCAGTGTGTTTCTTTATTTGTTTGTGTTGTGAGCATTTGCACCATCTGCTGTCAAACTGATGAAAATGTTTTCTTGATTTGCTGGTGCTTTTTCTATTTGCATGTGTTTTCTGAAGTTACGGCGTGTTGAGCTCTCTCGGCCACAGTAGATATCTCCTCATCCACCACCAGTGTGCAGCATCCACCTGGATAGTGCGCCAGAGCGCCCACCACACACCAGCTTACTGGTGGAGAGGAGATGGAGCGATGAAGCCAATCAGTGTATGGGGATGATTAGGAGGCCATGATGGTCAGAGGCCAATGGGCAAATTTGGCCAGGACACCGGGGTTACACCCCTACTCTTTTTTTCGAAGGACATCCTGGGATTTTTAATGACCACAGAGAGTCAGGACCTCGGTTTAACGTCTTATTCAAAGGACGGTGCTTTGTAAAATATAATGTATCTTTATGTGAATGTATCTCTGAAGGGAACCGACTGTCATCTTACCTATAATGCCTAATAAAGCAGTGTTTATAAGCGCGGACAGTGCAGCTTTGTGTACAGCCGCTAATGGGGAAACCGTAATATCAAGCCGCTCCTAAAGCGCCACCAGGTGGCAGAGAATTCATTTCTGAATTGCTGTTTATGGTCAGATCAATGCAAACATGATCCATGTTTTTAAGCAGCAAACAGAGTAGTAAATGAGAAAGAGGTTATGTGCCTTCTAAAAATCTAAACAATTGGACAGTATGTTTATTGGTTTTAATTTAATATAATTATTAATATGCTTGATTCATCCCTTTTAATACAAATGGTCTAAAGGTTGAACTGCTGTTGTGTAAGATTTTTGTTTTTGTGAAACCCTGTAAATCATGTCATTTTATGGCTTAATACTGTGTTTTTTATAATTTTGTATTTGTATAGTGCTTTTTACGATACAATTGTTGCAAAAGCAGCTTTACAGGAAACATTTGAGAGTGAGTAGCAAATAATGCATGGGTGAACTATTCCCTTAAGGTCTTTCTTCTTTTATCACCTCAGTGACCATAAACCAATAAGACATCCATATGATTAAATCCTGGTCAAGCCCCCAAACAGGGTTCATTCAGCCCTGGACAACACGAGCGTAAGACACAAAACAGAGGTTTGGAAACCTAACACTCAACCACAGGGCACAGAAAGCAAGAGAAGTTCATGAAGACAACAACAGAGAGAGACGGTGAGAGAGCTTTCCTGGTATCTACAGCATACTGTCCTTTTTATAGTAACACACAACACATGCTGTGCACCGTCACGCTTGTGCTGCTGCTACTGCTCTCAAGCCTATACATCACACTCACCCAGCCCATGACAAAAACATCACTCATTTACATGCATTATGCACTAAATATACTATGAGAAAATGCATTGCATGATGCCATGTATGTGGGTGATAAACAGCTAGAATAAATCACATTCAGAGTGCAGCATGAACATGCATATGAACACCACTGAAAGACAGGGTTAAATCACACTGTTTATTCAAATGCACTCTATACATGCAAGTCGTGACTGAGAAACGCTCAGCCCTGTCCCCTCCTGAAGCGTAAACTCATGCATCTCCTTACCTTTGTGCGCGCCTGTGTACTTGTCCTTGATCACAGTCAGCTCGTAGATCTTGCCGAACTGCTCAAAGATGGGCTTAAGGTCCTTCTCGTCCAGATTGCGTGGGATCTGCCCAATGAAGAGCTTGATGGCGTCGGGCTCCTTCATTGAGTCGATGTTTGGAGAAAGTCAGAGGCGAGATGAGCAGGAGAAGAGAGAGGATGGAGGTGTGGATGGTGCCTGCGGAGGCGGGGAGTGATCAAAACAATGAATGAACGGATGAATGGATCTTCAATTGATGCATCATTTCTGTGATATAAAACCTTATTGTGAAGTGTTATATTAATGCATTAGTTATCATGAACTGACAATAAATAAAACTGTTAACACTTTATTTCAAGGTGTCCTTTTACATGTACTTACTATTATAATAAAAAATATGCATAATGATATGCATGTAATTCTAATACTAACCCTAACCATGTAGTAAGTGCATGCAGTTAAATGTACAATTACACTATAACAAGGACACCTTAAAATAAAGTGTAACCACAATACCTTTTCTTTTTGTAGCATCCTGGTTATTACTTAATTTTAATCCTGGTTATTGCTCATTGTTAACTCATGTTTATTATTGTAATCATATTGTAAAGAGCTACCAATACTGGTAAAAATTAAGTAAATATAAGCTTCTGTACCCCAAAAATCCGACCCTTTAAAATGACCTCATGTTGATTCATATATCTGATTTAAATAAAACCAATTAGGTTACAAAACCTTGCATTCACTATATTCCTGTATTAAAGCAGAAGCACGCAAACAGTACGTGATCTGACTATTTCATAAATAATTAAATTAACATAAAAGCACAAATAATGCATTACAGCTCTGAATTCTGAACAATAACGAGTAGTAATAGCCTTCGACAAAAAGCTCGTTCGTTTGCCAGCAATAATACAAATCATACATAACCACTAAAACAACATGGCATCTGTGCACACGCAACAGAACAAAGACGGCTGTGATTCCCAGCATATTTAATAACGCAGATCAATATTAATACACACGCATATGAACGAGCGCATCCTTTGTTTCGGCGGCGGATGCTCTGGAGCTCTTTGTCCGTCTCCGTTAACGAGGAATACCGAAAACAGCTCACCTACAGGGATGTCTTTATATCACAATCTTCGTATGATCCCTCGACTCTCGGTCAAATCACCGTTTCTGCCGGTATCTCTGGTATAACGTCCTGTTATCAATATAAATCGTGTTGTAAGCTATAACACAACGCTCTCGTAATGTTCTGTCACCACACATCGGTTATTCCTCGCATCTCCTTCAGAGCGGTGTACTATGTGTTTGCTCGTGAACGCGTCTCTAGATGTGACGTCACGGCGGTGTCTCCCTCTCGTCGAGCTCGTGATGTAACGGGCAGGGGACGTCTGCAGTTTACAACACAGACTCGCATTTCAATCGATATGACCAGGAAAGCTGAGTTATAAGTGATGCATGTTTTCTCAGTGCAGTAGAGCAGATGCTCTTCCATCTACAGTAGCACATTCTGAACCACTTCATGCGCCCGTAACATAGTATGCCATACTAGAAACAATACTTGCTTTTTAGCAATTTTAGTTTTAATTCATTTTGAGGTAGCTCAAGCACCTTAAAATGATAGTTCACCCAAAAATGATAATCTGCTGTTGATTTACTCATTCTCTGGTCATCCAAGATGCAGTTGGCCTTCAGTAAAACAGTAAAGAAGATTTTTGGTGGTCTTTTGTGATGCATAAAATGCAAGTCAATGGCTACCGTCACTTTGAGAGTAAAACAAAACAACACTAAGTCATATACAGGCAAGAAGAATTAAAACACATGGCTACTGACGAAATATTGAGTCTTATGAAGCTAAATGTTAATTTTGTGCAAGAAACTGATGATCATTAACAACCTGTAATCCAGAGCCTCGGGCAAATGATGTTCGCTTCATGAATGAATTATTCTTTTGAACCAGTTCTTTTTAGTGAATTAGATGCACAAGTTCACCAAACCGAGCTGAACGCCTGAAACAGATCACGACGCGAGCAGCATAAACCTACAAGTCACTCAATCAAAACTGACTTTCAGATGCCTGACGCTCAGAATCTAAATGAACCGATATATCGGTGTATCTGAACTGATGCAGTGCTCCAGTTCCTCATTGTCAGACTTTGTCTCCCTCTGCCTTGTGTTTCCTTATCCTTGTGTTATGTGCCCATATTTGGTCCTTCCTGTATCCTGTCATCATTAGTTTATTAGTCCCCGTCTGTGTTTTGATTTAGTTCCAGGTGTGTCTTGTTAAGTCTCCCTATTTATAGTCTGCTCTGCCCCATGTTTCCGGTCGGTTATTGTATATGTCAATGGAAGTGTATGTACCCCAACCATCATCTGTGTCTGTCTACCTCCTAGTAAAGTCTACTGTTTATGTTATCCTCGTCTCCTTGTTCCTGGCTCCCCCGTGCAGCAATGTGACAGAATAACCGACCCTAAAAGGAAAGTTCCTCCTCCCTCGTTTTGTTTTCCCGTTTTGTGAAAAGTTTTTGGTTTACCTTTTTCTCTCCTTCGCGACGATGGAGTTTGCCGCCGACGTCCTTGCCCTTATCTGGCGGAACCTCACATTTGTGGAGTACACCGGGGAATTCTGCGGGCTCGCTGCAAGCACAGAGCTCCATAACGTGGCAATCCTCCATCTGTTTCGGCTCGGGGCCAATTATCATTGCCCTATGGATCTCCCAGACACCACAGGATTGAAAACTGTAAGGAAGATGCCTGGTTCTCCAGTGCCTAAAATGCCAAGTCAATGTGCCTGCCCGCCACTTTGAGAGTAAACAAACAACAGCGCCCTAAGTCATATACAGTGCAAGTTCCTCCGCATGGTCCTGCCCAGAAATCATTGAGTCTTATGCTTTTCAGCCTCTCCAGAGCACCCACGAGAGTCAGAGCCGCCTAACAACCTGAGCGCCAATCAGAGCCCCGAGCGCCCCGAGTTGGTCCAGCTTATTGCCTCCGCTGGTTCTTTTAGTGAAATAGATCCGCTGGTTCACCCAGCTCAAACTGAGCCCCGCTGGCACTGTCCAGCTCACCTTCGTCCCCGCTGGCACTGTCCAGTTCAGCTCTTCCAGAGCGCCCCCGAGACTCAGCACTACCCGAGTGCCCACGAGAGTCAGAATCTGAATGAGCGCCCCAAGAGTTGGTCCGTCCAGCTGAACTGATGCAGTGCAACGTGACACTCATACAGTCACTGAACTGAAGAAAAGAGTGATGCGCTGCGGGTCTGCGCATGTGTGAACTGAGCACTTGAATGAACGGGCCAAATTAATTTAATTATTTCTCATTATTTATGTAAAACGTGAGCTGATGGAGACCAGTTCATTCACTTTTTTTACATGTTTTAGACATGTAAAACATCCTCATTTCACATCATTGGTGGGTGTGTTGACAATATAATTGTTAAGTTATTTGCGTCATTATGTAAACGAACTGTGTTCCTGTGGCTCAGTGGTAGAGCATTGCATTAGCAGCGCAAAGGTTGTGGGTTCAATTCCCAGGGAACACATGTACTGACAAACAATGTATAACCTGAATGCACTGTAAGTTGCTTTGGATAAAAGCGTCTGCTAAATGCATAAATGTGAATGTAAAATATCTGGTGAATCACTTATTTGAAACTGTTCACGTTAATCGTATTTGTATTTGCTCGTTTGCCTGTGTAACGAATCCGGTCTCTGTGGTTCCCCTGATCGTCACCATCACCCGAGTATTGACTTCTCTCTCCGAACTACATTTCCCGTCATCCTGTACCAGGACTCTGATTGTTAGTTCACCTGATGCTCATCTATGGGACTACTTAAGCCACACTCACACACACAAACACTCATCGTGAAGTCTTGTATTGCCCCGACTAATGTTTCTGAGCGCTCTCATCTTTCTCTGTTTGATCATTGTGTTTTGACTCTGGACTGTTTCTCTTGTTTTGGACTGATATCTGCCTGTTGACCTTCTTGCCTGCCTTGATACTCTACTCTTGTCTCTCCTCTGATATCTCTGTTACCGTTACGACCACTGCCTGTACGACTGTGTTAACTCTTATTAAAGCTGCACATGGACCTCCACTCTGTTGACTCATCATTACAGCCCGAGGCTCTGAATCAGGTAATAATGTAAATAATCTTCAGTCCACACTAACTATTTTTACTTAATAGCACTGTAGCCCCTGGCTGAAAATATTTAGAAGAACAAGAAAAGATTTTGGGGCACACCTTAAATCAGCCTGCAATGTATTACTGACAAATGCTTTGATAATAAACAGACTTAACTAGAAAAAATTACAATGTGCAATATTTTTTTATTTCAGGATATGACATTTCTCATTACAAAACACTTTCGTAGATGCAAATAAATTATGTGTTCATTACAAAAAACAACTACACAAATAAATTAAACGTATACATAAGTTCTGCAGATGCTGAGGGGTGGTGTGGGAGTATTACAAATATAGAGAATTTAATCATAAAATATTGTTTTGCATTAATAAATGCAGTCACTAATAATATTAAATGTTCATTTCTTGTTTATTTGCTGTATTAGTTGGTGGTCGCACCAGTACACCGGCAGAAAAAGTGCTCACAGTCTGGAGCCCTGAGTTTCTTGCACAGACTGATTGTTTCACTTCAGACATCAATATATCGTCAGGGGCAACGAGTATTATTAATTTTGCATTGCCTGTATATGCTCTTTGACCATCAACTGTCGGTGTCCTGATATTTATCCTACCCTCAGATTGTCCTACCAGGGCTAACTGTGCATGCATATTGCGTCATTTTTCTCACCGCTGAACAACACTGTATTTGCATTACTGTAAGGATGGGTTTATGGGGTAGTTGTAGGCGTTAATAAACCATAATGTGCATTTTCGTTGTTGAATTGTATCCTACTGCTTTAATGGGAGGTAGCTAATTCTGACAGGGTTGCAAAAATTGACAAAAAAACATTTTATGCATTATATGAATCAACAACGGCCACAATTTCAGCTAAACATCTTTAGTGCAAGAAAAAAGTCAACTACATCTTAGATGGCTGGGGGTGAGTAAAATAAACCAACTATCTATCCCTTTAATCTCGCACGCCTGTGATGGTGTAGTGTTAGCTTGTGTTTTGGATGAGATGGTGTTATTGGTTGACAGTCCCTGAAGCTTTTATCTGTTCTGGCGCTGAACAACACTGTATTTGCATTACTGTAAGGGTAGGTATAGGGTAAAGTGTTAGCTTATGTTTTGGATGTTATTGGTTGACAGTTCCTGAAGCTCTTATTGTTCTCGCGCAGAGCTCTGACCGTGGTGCTGAAGTTGCGCGCGCTTAACAACTGCTGTCACTTCTAGAACACCACGTGTCATTAACTAATGTATCCAGGCAGCTCATATGTCATACGCGACTTAATGTTAGAAGAGGATGTTTAAAACAGATTGAAAAAGCCTTTGTAAAATAGATAAGCATGCAACTTTAAAATATAAATGTAATTATGTATTAGAACTGTATGCAATTTGACAGCCTAAGAAAGATAATTAACCATACATATATAATTGTTTATCCTGCTTATTATTAATAGCAAGTGTAACGATTGGCGTGTTGCTGCAGCCGAAACGGTGATGTATTTTAACCCTTGCGCTCTCACTCGGAGCCTTTGACCCAGATGCGCCTGCAGGGATGTGACAGGTTTACTGTGATGTACTGTGAAAAGGTCACCATCTGCCTCCAGTGCAGCCAGATCCCGACCCCTCCTCTTCTCTTCTGAGCTCACACATTATATACGGGCACATGGCCTGCTGCATCATCTCAGGCAGACCCGTGTTCTCGGGTACAGATCTACCTTGATTACAGATGATTAGAGCACAGATGTCATTGCTCAAGAGAACGAGTAGAGCGCGCGCTGGCACACTGTCCTCTGCTGGAGAGATTGCGGCATTGCACACCAATGCACTTGACAAGTTTTGTCTCACGCTCAATAGGTGATAAGAACTTTCGATAATATCATTCATTTACATTATATCATTACATAGTGTTAGTTTAGCTAAACATTAAAGTTGCATTCTTATTTTTCCACAGTGGTCACAACAATTATTTGTGATTGTCACTGCATTTCAAAAGTAATTCGCAAATAAATGATGCTAGAATTTTTTTTATCCCATCAGGAGTAACTTGACTTATTGTGCAATTATCGTTAAATATTGTTAAATAAATATTTTAGGCCTAGGTAATGTTATGGAATCATCCAGAGGCGTCATGCACTCATTATTTATTTGGGGGGGGGGCTTATGTTTTATTAATTTTTCCCTTTTTACTCGAAACATTCCCAAACGCATTATCTATATCACAAAATATCTCCATTCTCACCTTTATAGATGATGTTAGTTGTTCTATGGTGGGCGATGGTCAAAGTAACCTAATAATGCAGTCTATTAACTATGCATAACAACCTGTCTCTTCATATACAAATATATAAAAACATAAAAATATGTTATGGCATGATTTGTTACAAGTAAAAAGCTGTCATGCCATAACATATTTTTTTAATACGACAGCCTTTATATTTAATGTGAATTTAACATTGAAAGTTAATGTGCATAAAAACATCGTAAGTTATTATAAACACTGTCATTGTACAGAAATAGAGCATCATCAAAGCAGTCATTCTTGTGAATTGGGACAAAACAGGGAGCAAAACTGAAAAAATAAAACCCAATTTATGTATCTTATATCTTATCAGCTATTGCTCCATGCTTTGATAGCTACAAACTAACAAAATGTGCTTTTATCTTGGACTGTGTAATATCATTGAAACTGTATCTTTGACAGTATTCAAGATGTTTTTAACATTGCTTACTTAACACATTCAGATGCACTTTCACATGTGACCAACAATTCCTCCACAAATATAAAATATCATAATGAAATATTATCAAAATATGTAACTGACTGATGTAACGTATATCGGCAGGAATTCAACTGGCTCTACACGTCACCAGAAGGGGGGGCAGCTAATGACTCAACAACCCTCTAAAGCCCCCTCCGCCTCAGCGCAAAAGCGCGCTTTTCCTTCTATTATGAACAAAGGAATGCGATGGAACGTTTCTCAAAGACATTCGCATTTCATGACTTTCAAAACATCTACACAAAGAAATATATGGATATTAATGTGTACTCTTTCCCTCATAGGCTTGATGTGATGATTTCGAATGTGAATTATTTCGGACAATGTGGGTAATTTTTAATCATGCTTTAAACGGCATAAACTGTAATGTGTGTGTGCGGTAAATGCAATGTTTAGTCTCTAAATGAAGCTGGCGTCGTAAGCCATAAGTTGGTGTGCATGACCGTTAAGCTTTAGCATCATGTGTGACTAAACAGGCATATAAAATCTGTAAGTTTGTATCTTCCACGGAATGACTGGAATGTCGGACCACGTAAATTCCACCCCAGAAAGCCTGGACATGGGGGCTCCCCATACGGACAATCGGATTCGACAAGCCGCCCGTGGGCAGGGCCAAGTTGGTCTGTTTAAAACAACGCCAGTCGCCGCCTTCTCTTCTGGCGCTCTGACTCTCTTGAACATGGCTTGAACATCTCTGAAACTCCGCGAAGCTGCGCCCTCAACGCGCCGGTCCGCTGGACTCTCACCTTGAAAACCAACCATTTATGAAGTCTAGGACCGTGCCAATGCCGTAACACCACGGAGCAACGACTGCAGAGGAGAGCTTTCCCGGTGACGTCACGCAGCAGAGGTTTCCCGAAGGAGCACGAACCGACCACGTGACATCCGAAACAAAGAACTGAACTCACGCGGGAAAACGAAACCAAAAAGCAACAGCCTGCTTCAACAACAGACAGCAAGTATAACAAACAAAGCGTTTTTATCCTGACTAAACTGGTAAATTCGATCTGAATGCAGTAACAAAGCATACGTATTTGTTCGTGATCTTTTCCTGGTTAGTTAAGTTATGCAATCGAAAGAATGGTATTCTTTCAACAGTTAACCTCAAAACTCTCCTATGTGTGTATGTTTGTGTATTATCAGTTAATCCATTTATGTTAGAATAGCAGTATTACGAATAAACCTTGTTCCGTTTTATAAAGAATTGTCTCTGGAATGTGATTTTAAGTATTTTCATCATTATTTGCCCAAAGATAACGCAACCTAGCTCGAACATGATTAATTATTAATTTCGTTTTATTGTTACCGGGGCCATGGGCAATAGAAGCAAGATTTAATAGATATACTGATGTAGTAATCGGTGGCCGAATACTCAAAGTATAAATCGTACGTTAAATATTAATATTACGTTGATCAAGCAACATTGAATATTTAATAACTAATTCCCGGAGCTGAAACAATAGCTCCATATTAAACTGTTTTTTTTACACTGAGGTGACCAAAACCTGAATTTGTAGTATTTTTAACTATCAAATACATTGAATCAGTCAATTACTGCATCAAAACAAACAGTGAGGATGTTATTGTTGGTAAAGCTTTTATTCAAGAGTCACATTTGATTATTTGAATATATTACTGGACACAAAATCTGACGGTGGTGACAAATGTGGCATTTCTTTCACTGAAATGATGCTAGATGCTAATAGAGCCTGCTTCAGGAGAATACAATGATATAAATATTTCAATTAATTTCCTCAGAAATTGGAGGATGGTGTTGACATATCATGGCTGTGATCAGGAAATATTAACATTAGGATTGAACTATAAATCTGACCAGAGTGATGTATTCTGCAGAGAAGGATTGTGGGAAGGGGGTCCTTTAGAGTGACAGCTGCCCCTGATATTCCCTGATTTTATTAAATTTTAATAAATGTCTGATGGTGTTGACAAAAAGTGGGACACAACTTTGAAACCTTATTATACATGCTTTGATATGAGATATTAAGTGTTGCTTTTGATAAAAAAAGCCATTTTCATATCATTAACATTTGTATCCATTTTATAGCATATTAATGATTACACCCTTCTCTGTGGACACACTGTTTTAGGTGTAGTGAGTGTCATAGGTTTCACATAATAATGATCAGTGCTTGAAATGGGCCGGTAAGCACCGGTACGCAGTACCGGCACTTCTATATTTTAGCCTTTAGAGTACCTGCACTTTTTTGTGAGTACCGGCACTTCTGACACGTTGCCGGTACTCAGAGTAAAATCGTCAGGGTCTGGGTAATTAGGCTATATGATCCATATATAATTAGAAATTATATAGATACTATGTAAAGCACACTACCCAGGCGAGATCACCTCTCGTCTCGACCCATCACGTGAATGAACACAAGCAGAGTCGGTCTACTTCATTGTGTGGTGTGCGAGAAGGGGAGGCGTGCAGAGGTGTAGAATAATAATTAATTATTGATTACTCATTTGAATCAGTACTTTATAACGAAAATCATATCATAAAATGAAAAGAAGCAGGCTTTTGCAATCACATCATTTTAAACTGTAAACTCCTGGAAAGTCGAAGGATCCAGTGAACGAATCCAAACGCTCAAAACAGCGCTAATGCAGAGAACACATGGCCGATTTCATCAGCGATCACAGAGACAAGAGTGACTTATAGATGTAAAGGCAGGAGGTTTAGTGATTCTGAACGGAGTCGTATATTAAAGGCAGGAGGTTTAGTGATTCTGAATGGAGTCGTATATTAAAGGTAGGA
The DNA here is from genome assembly GCA_027564155.1 of Gymnocypris eckloni scoliostomus. Classification (NCBI taxonomy): domain Eukaryota; kingdom Metazoa; phylum Chordata; class Actinopteri; order Cypriniformes; family Cyprinidae; genus Gymnocypris; species Gymnocypris eckloni. The sequence continues at coordinate 28,481,120 of CM050424.1, read as the reverse complement.
GGTTTAGTGATTCTGAACGGAGTCGTATATTAAAGGCAGGAGGTTTAGTGATTCTGAATGGAGTCGTATATTAAAGGCGGGAGGTTTAGTGATTCTGAATGGAGCCGTATATTAAAGGCAGGTTTAGTGATTCTGAATGGAGTCGTATATTAAAGGCGGGAGGTTTAGTGATTCTGAATGGAGTCGTATATTAAAGGCAGGAGGTTTAGTGATTCTGAATGGAGCCGTATATTAAAGGCAGGTTTAGTGATTCTGAATGGAGTCGTATATTAAAGACAGGAGGTTTAGTGATTCTGAATGGAGCCGTATATTAAAGGCAGGTTTAGTGATTCTGAATGGAGTCGTATATTAAAGGCAGGAGGTTTAGTGATTCTGAATGGAGCCGTATATTAAAGGCGGGAGGTTTAGTGATTCTGAATGGAGTCGTATATTAGTCGTATAGTATATGTGTTCCTGTGTGGCTCAGTGGTGGAGCATTGCGTCAGCAGCGCAAAAGGTTGTGGGTTCGATTCCCAGGGAACACATATACTAATGAAAATGTACAACCTGAATGTACTGTAAGTCGCTTTGGATAAAAGCGTCTGCTAAATGCATTGTAAGCCCGGGCCCGGTGCCAAAATGTCTGGGCCCCCCTAGAGAGGAACTGTGGGCCTGGTGTCAGTAATCAACGGGAGCTATCTCTTGCATATAGCAGCAACATCTAGGACGCAGCACACTGGGGGGTTTCACACCCTGTGCTGACGGTCCGCACGATGGACCTGCTGCAGTCACCATTCCACCCTCCCCTCATCACCTAAAATTCACTGAAAAATCCATGCAATGTAATATGTACAAAAAGTAACCATACATGTTTGATATCTTTCGAAATGTCTCAGTGCGTCTGGTAAAATGGTCTCATTCTCCCAATCATAATGAAAAGCTAAAGGAAGTTCTAAAATATGAGAAGTATAGTGCACAGCGTAAGGATGTGCCCTCTCCCCCTGATCTTCTATTCAAAACACCTCCTGTATGTAAATAAGCATTCCCTGCCACAGGATATCAGGAGCCATTTGGTTGCAAAATTCTGAAGTCTAATTATAATAACAAGACCACCATTTGGTGAGTTTATTGAATTATCTGAGTATATAAGGAAAGGGGACACAAAGTTCTGGGCGTCAGTAAGCCGATTGCCCACACAAGATCACTTGTGTGTAGTTTCATTTCCAGGTATGGTCAGGCGTCAGTAAGTCGATTGCCCGCACAGATCACTTGTGTGTAGTTTCAGTTCCAGGTATGGTCAGGCGTTAGTAAGCTGGTTGCCCACACAAGATCACTTGTGTGTAGTTTCATTTCCAGGAGTCTGTAGGCTGACTGCCCGCACAAATCGCTGTGTGTAGTTTTCATTTGCCAGGTAGTATTGTAACTGATGATTCTATTCTTGTAACATTGGAGATTTGAATTATTGCTTCGATTACCTGGTTAATAAATTGTAACGTTTGATTCTATTCTGACTGCCTCTAAAGATTGCTTTCTTCCTATTAGAGTAGCGGATTCAGTATATTTCCGCAAGCCTGTCAGTTTAGCGACGCTAATACCCGGCGTCTTTTCAAGTGTACTTCGGATGCAGGGGCGGGTTAATTCCATTTAGGGATGGCGAACGCCGTCTGGTCAAACTAAATTCGGGTACGCCCATACCTCTGACTTTTGATTTAATGTTACTTTAAACAAGGATTTGACCAATCCAAAGTTATTACGAGTGTTGTACATTGACCTACTAACATATCTGATAATGGCCAAAAACCTTTACTGAAGTAAACAATTAAACTAAAGTTCTGAGGGGGCTCCAAGGGGTTATCCATGTCTCTGATTGTGTACGTGTGAATTAACGGCAAATCTTAGATACATAACCATAATTACCTCTGATTGATGACCGGGCCTGACGAGATTGTGTCCGTGAGACCTGTGAAAAACAGGGCCTCTGAGCGATATAGTTTCCCTACATCTGAGCGGGTAAAGTATTAAACGGAGCTGAAAAGAATAATCAATCATTCGTTTTCATATTTTAATGATGCACAGATATCATTAAAACCTTTTCATTTATGGAGTCAGATGAAATAACGAGATAAAATATATAAGAAGAAGTGTTCCATTTTAATGTTCTTGTTGTGTCGTGAAAAGGAAGCCCTTCACCCGCGGAACGACTGCCGTCATTGGATCGTTCCAGCCGGGCCCTCTTACAGTGGTGACGGCGTGATCTCACAAAGGCGAGAACGTGATTCTCGCGAGGCAGTACGTCATTCCAGCCGCGACATTCGACTTGAACTCTCCTTGGACGTGAGGTTTGATATCCTTCTCATCAATATCCAGCTGCTGTGGTAAGTATATTTTTTTTGCCTTTTAGAAGTTGAGGGAAATATTGTTTACACCATATAGACACATTTGTAGTACGGGTCGGAATACCCACTTTTGAGACCGGAACCGAAAAACCCGGTGGGGATAAGAATTAGACGAGAAACATGTCTTTTCAGGGAAAGCACAGCAGCACTGGATGAAACCGAGTTAGAGACTCAAACTAAAAGCGAAGAATGCTCTAGACACAAATTTCACAGGTCGGTTGAATTAACATTTGATTAAAGTCTTTTAAATTTTGTGGGTACCAGCTTAATAACTGGTGGGTTATTAGAAGATAATTTAGTATTATCTCATCATCTTGATAATATGGTGATTTTGATTCCATTCAATTATAACCGCTTTTCTGATTTTAAACACTTCAGTGGATGAGTTGCTATTGTTAGGAATTTTTAATTGTTAATTAAATGTCATAATTGATTACAAATTAATTTTAAATTAATTTCATTGATAAAATTATTTCAACATAACCATTGATTAATCAGAAGCGATCTTATAATTTGACAATCACAGTAAAACCTTTATTATTATCAAGAGGGCCAGAAATTTTAATTTCGTTTACAAGTAATTAAGATAACAGATTATTATTATTTTTTTGATGATGATGTTAATGACACAATGAGGAATGATTAAGTTTGGAAATTATTTTAATTACTATTATGGGAATCCAAAACTAGTGATTTAGAAGCCGTCAGAATTAATGTAATAATTAATTATGAATTCAAAATTCTAATTACATTTAATAATTAATTACACTTCCTGTTTACATTTTGCAACAATATGGGTTTATCAACTCAATTGCAGATTACACGTGTAAATTATAATCCTAAGTGATCCTATTAATTTTAACTATAACGTCATAAATTTTAATTAGAAACCACAAATTCTAATTTTCAGACTTAACACAAGTCTGGCACTACCTGTAGGCCATACTTCATTTCCCTAGGTGATCTGGTTAACTCAAAAAAGAAAAAAATATATAATAATTAATTAAAATAATTTTATTAAGTTAAAATTAAATAAATGCATAAATGTAAAGTCCTCTTTACTTAGGCCTGAGAGTAGATAGTGCTCCCCCTAGTGTTGTGTTGGAGAAGTGACAGTGACACCATACAATCAATGTCACTTCTCATTGCAACAGGTCCAACTAGTCAAGGTCACTGAAGGCATGATTTTAAGAGACGATAAATACATTGTTCCAGAAGCCCTACAGAAACCAGTGATAAAGTTGTACCACGATTATGCACACACAAATGGCATCAGACATTCAAAGATGGTGTGACACATGCACCGTATGTGCCACCATTAACCAAGGCAAGCCTGGCCGTACAAAACTGTGTAGACCAGAGCCACCCAAGGGACCTTGGGAGTTACTCCAATTATTTCATAGACCCACTACCTAGTGCCAAAGGGGTATCGTTATTGCCTTGTGATAATTGACAAATTTTCCAAATGGGTGAGCGATCCCCACCCGCAATAACAGTGCAAACACAGTGGCACGAGTAGTAGCGAACCAAATCCTCCCATTCTGGGGAGCACCAATCCAAATTGAATCTGACCAGGGCACACACTTCACAGGTCAGGTGATGAAACAAATATGCCAGATGCTGAACATCAAACAAAGGTTTCACATACCGTATCGACCGCATAAAAGCTCAGGCATGGTGGAGCATGCCAACCACACAATAAAAGCTGCCCTGAAACAACAGCAATCAGACTTAACGAATGATACACAATTCAACCCAACCTCTGAGGTGAAATTCTCAGAAGGAGACATGGTAATGGTGCAGCGTTTTTGTGAAGCAAGGTGCATTCACACCCGATGGCATGGCCCATATGAAGTTAAAGCTATATGCAACAGCTGTGTGGCCACAACTGTGAAGGGAAACTGCGATGGTACCACATGTCTCAGTGCAAATCATTCAAAAGTACTCAGAATAAATAAATGTCACTGTCTTCTCCTCTTGCCTTCCAGGTCGACTGCAGCGATCCCATGGAGGCCAGATGAAAGGAAAGTGTCTGGGCCCACGTGCATCAGACTGGGCCAAAGGATTTCACTCACACACAACCTGAAATGTGAGAGGTGGGTGTGGAAATACTTCAAGGGCCATCCACACAAAATCACAGTCGCACCAAAAGAGACAATTACATGGCCTCCGGATTAGTACCGGATCCAAATTGCACACCACAAATTTGTTGTAGTTCAGGTAACACCCACCCACCTACAAGAAACATTTCAGGACACACTCGAGCACCAAATTCATACACAACCTCACTGCCTGGTATCAACTTAAAATAGATCCAGGTGACACAATAGGTAACATGTACACACTACACGAAAACAAAAACAATGGCATAGACCCAAAATTGTGCTACTATGTTATAAATTTGGAACTTGCAACATATAGGTGCACACATACAGAAACACATAATGACACACATATGAGATTCACCGAGCTAATGTACGATCTCACGTCGTACACACCTAACGAGCTGGACCAACCGAAAGGAAGGAATGTATTGTGTCGGGAATGTTATAGCATAGACAATTTCACCAATCCACACAATTGTTCATGGACTGTTAAGTACTGTTTTAATTTGACCACCTGTGGATACACTAAACCCAAAAAGTGTCCAGAATTGTACTCAATTCCTCCTGGTGGACTGATTAGAGGAAAACATCAACAAGACTTTATTACATGATGTAAATTTGGTAATGACACATGTAACTTATAACATTTCAATATACTCTCTGACTGTACAAAACATTGTAATACTAATGATGAGTCATATGCATGGCTACAGTCACGAATCGATGATTTAATTTCTGATTACAAAGACAGACTTGCCGTCCAAATTCCACCTGCTCGCTAAAACGAGACCTGCTCAGCAGTATAGCCGGCCTGTTCGGATCAATTAATTCAGCAGCCAACACTTATAAAATAACCAAACAATCTCAATTCTCCACATGGTTGACAGATCAGATGGCCACTGGTTTCCAACACATCACCAATAGCAATGATAATATTATCAAAGCGGTTCGTTCCGAGGCGCAGGCGCTTCTAACGATCAGCCACACATTGTTCAATCAGACCCGTACCATCGAACGTGACTTAGCCTGCAGATCATATGCACAAGATTTATTCACTGCAACAAGACAGGAAATTTTAGATCTTCCTCTGCACAAGACCCGAGACATGTTTTGAACGATTTAATTGAGGTTTTAGATTTACATAGATGGTTCTCTTCGGAAAAATGAAAATGTAAAGTATTCAGAATTATTATCCACAATTATGATGTATACTGGAAACGAATGTATTGGTTGCATTGGATTTTTGTCACTTTTCCTTTAATCCACCCAGATCAAGTTTATCCAAATTCCACTAATATTCGATCCATTGGCATGGTAGTTAAAGATCAGGTAATTAAATGGGATCACCTCACCGGATATATGACGCTGAAGGGTACTGAGACCGTATTTACCAGTCGCACTTGTTGTCATGAAACTCACAATTATGTTGTCTGTACATGTAACACATTACAACCTTTCTCTCCCAATGATAGCAAACTCATAAGTGTTGAATCTTTGCATGGCCATTCAAATACGATTCAGGTGTCTCATACACAGTGGTGTGTCATCAGTGAGATGAATTCGTTCACATATGGAGGACTGACCTGTCCTGCTGATCACTCATTTTGCTTGGAAGTGACAGAGGACTTTTCTATGGGCCAGATCGACATCCTCGGAAGGATGCCAAAGGACGCAGAGGTCTCCCCATGGTGGGATGACATCTTTTATGAACACGGAACCCAAGCCTTGATCGACACGATGGACCTGGTACAGAACGTCATCCTCCAAACAGAGTACCACCTTTCTCAAGCACAAGTGGAGACAAACTTGGCGCGAAAGACTGCACAGATTCTGTCTAGCTCATCTACCCGATCGGCACAGACTGCATATACCTGGTGGGACTGGGTACTTCGAGGTTGCGCAGTTGGACGCGCACTCATCTTCTCCTTCACGCTATTCCAATGTTGCTATTTCCGACACCTCATCAGATCAGTAAAAGCATCCACCAACACTATCCTAACCCTCAGCCCCTTAAAGCTGCCCGCCTTACAACGACTGAAGTGGCACTGCAGGGAACCCTGGGAGTGGCCCAAACAGTGCCAAAGGGAGAAACTGTAAGCCCGGGCCCGGTGCCAAAATGTCTGGGCCCCCCTAGAGAGGAACTGTGGGCCTGGTGCCAGTAATCAACGGGAGCTATCTCTTGCATATAGCAGCAACATCCAGGACGCAGCACACTGGGGGGTTTCACACCCTGTGCTGACGGTCCGCACGATGGACCTGCTGCAGTCACCATTCCACCCTCCCCTCATCACCTAAAATTCACTGAAAAATCCATGCAATGTAATATGTACAAAAAGTAACCATACATGTTTGATATATTTCGAAATGTCTCAGTGCATCTGGTAAAATGGTCTCATTCTCCCAATCATAATGAAAAGCTAAAGGAAGTTCTAAAATATGAGAAGTATAGTGCACAGCGTAAGGATGTGCCTCTCCCTGATCTTCTATTCAAAACACCTCCTGTATGTAAATAAGCATTCCCTGCCACAGGATATCAGGAGCCATTTGATTGCAAAATTCTGAAGTCTAATTATAATAACAAGACCACCATTTGGTGAGTTTATTGAATTATCTGAGTATATAAGGAAAGGGGACACAAAGTTCTGGGCGTCAGTAAGCCGATTGCCCACACAAGATCACTTGTGTGTAGTTTCATTCAGGTATGGTCAGGCGTCAGTAAGTCGATTGCCGCACAGATCACTTGTGTGTAGTTTCAGTTCCAGGTATGGTCAGGCGTTAGTAAGCTGGTTGCCCACACAAGATCACTTGTGTGTAGTTTCATTCAGGAGTCTGTAGGCTGACCCGCTACAAATCGCTGTGTGTAGTTTTCATTTGCCAGGTAGTATTGTTAACTGATGATTCTATTCTTGTAACATTGGAGATTTTAATTATTGCTTCGATTACCTGGTTAATAAATTGTAACGTTTGATTCTATTCTGACTGCCTCTAAAGATTGCTTTCTTCCTATTAGAGTAGCGGATTCGTATATTTCCGAAGCCTGCGTCAGTTTAGCGACGGCTAATACCCGGCGTCTTTTCAAGTGTGCCGGATGCAGGGGCGGGTTAATTCCATTTAGGGATGGCGACGCCGTCTGGTCAAACTAAATTGGCACGCCCATACCTCTGACTTTTGATTTAATGTTACTTTAAACAAGGATTTGACCAATCCAAAGTTATTACGAGTGTTGTACATTGACCTACTAACATATCTGATAATGGCCAAAAACCTTTACTGAAGTAAACAATTAAACTAAAGTTCTGAGGGGGCTCCAAGGGGTTATCCATGTCTCTGATTGTGTACGTGTGAATTAACGGCAAATCTTAGATACATAACCATAATTACCTCTGATTGATGACCGGGCCTGACGAGATTGTGTCCGTGAGACCTGTGAAAACAGGGCCTCTGAGCGATATAGTTTCCTACATCTGAGCGGTAAAGTATTAAACGGAGCTGAAAAGAATAATCAATCATTCGTTTTCATATTTTAATGATGCACAGATATCATTAAAACCTTTTCATTTATGGAGTCAGATGAAATAACGAGATAAAATATATAAGAAGAAGTGTTCCATTTAATGTTCTTGTTGTGTGAAAAGGAAAGACTGTAACATAAAGCCCTTCACCATGGAACGACTGCCGTCATTGGATCGTTCCAGCCGGGCCTCTTACACATAAATGTAAAATGTAAAATATATTAAAGGCAGGAGGTTTAGTGATTCTGAATGGAGCCGTATATTAAAAGCAGGAGGTATAGTGATTCTGAATGGAGTTGTATATTAAAGGCGGGAGGTTTAGTGATTCTGAATGGAGCCGTATATTAAAGGCAGGTTTAGTGATTCTGAATGGAGTCGTATATTAAAGGCGGGAGGTTTAGTGATTCTGAATGGAGCCGTATATTAAAGGCAGGAGGTTTAGTGATTCTGAATGGACTCGTATATTAAAGGCAGGAGGTTTAGTGATTCTGAATGGAGTCGTATATTAAAGGCGGGAGGTTTAGTGATTCTGAATGGAGTCGTATATTAAAGGCGGGAGGTTTAGTGATTCTGAATGGAGTCGTATATTAAAAGGAGGAGGTTTAGTGATTCTGAATGGAGTCGTATATTAAAGGCAGGAGGTTTAGTGATTCTGAATGGAGTCGTATATTAAAGGCGGGAGGTTTAGTGATTCTGAATGGAGTCGTATATTAAAGGCAGGAGGTTTAGTGATTCTGAATGGAGTCGTATATTAAAGGCAGGAGGTTTAGTGATTCTGAATGGAGTCGTATATTAAAGGCAGGAGGTTTAGTGATTCTGAATGGAGCCGTATATTAAAGGCAGGAGGTATAGTGATTCTGAATAGAGTCGTATATTAAAGACAGGAGGTTTAGTGATTCTGAATGGAGCCGTATATTAAAGACAAGAGGTTTAGTGATTCTGAATGGAGTCCTATATTAAAGGCGGGAGGTTTAGTGATTCTGAATGGAGCCGTATATTAAAGGCAGGTTTAGTGATTCTGAATGGAGTCGTATATTAAAGGCGGGAGGTTTAGTGATTCTGAATGGAGTCGTATATTAAAGGCAGGAGGTTTAGTGATTCTGAATGGAGCCGTATATTAAAGGCAGGTTTAGTGATTCTGAATGGAGTCGTATATTAAAGGCGGGAGGTTTAGTGATTCTGAATGGAGTCGTATATTAAAGGCGTGAGGTTTAGTGATTCTGAATGGAGTCGTATATTAAAGGCGGGAGGTTTAGTGATTCTGAATGGAGCCGTATATTAAAGGCAGGTTTAGTGATTCTGAATGGATTCGTATATTAAAGGTAGGAGGTTTAGTGATTCTGAATGGAGTCGTATATTAAAGGCAGGTTTAGTGATTCTGAATGGAGTCTTATATTAAAGACAGGAGGTTTAGTGATTCTGAATGGAGCCGTATATTAAAGGCAGGTTTAGTGATTCTGAATGGAGTCGTATATTAAAGGCAGGAGGTTTAGTGATTCTGAATGGAGCCGTATATTAAAGGCAGGTTTAGTGATTCTGAATGGAGTTGTATATTAAAGGCGGGAGGTTTAGTGATTCTGAATGGAGTCGTATATTAGTCGTGTAGTATATGTGTTCCTGTGTGGCTCAGTGGTGGAGCATTGCGTCAGCAGCGCAAAAGGTTGTGGGTTCGATTCCCAGGGAACACATATACTAATGAAAATGTACAACCTGAATGTACTGTAAGTCGCTTTGGATAAAAGCGTCTGCTAAATGCATAAATGTAAAATGTAAAATATATTAAAGGCAGGAGGTTTAGTGATTCTGAATGGAGCCGTATATTAAAAGCAGGAGGTATAGTGATTCTGAATGGAGTCGTATATTAAAGGCAGGAGGTTTAGTGATTCTGAATGGAGCCATATATTAAAGGCAGGTTTAGTGATTCTGAATGGAGCCGTATATTAAAGGCAGGAGGTTTAGTGATTCTGAATGGAGTCGTATATTAAAGGCAGGAGGTTTAGTGATTCTGAATGGAGTCGTATATAAAAGGCGGGAGGTTTAGTGATTCTGAATGGAGTCGTATATTAAAGGCGGGAGGTTTAGTGATTCTGAATGGAGTCGTATATTAAAAGGAGGAGGTTTAGTGATTCTGAATGGAGTCGTATATTAAAGGCAGGAGGTTTAGTGATTCTGAATGGAGTCGTATACTAAAGGCGGGAGGTTTAGTGATTCTGAATGGAGTCGTATATTAAAGGCAGGAGGTTTAGTGATTCTGAATGGAGTCGTATATTAAAGGCAGGAGGTTTAGTGATTCTGAATGGAGTCGTATATTAAAGGCAGGAGGTTTAGTGATTCTGAATGGAGTCGTATATTAAAGGCAGGAGGTTTAGTGATTCTGAATGGAGCCGTATATTAAAGGCAGGAGGTCTAGTGATTCTGAATGGAGCCGTATATTAAAGGCAGGAGGTTTAGTGATTCTGAATGGAGTCGTATATTAAAGGCAGGTGGTTTAGTGGTCTTTGGCGTCTCCTGTGGTCATGTTTGGTATTGCAGATTGACTTGTGCTCATTTGCATTGAAAACTTTTATTTAATTATTGATTGATTGATTGTGGCACTATTCATTCATTGTGAATTATTAAAAATTACTTATTTATTTAATAAAATAAGTACAAAAAAAAAAAATAGGGGGGATTGGGTGAGTACCGGCACTTAATGTTTTCATCTTCAAGCACTGATAATGATACAATTCAATTTAAGGGGATACTTGTGTTAAATACATTCGATTATCAATCCCCATAACATTTAAAATTGAATATACAGTGCTCTGCGTAAATGAGTACACCCCCTTTGAAAAGTAACATTTTAAACAATATCTCAATGAACACAAAAACATTTTCCAAAATGTTGACAAGACTAAGTTTTATATAACATCTGTTTAACTTATAACATGAACGAAGGTTAAAAATATAACTTAGAGAACAAAATTTTCAGTTTTACTCAAATTAGGGTGATGCAAAAATGAGTACACCCCACAACAAAAACTACTAAATCTAGTACTTTGTATGGCCTCCATGCTTTTTAATGACAGCACCAAGTCTTCTAGGCATGGAATGAACAAGTTGGCGACATTTTGCCAGATCTATCTTTTTCCATTCTTCAAGAATGACCTCTTTTAGAGATTGGATGCTAGATGGAGAGTGATGCTCAACTTGTCTCTTCAGAATTCCCCATAGGTGTTCGATTGGGTTCAGATCAGGAGACATACTTGGCCACTGAATCACTTTCACCCTGTTCTTCTTCAGAAATCCAACAGTGGCCTTAGATGTGTGTTTAGGATCATTGTCATGTTGGAAAAGTGCACGACTAAGGGCAGGGAGTGATGGTAGCAACTTCTCTTTCAGTATAGAGCAGTACATTTGTGAATTCATGATGCCATCAATGAAATGCAGCTCCCAGACACCAGCAGCACTCATGCAGCCCCACATAAGGACACTGCCACCACCATGTTTCACTGTAGGTGAACTCATAGTATATCTCAGTGTGGTATAATAATGCCACAAACCAGGACTGCAAAGCTCTACAGAGAGTCGTGCGCTTAGCTGAGCGCATCTCAGGGCCTGCTCTCCCCTCTCTGCAGGACATCTACATCAAACGCTGTAAAAGCAGAGCTGCTAAAATCCTCAAAGATTCAACTCACCCCGGTAACCATCTTTTCTGTTTACTGCCATCTGGCAGGCGCTTCAGGAGCATGATGGCAAAGACTGAAAGTCTGAGGAGGAGCTTCTTCCCTCAGGCCATCAGGCTCCTTAACACAAACTCTGTTTCATAAACACTTACAAGACCCATTGTTAACTGTAAATATTCTCACATTCTCATTATTGCTGCTCTATGTACAATACCCTGAACAACCCGTCTGCACATCCCTCTTATTCACATTACTATTTATTAAGTCCCAGTGCACTGTTTTTCTTTTTTTGCATATCTTATTGTTTTTGCACATCTTGTTGTTTTTTGCACATCTTATTGTTTTTTTGCACATCTTATTGTTTTGCACTTTTTTTATTTCATTGCACATTTTACTCTTATTTCTCTTTTTTTACCATATGTATGCCCTTGTGTTGTGTTACTTTATATAATTTGTATTCTTATTATTTTGCACTGTCCACTGAGCGGACCTGATTCGATTACATTTCACTTCTAATTATACCCTGTATAACTTATTATGTGACAAATAAAGAAACCTTGAACCTTGAACCTTGAAAGTCTCTGGAGCAAAGCTAAATTTTAGACTACAAATGTATAATTTAACAAGAATTCAACCACAGGTGAGTCTAATTATTCATTACACAGGTGACAGTTGCCTATAAAAGGGTGTTGCTTAAAGAAAACCCCTTCCAGTTTCATGCTGTCAGCAATGGCACCACATGGAAGAGAAATGTCACAAGACCTGAGAAAGAAAATAATTTATTTACACAAGAAAGGTGAAGGATACAAGAAGATCAGCAACACTTTACTTATCAGTCAGAATACTGTAGCAAAAGTGGTACAAACATTTAAAAAAGATGGAACTTACAGAGACGTCCAGGTCGTCCACGGAAGTTAACACCTCATCAGGAGCGTCTTCTGATGAGAAGGGTTGAAGAAAATCGACATGCAAGTTCACTGCAGTTATCCAAAAGAAGTAGAAAGCCAAACTGGGGTGACTATTTCCCATGACACAATACGGCGTACACTGCAGAAGAATGGCATGCATGGGTGCCGTCCACGAAAGAAGCCTCTCCTAAAGCCCAGGCACAAAAAAGCCCGCCTAGAGTTTGCCAGGGCCCATGCTGACAAAGATGAAGACTACTGGGACTCTATACTCTGGAGTGATGAGACCAAGATAAATGTTTTGGAACTGATGGCTTCAAAACTGTATGGCGTCGAAAGGTGAGGAATACAAAGAAAATGCATGGTGCCTACAGTGAAACATAGTGGTGGCAGTGTCCTTATGTGGGGCTGCATGAGTGCTGCTGGTGTCTGGGAGCTGCATTTCATTGATGGCATCATGAATTCACAAATGTACTGCTCTATACTGAAAGAGAAGTTGCTACCATCACTCCCTGCCCTTAGTCGTGCACTTTTCCAACATGACAATGATCCTAAACACACATCTAAGGCCACTGTTGGATTTCTGAAGAAGAACAGGGTGAAAGTGATTCAGTGGCCAAGTATGTCTCCTGATCTGAACCCAATCGAACACCTATGGGGAATTCTGAAGAGACAAGTTGAGCATCACTCTCCATCTAGCATCCAATCTCTAAAAGAGGTCATTCTTGAAGAATGGAAAAAGATAGATCTGGCAAAATGTCGCCAACTTGTTCATTCCATGCCTAGAAGACTTGGTGCTGTCATTAAAAAGCATGGAGGCCATACAAAGTACTAGATTTAGTAGTTTTTGTTGTGGGGTGTACTCATTTTTGCATCACCCTAATTTGAGTAAAACTGAAAAATGTGTAATCTAAGTTATATTATTAACCTTACTTTCATGTTATAAGTTAAACAGATGTTATATAAAACTTAGTCTTGTCAACATTTCGGAAAATGTTTTTGTGTTCATTGAGATATTGTTTAAAATGTTACTTTTCAAAGGGGGTGTACGCTGAGCCCTGTGTATATATATATGTATGTATATATATATATAAAACCTGAAAGTAGTTACAATTGCTGGACATGTTTTGTCCCATGACTCCAGAATGACTGAAAGTACATTTTCACCGATAGTCTTCAAGTACTCTCGAAAACTCCCATTAAAATCCCTGAAGCTGATTTCACTGTGAAATTAACATCTTACTTACAGATTCATACACACATCTGCACTTTGTTGTTTCTGATGAGAGAATTCGCCAGAAAGAGGTATTCAGTCAGCGAGCGAGTGAAGAAAACACTGCATGTTTCGCGATGACTCATCTGGATGCCTCTGATTGGTCCTTGCGTTCATTAGCTCCTCAACAGCATCGTCTGTGATTGGTTATAATGGGCAGCGCTGTATAAGCGCGTCTGTATCTAGCTCGAAGGCGGATTTGAATTAAGCAGCTAATGATAGACACACTGAATGATTTAATCACTCTGGTGGGATTGTATCAAATAAAGTTTATTCAGCAATTTTGTTTTTGTTTTTTGGAAGCTGTATTAAAATCCACTTGGCTCAAATATCTGAGGGGGTTACATGATGCCCCTCTCTTTGAATGGACGCCTGAGTCTGGAATCATCACATCACTGAAACTTACGCATAGATGGCAAAACAGTAGTATGGTTTTAGCTTTGTTTATTATGAATAATAATTGTTGTAAAATCTACACACAACAAAGCATCATTTATGTATAGCAACAAGTTGATCTTGAATTTTTCAAAGACAGTAACTGATCCATATAAGAAAAAAATAAATTATGTGTATTTTATCATAGATAAATAGCTATGTTTCCTATTTTATATATAAAAACTTTTTAATCTTCTAAAGAGCATCTGCTACCTTTCTAAATGTATGTGATCATATACATAATATACATAAACTCTCAGACATGCACACACACGCACGCACGCACGCACGCACACACACACACACGCACACACACACACAACTGACTATATTTATATACTAAAATGTATTTTTTTTTGCCTGGAGTCAAGTTACTGTGACAAAAATCCACCCCATCTCTGTTATTACTCATTTATATATTCCATTGCTCATTGACATACTGCTCATTGCATAAGTGATTGTGATCGCCTAGTGGTTATAGACTATAGACTAGTAACTGAAAGCTCACATGTTCTAACACTAGAGAGTATTTTAACCTCAGTTTGATCCAGGGCAATTGTCTTGCATTGTACCTGACTTTGGTTGAAATCACTATACTGTTTGCATATTTAATACTAATGCAATGACAAATACACACAAATAATGCTTTCTGCCCGTGCATGTATCCACAGCAACCCTTTAGGCCTTATATAACACAATACGCAATGCACAACAAAACTGCTTCATGGTTTACAACAATGTCTTAAAACTGTTAATGCTATTGTGCGTGGCTTTGATTCTGTAATGGCCATATTTAAAGGAGTCGTTAATCCAAAATTAAAATGACCGGAAAATGTTGTCACCCTCAGGCCATCCAAGATGTAGAGTTGTTTTGTTCATGGGAAGAGGTTTGTATAAATCTAGTAGTACATCACTTACTCAGCAATGGATGCTTTGTAGGGAATGGGTGCCGTCAGAATGAGAGTCTGATAAAAATATCACAATAATCCACACCACTCCAGTCGATCAGTTAATGTCTTGTGAATTATCAAATTTTAACTTCAAACCATTGCTTCCCTTAAAAACCTGTTAATTGTTACGGACCCACCGGTGGGTCCACTTGCCAGTACATGTTTTAAACAGTAATATCTTAGTCTGTACCTAAAGCAATCTTGACAAACTATATATCGTTTGAAAGCTTAAAGACTCTAGTTTTCCTCTCATATTTCAAATATTTTACAGAACAACTGTAATTTATTAATTTGTAAGAAGAGTACTCATCAGACTCAGAGATCGAGTTCTGACCTTTACTTTGAAATAGTGATACATTTATAAAATCATGAAAAATCAGCAAAAATCTCCATTAATGTTCATTTCAAGTGTTCAAGAGATAACATTCATTCTATTATTTTTAGAAAAAAGGTCTAAAAGTGTTTTGAATATTATTATTATTAATTTTTGGTGCAGCATGAACTATAACGTACGTCCAGTGTTCTTGTTGCATGTCTTTTATGTGTTTTTTTAGAGGTTGAATTGAAATCAAATACTGCCATACTACCCTTAATACTTCCGAATGTGATGTCTACGTCATAAATATTGAGAAAAGTAAGGAAAAACATGTTTCAGATCACACAAACCATAAATGGAAATGAAGACGCCCTTATATGGTAACCATCAAGAAGAAAAGCTTGGTACTACACCCAAACAAAATCTCACCGAAAGCTCATTTTTTGAGATATCAACCTCAAATTTGGAACAAAACATCTTCTGATTTTTGGTTTTAATTATCTAGCCGTTTTAGAGTAAAACATATTTTGTAAAATATACATTTTATATAAAATAGAAATATTAAAATTTGTAAATTTGATTTTTCATGAACTTAAACATCCATAACTTTTTTGTAATATACTTTTTTTATAATATTTTTCACCTCTACAATACTCTACCAAGTGTCTTCTTTAAAAAGAGATCAACCTTAAGTCTCTGCTCCAAAGCAATCAAAATGCATAACAATTTAAGTTGGAAATTTCATTTTCAGCCCTATATTTAAAAAGTGGAACTGACAGTTAACAGGTTAAAACATCTGAAATAATGGACAAGACATTAACTGATGGACTGGAGTGGTGTGGATTACTGTGATGTTTTTATCAGACTCTCATTCTGACGGCACCCATTCACTGCAGAGCATCCATTGCTGAGACACTGATGCAGAGACACATTTCTACAAAACTCATCTACATCTTGGATGGCCTGAGGGTGAGCACATTTTCATTTTTGGGTGAACTATTGCTTTAATTTACAATGTGGAAACCAACAAAAACAGCCAGAAATAACAATAAAGCCCGAAAACACAAACAAAAACATGTCACACACAAAATGACAAAAACATGAAAAACTAAAAGGACTGATATACATTCAGACAAATCCGACCTAAAGAAATAGAGAGCTGATCACGATGCTAATTTTCTCTTTATAGCTTAATGATGAACTAGATTCATGGTAGATTTCCAGATTTCTGTTCACGCTGCACTCAATCATGATCTAAGCGTGCTATTTTTAGACAGTCATGAGCACTTATGCTGGAATATGTATGTCCTTGCTGAAGTACTGATATCTTAAGGATCATTTAGAGGACTGAGACAAGGCCAAAGGCACTGCTTTTGAGGGGAGAATCAATGTTTACGTAAAAATGTATCACTGCTCACGAGTTTTATGCCATAAGTATGAAACGATGCATTAGAAAATCTTTTGCTTTTTTACTTAATAAAAAACAGTATGTTTTTAGTGCTAACGCAACATATTAAGGAGTGAAGGACAGATTAATTGATGTTTTATCATACTTCGGTCGCACAAATAAACCTAATAAATTAAGCAGAATATTAGTTTAAATACCAGATTCTGTATCCACTTACTTGTAATTAAAGTAAACCGTTATGAAACACTTCATGTGTGACAAAAGCACAAAGGCAACTTCTAGAATTGTTCCCACTTGTCAATATCTTCATACACGTGTCCAGAATGTGGACCTGCGACTTCAGTGCATTTGTTTAAAGATGATTTAAGGAATGGTTGAGTATATGACAGTACAGTGTACTAAACGCTCATCATCAATGGGGAAAGAGCTACTGTCAATCTTTGAGCCTATGAGCCCATATGCGGTAACATTTGATATCTTTCGCTTTAAAGGGATCCTGATCTCAGCTCAGCTCAAGTTGGAATTCTCTCCTGAAATTCCTCTTGAACCTGAATGGCATCTGATTGGCTGTTTCTCCTCTGAATGGCCTCTGATTGGCTGTTTCGTCTGATAGAGCTATGATTGGCTGAGTTTTGGCTCTAAACCTGACGTCTCTGTGTCTTGTGCAGGGTTAATGTCTTTTGGCCCGCTGGGCACTCTGGGTGCAGGACGCACAGCAGGCGGACTTATAGTAGGAGTATACGCAGAGTCGAGCCTGGACCACTGTTACACAGTTATGTCGTCTGTCTTTACAGTTCTCATCTACAAAGAGAAAGAGGGATTATAATCTGAATCATCCTGTAGAATGAAAGAACACTCACACACACACCTTCGAAGGGACTGCAGGGGATGGTGTTGCAGGAGCGCTCATGCACAGGTTTGGAGTCCAGATCGCAGGCTGCGTTGTGCTGTTTGTCTGCAGAAAGACACTGCACCTCCCGTGTCTGCACCCCTTCACCGCAGGACCGAGAGCACTGGACAGATACAGAGGGGAATCAGTGACAGCAGAAGAAGGGAGGACAGATGGATGGAGAGATGAAGTGGTCCTCACCGTGCTCCACTCGGTGGTGAACCACTGCGGTTTACAGGGCTGCAGTTCACACGGCTGCACTGGAGACGGTTTGTCCAGGTGTGAGCACTCGCTGGGAGCGCTCACGGTGAAGTCACTTCCGGTCTTCTTCACGCAGATGACGTCCCTGCGCTGGGAGCCGTTTCCACAAGCTGCGTTACACTGTTCAGAGACAGAAGGTATGAGGTAAGGCTGCTCTGTGCCTGCTTAAAATCATAAATGCCACTTCAGAAGCGCTTCATTGCCAACTTTGCAGTGTAAATTTGGCAAGAGTGACCAGTGCCAACACACAGTCTTGACAGTTTACTGGCCTATTCTATTCTATTATATTATAGCCTCTATATTTTATGCAACTGTATTCTGTTATTTTTAATTTACATTTACATTTATGCATTTAGCAGATTCTTTTATCCAAAGCGGCAAATTCAGGCTATACATTTTGTCAGTATGTGTGTTCTCTGGGAATCAAACCCACAACATTTGCGCTGCTAATGCAATGGTCTACCACTGAGCCACAGGAACACAGTTAATGTTATTCTATTCTATTTTACATTGTTGCATTCTGTTTTCAGAATGTTCTAAGTTAATTATTCTTTATAATTCAAGTAACTTTATACAAATTATATTGTTCTTCCCTGTATTATTCTTTTGTTCAATTTGACACTTTTCTACATTTAACTTATATTCTATTGTATTCTATTCTATTCTGTGCAGCTTCATTTCCTTTCCTTTTTCTATTGCATTTAATTTGTTTTATTTAATTTTATTTCATTTCATTAGATGTTTCTTTGATTATATTGTATTCTAGTCTGTTTTTGAATACTCTAACGGAATTATTTAAACTTTATTTAAATGGACTATTCTACACCATTCTACTATTATTTATTCTACTCTATTAATATTTATTCTAACTTCATTCTGTTCTATTAAACTATATTATATACTGCATTGTTAAATTTTCGCATTTCATTAGTTTCATTTGATGTTATTAAATTCCTCACTATTCTATTCTATTTTTAGAATGTTCTGATTTAATTATTTTAATTTTATTGAGCTGTTGAACTACATTATTCTACACATAAATGTTTTCTACACATAAATGTTTTCCGTTCTATTTACCTGTACTCTATGTAATATTATTCCGTTCTATTAAATGTTATTCCATTCAGAAATTCCTATTAAATTTTATTCTATGTCAATTTACTAAGCTTCCTTTGATGTTATTCTGTTCTACATTATTCTATTAAAAATAACTATGCTAATTGACTTGTTCTGCTTTACACAGTTATTCTATTCTACATTGTTCTAACTTTTATTTTGTTCTGTTCTATTTATTTTTATTCTGTGAAATGTTAAACTACTCTATTCATTTGCATTCTATTCTTCATTGGTCAATTATATTTTTTGTTCTATTTAATTTGATGTGTTTTTGACACTATTATGTTCCATTCGATTCTATTCTATTCCACTTCATTCTTTGATTTGTTATTCTATTGTATTATAACACAGACCTTAACATTGGAATATAATTAATTGACATTTGCTGTATGCAGACGGCCCTCACCTGTCCCCATGGTCCGGTGTACCAGAGGTGGGTGGGTGTACAGGGGCCCCCGTTACAGGCCTTCATATCAGCTGGTTTCTCTGCCCCACACTCCACTCCTCCATCTCCTTCTCTCCTGCCTCCGCCGGTCATGCACACCACCTCCCTCCGCTGGACACCCGGCCCACACGTCGCAGAGCACTGACAGAGAAAGACAGAGAAACAATCATCCACATCGCTACATAAATAAATCGCTTCACCAAATCACCTTTTGGCAAGCCAAGTGCAAGAATGAATCTGACTGCTCACTACTCACAGTGTTTGTCCAGTCCGTGAAGTACCAGTTAGTGACACAGGGACCCATGTGACAGTCCTCGGTGCGCTGTGGGCGGAGCCTGTCACTGCACTCCCTGTCATTCACAGTGTTGCCATGGTCACTGACACAGCGTACGCTCCGGATAATCTTTCCCACTCCACAATCCACTGAGCACTGTGGAAAACAGACACGTTTACAAACACACACACAGACAGATCAAACACGGCTATGTGACCAGACCATAGACTGTAAAAAAAGAGATTCGTTTGGAGCCAGAGTCTGTGCAGTAGAGATTCGTTTGGAGCCCGAGTCTGCACAGTCGAGATTCATTTGGAGCCAGAGTCTGCACAGTAGAGATTCATTTGGAGCCTGAGTCTGCGCAGTTGAGATTCGTTTGGAGTCAGTTTCTGTGCAGTAGATATTAGTTTGGAGCCAGATTCTGCCCAGTAGAGATTCGTTTGGAGCCAGAGTCTGCATAGTAGAGATTCGTTTGGAGCCAGAGTCTGCGCAGTAGAGATTCGTTTGGAGCCCGAGTCTGCTCAGTAGAGATTCATTTGGAGCCAGAGTCTGTGCAGTAGAGATTTGTTTGGAGCCCTAGTCTGCGCAGTAGAGATTCGTTTGGAGCCGAGTCTGCGCAGTAGAGATTCGATTGGAGCCGAGTCTGCGCAGTAGAGATTTGTTGGGAGCCCGAGTCTGCGCAGTAGAGATTCATTTGGAGCCAGAGTCTGCGCAGTAGAGATTCGTTTGGACCCCGAGTCTGAGCAGTAGAGATTCGTTTGGAGTCAGAGTCTGCGCAGTAGAGATTTGTTTGGAGCCAGAGTCTGCACAGTAGAGATTTGTTTGGAGCCAGAGTCTGCGCGGTAGAGATTTGTTGGGAGCCCGAGTTTGCGCAGTAGAGATTCGTTTGGAGCCAGAGTCTGAGCAGT
Source organism: Gymnocypris eckloni scoliostomus (assembly GCA_027564155.1). Classification (NCBI taxonomy): domain Eukaryota; kingdom Metazoa; phylum Chordata; class Actinopteri; order Cypriniformes; family Cyprinidae; genus Gymnocypris; species Gymnocypris eckloni. Next base: position 28,460,283 of record CM050424.1, on the reverse strand, counting down.
AGAGATTCGTTTGGAGCCAGAGTCTGCGCAGTAGAGATTTGTTTGGAGCCAGAGTCTGCGCAGTAGAGATTCATTTGGAGCCAGAGTCTGCGCAGTAGAGATTCGTTTGGAGCCCGAGCCTGCGCAGTACAGATTCGTTTAGAGCCAGAGGCTGCGCAGTAGATATTCATTTGGAGTCAGAGTCTGCGCAGTAGAGATTCGTTTGGAGCCAGAGTCTGCGCAGTAGAGATTCGTTTGGAGCCAGAGTCTGTGCAGTAGAGATTCGTTTGGAGTCAGAGTCTGCGCAGTAGAGATTCGTTTGGAGCCAGAGTCTGCGCAGTAGAGATTCATTTGGAGCCAGAGTCTGCGCAGTAGAGATTTGTTTGGAGCCGAGTCTGCGCAGTAGATTCGTTTGGAGCCCGAGTCTGTGCAGTAGAGATTTGTTTGGAGCCAGAGTCTGCGCAGTAGAGATTCGTTTGGAGCCCGAGTCTGCGCAGTAGAGATTCGTTTGGAGTCAGAGTCTTGGAGCCGAGTCTGCGCAGTAGAGATTCGTTTGGAGCCAAAGTCTGCGCAGTAGAGATTTGTTTGGAGCCCGAGTCTGCACAGTAGAGATTCGTTTGGAGCCCGAGTCTGTGCAGTAGAGATTCGTTTGGAGCCAGAGTCTGCGCAGTAGAGATTTGTTTTGAGCCCGAGTCTGAGCAGTAGAGATTCATTTGGAGCCCGAGTCTGTGCAGTAGAGATTTGTTTGGAGCCAGAGTCTGCGCAGTAGAGATTTGTTTGGAGCCCGAGTCTGCGTGGTAGAGATTCGTTTGGAGTCAGAGTCTGCGCAGTAGAGATTCGTTTGGAGCCAAAGTCTGCGCAGTAGAGATTTGTTTGGAGCCCGAGTCTGCACAGTAGAGATTTGTTTGGAGCCCGAGTCTGCGCAGTAGAGATTCGTTTGGAGACCGAGTCTGTGCAGTAGAGATTCGTTTGGAGCCCGAGTCTGCACAGTATTGTCGTGAGGTGGAGCTGCGGGATCAAACTCCCACCCAAACTCCGGCAGACAATCAACCATAACAACACGCCCCGTTTTCATAGTATCAAATAATTATCTAAAATCAAACTTATCACAAAAACGAGCAATTGAACATATATCAGCTTGATAACAACTACCTTAAATGACCAAAACCATATTTCAGAAAATTGTATTGGAAGTGTAATACATGTTTAAATTTTGACTGAAGTCCCATTCGTTTACATGGCGATGGTGGGGTTTATGACCTGTACTGTAGCCAGCCACCAGGGGGCGATAAAAGAGCCTGCAGCTTCACGTTTAAGGACGAGTGAGACACAACCGGACTGACCAGACTTACATACACGCACACGCACACGCACACGCACACACACATGCGCAGGCACAGACACACACACACACACACACACACACACACACACACACACACACACACACACAGACTAGAGCAAAACCACATTATCTACATCAGCTCGTCAGTAGGTTGCTTTATCAACTAGCCAACTAACTAACTATCCAGTCTTAAGTAAGTCCTGATGTTGGATTTATCTGACCCAGATCAAACACATTTCATAGGAGCCATTAATACAAGAAGCAGATACATAGAAAGTAACATGGAACTATACAGGGGTCTCATTTCACAAGACACATTTTAAAATGTCTGACTATTTTTAATCTTAAAAATGCAATGCTTGAGGCGGAACAACGAACAGTGCAAGCACCAAAACAGAGCACTGGAGCCTTAAGCCTTTTGCATCCTTATAGGGACATTATTGCCTTTTGCATTTTTTTAAATATATTTTTGGCTGTGTTAAGGCTAAAAGTATAAATTTAGCAAAAACCAACCAACCAAATGTATTTGTAAGTGCATTTTAAATTCTCTTCATAAATCTATTTTACACTCATGATCAAAAATGTCATCGAGTACCATTAAAGTAGCAATATTAAATCATACTGCCATTTAAGCATACAGTCTGACATTCTTTGCTAATAGGCATTCGATCTGTTGGCAAGACAAAAAAATCTGTCAGTAAAATATTTATATTTTTTAAAGAATTCACAATTCTTTTTTTGTTTTTATGACCTCTGTGTAACTTTAAAATGAATGCAGAAGGGAAAGAAGTTTAATAACAACCTTTAGGAGAGGGTTTCACAATGCAAATTAAAAACATATTTTATTAAATATAATATGTACTAAATATACTAAATAACAGTAAATAAACAACCTGTAGTCATCCTCACACATGTGCGTGTCTTACCGTGCTCCAGTTGGTGCCGATCTCCCAGTGTGAGCAGACGCGTGGGTGGCAGGGCTGCGTGGCGTTGGGACGGGTGAGACTGGCGCAGCGCTGAGGATGAACCATGGTGGAGCGATTCCCAAAACTCTGCCTGCACTGTATGTGACGCTGCTGCACACCCCAGCCGCAGGAAACACTGCACTCGGACCACGAGCCCATATCCCAGCTACACACACACACACACAGGTTCACTGAGATACACACGATACAGCAACCCTGATATATTCATACAGAAAGTCTGTGGTGCAGGATGTGGAACAGCAGAAACCTGGGCATGTTTTTAAGAGCCCTTACAGGCATAATTCAAATAATCGTTTCCTATTTAACTGTAAAGTTACAACTTTTCTAGATAGATGAACTTATTTTTGCTTGAAACAGTGTTTAATGGAAAGTTATCTGCCACAAATGCTGTCAACAGTGCTTGACAGCATGTCATGTAAAAACTTGGTTGTGTTTAACCTGGAACATTTTTGTAAAAGATGGTAATAAATACATAAACATACTTGCTAATACATACACACACACACACACACACACACACACACACACACACACACACACACACACACACACACACACACACACACACACACGGCCATTCCAAAAAAAATATGTTTGAGCCCTTTCTGCTCACCAAAGCTGCATTTATATGATTAAAAAATACAGTAAAATCAGTAAAATTGTGAAATATTATTACAACTTAAATTAGCTGTTTATAATGTGAATATATAACCAAATGTAATTTATTTCTGTGATCAAAACTGAATTTTCATCATCTTTACTCCAGTCTTCAGTGTCACATGATCTTCAGAAATCATAATAATATGCTGATTTACTGCTTAAGAAACATTATTATCAATGTTGAAAACAGTTGTGCTGCTTCTTTACTGTCCCTTTTGATCAAATGATTGCATCCATGCTGAATAAAATTATTAATTTAGAAAAAAGAAAAAGTATTTTCTACACATGCAGAGTTCCTCACAATGGTGGACAGGGATGCATGTTACACGGTTCGTCCTCTGGCGCAGGTCTGGTCGCGGAGTCACACTTCCTCTCGTGGACTTCCTGTTCTGTGAGTCGAGTCACACACACAATCTCTCTGTACTGAGAGCCTGAATACACACAAACACATATGCCCACATCAAAAAACAAGCAAACACACATAGTACAGCCTTTTTAGTGGTAAGTGGTGTAAAAGGGCAAGGTGCTCTGAGTAGTCTCTGCGATCATCTCGTCTCTAAATATTGCTCGGATTCCTTGTTTTTTTTCTCTCTCTATTTTACAGGAATGGTTCTCCCATGAATAAATATAATCTTAAAATGTTCTCACATCAGGTCATCTGAGATGTGGATGAGTTTGTTTCTTCATCAGGTTTGTAGAAGTGTGTCTGGATGCTCTGCAGTGAATGGGTGCCGTCAGAATGAGAGTCTGATAAAACATTACAATAATCCACAGCACTCCAGCCCATCATTTAATGTCTTGAGAAGAGAAAAGATGCATGTTTGTAAGAAACAAATTATTAATAAATGTGTTTTATCAAGCACCGTTTACAAGCCAAAACACATTTTGATGTGAGAGACAACAGGAGATGGACTTTTTCACAGAAGGACGCATTATTATGGATGCATCTGAAGTTAAAAACGTCTTAATGCTGGATTAGTTTCAGCTTTTGTCTTCTCCAGATGATAACTGATGGACTGGAGTGCTGTGGATTATTGTGATGTTTTATCATTCTGACGGCACCCATTCACTGCAGAGCATCCATTGCTGAGACACATTTCTACAAACCTGATAAAGAAACAAACTTGGATGGCCTGAGCGTGAGTACAATTTATAAATATTTTGGGTTGAACTATAAGTTTAGGGGTTTGTTTAAATCATTAACCCTAAATCTGAGCAACAGTAATGCTAATGCTTGCCTGAGCATCATTAACACCACTAACATAGGAGCACAGAGTCAGTCTGCATCTCTTTAAACACACCAGAAGGAGGCGACAGAGAGCAAATTCACACTCGGCAAATAAGATTAATCAAAACCAGTGTTGAGCGGCTGAGAAACCCCTGAAAAACACACAGCCATACAGAGAGACTCTCTAACAGTTTGGCACATATATGCCCTGTTCCACAGCGCTTGGCTTTCTTCATGTCAGTAGGCAATGGGTTCATGTTCTCTGAGTGTTTCCAGCTCTCCTATTACAAATAAACACAGCATTAGTCCACCAAGTCCACTCTGGATCACAGGTTTAAAGAAGAGCCTGTGCTGTCAACTGCTGTACAATCTAAAGCACAGATCCATGCTGAGCTGACCCATGGATTTATAATGCACTAAAGAGAGCCGTCACTCACAAAATACAATATGTAGCCAGTAAGAGTTTACTTAAATCTTTATGTACAGTATAATGCATTATAAAAGTAGTTTTAAAGCATTAATTATGCATTGTAATGTACCTTATAATGTACTGTACATGAATATCTGTAACAACAGTTAATAACAATTATCAATGCATTGTTACATTATGCATTTTAAATTCTATTATAATTATTTATGAAAATATATAATGCATTACAGTGCACATTATGCATAATTATAAGGCATTATACCCTTTAATAACACTTCATGATGCATTATACACAAAGACTTGCATTATACATGAAGTGTTAACAATTATTTTATTTTAAGCTCACCAGGGCTGCATTTATTTGATAAAAAATACAGTAAAAACTGTAATGTTGTGAAATATTATTACAATGTAAAATAGCTGTTTTCTATGTGAATATCTGATAAACTGTAATTTATTTCTGTGATCAAAGCTGTATTTTCATCATCATTACTCCAGTCTTCAGAGTCACATGATCTTCAGAAATCATTTTTAATATGCTGATTGTAATATTTGTGATAATTCTCTGACCTCTTCCACAGGTAGCCGTGCATTCTGACAGCGTGCCTCTTCGCCACACGAACGCGGGCTGGTTGTCCAATGGGAGGTCCGTTCTTGGAGGGATTCGAGCATTACGATTGGGTCCTAAGCCCTGTGGGCGGGGCCTCTCTTGTGGCCATCGAGCAGATACAGAGGAAGACGATGAGGAAGACGAGGAAGGGAATGAAAACGGAGGTGAGGAGGCAGAAGACAACACAGGAGGAGGAGCCACAGGGTTCTCCACTGCCATTGAGACGTCACCTGAAACACAGACAGAAGAGCCCTCAAAAACTAGCGTGCTGCCTAAATGCTAAACTATTAGCCATGCAACATGAAACACTTAAGCATGCTTTTACAAAGAGTACTTAATACAGAAAAAAATAAATACATGAAATGTTTTTCGGAACTTAATTGCATGCTAATTGAAATAAAAATGCATTATAGTTTAAATTTATATTAAATGCAATTAGCTAAACTATTGAGTCCATTGTTGATTTAATTAGGACTTAAGTACATCTTTACATACAATTTCATAATTATATTGTCTTGGAAATGTGGTTAAAGTGTTACTGCTGAATATACTGACAAGCATTTATGGTAATCTAAAAACATGCCTTTGTGCAATTTCTATTGAATCTTGTATGTAATTTATTTAAATTCATTTGTAATTACACATGTGTAATGCACTTAAGTGTTCGGTCATGCAAGTGTTTTAATTTAAATGTAATTAATATTACTATATTATCTGCAAGTTGTTTTTAGAAAATGCATTTTTTATATTTGAAGTACACTATAAGTGAACATTCAATACAACTAAGCACACTTCTTTTTCTCAAAAGTTGTAACAATGTAAGAAATGTTGCACAAAAAAAAGTGGTTAAGTATTTGTTTTGATCCAGTGCATTGCTAACAGCTGCTTTTACTCATGTTTTCGGAAATCATCTGTACTGCAAGTTACTACATGTGTCAATATCCTTTAGGATATTCAGAAGGTAACCTTGCGGTCTGTGTAGGGAACAGAAGCAAGGCAATCTCACTGGGTTTTAAGTCCCTGCTGGAAAGATCAGCTTCAATAAGCCTGTGGTGTGCTGGTATTAGCTGGTTTAAGCTGATTTAGCTGGTCTCCGAGCCTGTTCCCATGTTACACCAAAAATTGTTTGTAGCAGGGCTGGCACAGAACTAAAGCCTGATTCATGCTTTTTGCCTCATGTCACACACACACTCACTGTGACCTCATTCTCATAAAACCTCTGTCCAATACACACACACACACACACACACACACACACACACACACACACACACACACAAGCCCGTTCTCCTGTAATGACCTTAAAAGGTTTCAGAGGTGGCCAATAAGTGATGAGAGAAATAAGAGAAGACTGCTCAGTGAAATATATCTGCAAGGCACACACGTATAAACACTATAAATTTAGAGTAAGAGAGAAGATCATGAGGAGAGAAAAATAGAAACTGAGTTGGTGGGTGAGAGAGAGACTGTCTGTGACAAGGAGTCTGTAGGAACACTCACTGATTTCTCGGAGCGCCGCCCGTCCTCGCTCTCTCTCTCTGTGCACTTCTCTCTCTCTGTCCCTCCGTTTCTCCACTGGGATGTAATATTCATAGTCTATGCCTGGATTCTGCCTGTGGAAAATAATCTACAGCGAGAGAGACAGACAGTAAAAAGATAGGTTTATAAACTCCAGCATATGGTAACATCTCACTCCATGACCGCATTCCAGTTGGTATCGGCCGTATTTCACGGATGCACAGACACTCAGAAGAACACACTCCTGCAGTATGTGGACAGTCTTTCTCCAAACATCTGAATGAATTTAAAGCTGAAGTATGAATATGAACTCATAATTTTTCATCAAATTATTCCAAAACCAAATCATCAGAGTTGTGCTATCCAAGACACGCTATTACTGTGCCAACGACTGACACCCAAACTAGACCAATACTGAAATGTAAACTAGTATCATTAAACTAGTGATACATTAACTAGCCTAATACTGACACTTAAATTAGTTTTACAACACAAACCACTGACACCCAAACTAGACTAGTGCTGATACTTAAACTAGTATGACTACCCAGACCACCAACACCTAAACTAGACCAATACATTCACTTCAACTAGTATCAATAAAAAGTGATACTTAAACTATAAACCAATAATGATACTTAAACTAGTATGACTATGCAAACCACTGACACATATACTTGACCAATACTGACACTTAAACTTGTAGCAATAAAAACATCACACTTAAACTATACCAACACTGATACTTAAACTAGTATGACTGTCCAAACCACTGACACATACACTAGACCAGTACTGACATTTAAACTAGTAACAATAAAACATTACACTTAAACTAGATAAATACTGATACTTAAACCAGTATGACTACCTGAATCACTACCACCTAAACCAGACAAATACTGTTATTTAACTAGTATGACACCTAAACTAGACCAATACTGATACTTAAACTAGTATGATTATCAAAAAACACTAACACTTAAACTAGACCAATACTGATACTTAAACTAGTATGACTATCCAAAAACATTAACACTTAAACTAGACCAGTAATGATACTTAAACTAGTATGACTATCCAAAAACACTAACACTTAAACTAGATCAATACTGATACTTAAACTAATATGACTATCCAAAATATTAAAACTTAAACTAGATCAATACTGATACTTAAACTAGTATGACTATCCAAAAACACTAACACTTAAACTATATCAATACTGATACTTAAACTAATATGTCTATCCTAAAACCCTAACACTTAAACTAGATCAATACTGATACTTAAACTAATATGACTATCCAAAAACACTAACACTTAAACTAGATCAATACTGATACTTAAAATAGTATGACTATCCAAAAACTCTAACACTTAAACTAGACCAATACTGATACTTAAACTAATATGTCTATCCTAAAACACTAACACTTAAACTAGATCAATAATGATACTTAAACTAGTATGACGATCCAAAAACACTAACACTTAAACTAGATCAATACTGATACTTAAAATAGTATGACTATCCAAAAACACTAACACTTAAACTAGATCAAAACTGATACTTAAACTAATATGACTATCCAAACCACTGACACATACACTAGACCAATACTGACATTTAAACTAGTAACAATACATCATCACACTTAAACTAGATCAATACTAATACTTAAACTAGTATGACTAAACAAACCACTGGCATCTAAACTACACCAATACTTATCCTTAAACTTGAATGGCTACCTGAATCACTAACAACTCAACCAGACCAACACTGTTATTTAACTAATATGACAACCCAAACTACTGACACCTAAACTAGACCAATACTGATACTTAAACTAGTATGCTACCCAAACCACTAAAACCTAAACTATACCAATACTGATACTTTGACTAGTATGACTACCCAAATCACTAAAATCTAAACTACACCAATACTTATACTTCAAATAGTATGACTACCCAAACCACTAACACCTACACTAGACAAATAGTGAGACTTAAACTAGTATCACTACATAAAATATGGGTAATTGAAATAGTGTGACTACTAAAACTACAGACACCTCAAGTAAACAAATACTGATCCTTAAACTAGTATGATTAGACTAGTCATACCTAAACTAGACCAATACTGACATTAAACTAGAATCATTAAACTAATGGTACCTAAAGTAGACCATTACTGATACTTCAACTAGTATCACAGCTTAAATACTGAAAACTAAACTAGACAAATGCTGATACTTAAACTAGATTTACAACTTAAGTACTGATTATCAAGGCAGTAGGACTAACATAACTACCAATACCTAAAACAGACCAATACTAACTAGTATCATGAAACTGGTCATATGTAAACTAGACCATTACTTCCATTTAAGCTAGTATCATAAATTAAATATTGATAATTAAACTAGCAAAAAACAGATAACTAAACTTGTATGACTACCAAAACTACTCACACCCAAAATAGACAAATACTGATGATGAAACTAGTATCACTGTTTAAATATTGATAACTAAACTAAATACTGATAATTACAGTATGACAAGCAAACCTACTGACACCTAAACCCCAAATAAACTTATATGATTAATTACTACTGATACTATTACTATTGAGACTTTAACTAGTATGACTACTAGGGATGAGCGAGTACAGCATTATCTGTATCTGTATCTGTATCTGTTAACCATATGAATTATCTGTATCTGTACTCGGACTGGGCGGGCCTAACCCGGAAGTGGGCGGATTTAACCTGGAAGTGGGTCAGGTTGTCTTGAAATGGGCGGGCTTTAACCGGTATGTTATTTTAAGCATGCAATTGATATGGGTTGATCAGAAATTGTTATATTTATTGCTGATTAGAAAACTATTTACATGACAGCATCAGATCAATGGTTTTGATCACGATAACAAACGAACTATATACAGAACAAGTTTTGCAACAATGAATACAACACATGCGGTTGCAATTATGAAGTAAAATGTAATGAACAAGAGTTTTCATCTCAACATAACTTTCTTTTTTTAACTTTTAATTTTTATGATCAGTGATATTTTTTATTTCCACACCAGGTATGTGTGTGTGTGTGTGTAGCTAATTAATTTGTAATATAGTTTTATACCACTACTTCCTTTTTATGAAATACAGCAAGAAAGTGTCAGACACTCAGTGTGTGAAGTAAAAAAACTGGTTAGAGCCAGCTGACGGTTTAAAAAGAAAAATAATCTCCGACAGGCAGAGACGAGTCACATTCTACCAAGCACCACGTCTGAACAAACCCCACGTTTACCAAAACTCTACTGGTTAATAAGTAAGTACTACAAACCAAAGTAAAAACAAACCTGAAGCTGAAGAAACCCTAAACGTTAACGGAAAAACCCGCGAACCTGAGTGACTGAGGGAGAGACAGAGAGAGAGCTGTTCTCTCAGTGTTCTGTGTGTGAGTGAGCAGAGCGGGACACAGCAACACAATAAGGGCCGCTCACATATCGCGTCTTTGCGCTCAAGTTCGTTATTTCAAATGTAGACGCGGTATGCGATAATGGAAGCGGCGACGGTCGCTGAGCGACGCGCTGCTTTTAAAAGCGCGTCCGTGCCGCATCGAGATAAAAACATCTCAACTTTTCAGAATGCAAGCGCACCGCACCTTCTTGTAACGGAGAGCGCAGCTGATGGTTGCTTAACACAAACGCCTCGGGCGCAACCGCCCGAACGCTTTGGAAAAAGGAGAAAGCAGCGCGCCTAAGCGTTTTCCACGCGTTTTAGGCGATATGTGAACGGGCCCTAAATCTGTATGTGTGTAGGGAGGCGCTGTGACTAGCCTATCACAGAACGCAGACACAGTCAGCTACCCAATGAGAATGTTTATTCAATCCGAGCACAGATATTGACTCGTATTACTCGTATGATACTCGTACTCGGCAAAAGTGCTTTATCCGTACCGGATACTCGTTTCAGCCGAGTATCCGGCTCAACTCTAATGACTACCCAACCTACTGATACCTGACCAATACTGATATACAACTAGAACCACAACTTAAACACTGACAATGAGTGTTTTTATTTTGTTGTAAAATACTTTCTGGTATTGTCTCATACTGGTTCATGATATAAGCCGTTACAGGAAAATTATAGAGTTTCTAACATGAGTTAGGAGAAGTGTTATATTCATATAATATCATCATCAATAAACACAACAGTCATGTATAAACAAAGTAAGGGCTTATTCCTTTCATCCATTCCTGCAGTAAAACCTCCCAGTTCAGAGTTTGTGCTCCATTACACACAAGCCAGATCTGTCAACCTTTTTCCATATTACTCTGTCTGTCTGTCTGTGTGTGTGTGTGTGTGTGTGTGTGTGTGAGAGAGAGTGTATGTTTGTGTGTGTGTGTGTGTGTGTGTGTGTGTGAGAGTGTCTGTGTGTGAGAGTGTGTGAGAGAGTGTGTGTGCGTGTGTGCGTGCGTGCGTGCGTGCGTGTGTGAGAGTGAGTGAGTGCTTACGTATAGCTGCAGCTGGGCTGTTGTGGGTCCAGGAGCGGTGAGGGTTTCTCCTCTCTCTTCTCCCTGATCTTGAGGCCCAGCTTTGGCTCGGCTGTACAGGAAGGTGGTTCCTCCTGCCTGATACTCTCCCGGAGGATCGACTGCCCAGCGTCCGTTCACCACAGACTGACCTGTTCCACTGCGCAGGGCTGCAGACACAAACACATGCATCAATGAGCTGCTCACTCGTGATCTTAAAAATACTTTTTAGATTCATTCGACAGGCATTATTTGTTTGTAGGACGGCTGTTTTTAGCTGTCTGTAATTACAGATCTCAGTTCTGCTCGTGATGATCTTTATATGAGTTTCCTACCATAATCACATATCACATGCAACTAGGAATTCTCATCTAAGGAGAAGTTCATAGCAAGATTGTCAAAGAAAGAGGAATGAAAAAGAAAGCATGTAGCACAAACATCAGGAAACTAAAATTAAGGAAATATGATTGGTACTCTGTGAATAGTACCCACCCATGAAACAGCTAACAGCTAATAATGAGATCTTTCATATCTCAATTGTTTCACGTCACCTTACATTGAGAGCAAATGTAAATCTAAAACTGTGCTCAGATTTTCCCAACATAACAATAATGGCAATCAAACATGAGAGATGTCAATATGAAATCATCATTATCCATCAAATTTTTCTGAGACCTAATGATCAGAGCTGTACAATTCACAACACACTGATTACACAACAAATGACTGACACCTAAATAAGATCAATACAAATACTACATCAGTACTGTACTGATACTTACACAAGTGTCAATAAACTAGTGACACCTAAACTAGATAAATACTGACACTTAAGCTAGTACAACTACCCAGAACAACTGACACCAAAACTAGACCATTACTGATACTTAAACTAGTATCATGACACTATACTGTCAACAAGCACCGTCTTTCGGATGAGACGTTAAACCGAGGTCCTGACTCTCGGTGGTCATTAAAAATCCCATGGCACTTCTCCTAGAACACTTCTCTCACTTAGACACTTTGTCTAATTTATTCATGTATTCAGTATTGAATTAATGAATAATGCATTTATATAGCACTTTATTGTGTATTGCTGTACACCCAAAGCGCTTTACAATCATGTGGGGGGGGTCTCTCCTCAACCACCACCAGTGTGCAGCATGCACTTGGATGATGCGACGGCTGCCACAGGAGAGAGAGTCAGAGAGCCAATCAAGTGTATGTGCTCACCACACACCAGCTACAGGTGGAGAGGAGAGAGAGTCATAGTGCCAATCAAGTGAATGCGCTCACCACACACCAGCTACAGGTAGAGAGGAGAGAGAGTCATAGAGCCAATCAAGTGAATGCGCTCACCACACACCAGCTACAGGTGGAGAGGAGAGAGAGACATAGAGCCAATCAAGTGGATGCGGTCCCCACACACCAGCTACAGGTGGAGAGGAGAGAGAGTCATAGAGCCAATCAAGTGTATGCGCTCACCACACACCAGCTACAGGTGGAGAAAAGAGGGAGTCATATAGCCAATCAAGTGTATGCTCTCACCACACACCAGCTACAGGTGGAGAGGAGAGAGAGTCATAGAGCCAATCAAGTGGATGCTCTCACCACACACCAGCTACAGGTGGAGAGGAGAGAGAGTCATAGAGCCAATCAAGTGTATGCGCTCACCACACACCAGCTACAGGTGGAGAGGAGAGAGAGTCATAGAGCCAATCAAGTGGATGCGCTCACCACACACCAGCTACAGGTGGAGAGGAGAGAGAGTCATAGAGCCAATCAAGTGTATGCGCTCACCACACACCAGCTACAGGTGGAGAGGAGAGAGTCATAGAGCCAATCAAGTGGATGCGTTCACCACACACCAGCTACAAGTGGAGAGGAGAGAGAGTCATAGAGTCAATCAAGTGTATGCGCTCACCACACACCAGCTACAGGTGGAGAGGAGAGAGAGTCATAGAGCCAATCAAGATTATTAAATGGGGATTATTTGGAGGCCATGATTGACAAGAGCCAGCGGGGGGAATTTGGCCAGGACACCGGGGTTACACCCTTACTCTTTTCGATAAGTGCCATGGGATTTTTAATGACCACAGAGAGTCAGAACTTTAACATCTCATCCGAAAGACGGAGAAGTCTATTAGTCACCAGAAGAGACGGACGGCAGCACGTAAGTGTTGTAATACTTGTTTGTAGATATTTTGTTTAAATTATTTACTTGCTGCTAGGAAGGAATACTTTGTTTCCAACATATTTCTATTCTGCATTTTCGTTGAGGTTTATATTTTTGATTGCACTTTCTGGTAATTATAATCATTTCCGCCTCATTGCTCCTTGGGCAAAGTGTTAGTTTCGTCTTGAGCTATTAGCACTCCTTTAGGCTATTGTTACTGTGGTTCAGTGGTAGAGCATTGCGTTAGCTGCACAAAAGATTGTGAGTTCAATTCCCAGGGAACACACATAATGAAAAAGTGTATAACCTGAATGCACTCTTAGTCGCTTTGGATAAAAGTATCTGCTAAATGCATAACAATGACTTTTTACGACTTTTTACTGCGCGATTTTCACCGAGCAACATACTTTAATATAAATTCTATCTCCCATCACACACTCTCCTTTGCTATCCTCTATCCTTCCACCTCTATCACGTGTTTCCAAACCATTCCGGTTTTCTCTCAACCACGCTCTAACATCACACGCAGACGGCAACGTAATCCTGCTAACCTACCTATCCCTTTCCCTATCTCTAGATCTTCTACTACACCTCTTTCTTTCTCGATGGGTCTCTGGAATTGCCAGTCAGCTGTCAGCAAAGCAGACTTCTTTTCTGCGTTTTCTTTACAATCCACACTCAGCATCTTGGGCTTGACTGAGACCTGGATTTGTCCAGAAGATTAGGAACCCCAGCTGCCCTCTCTAACACTTTATATTTCTCTCACACCCCACGTCAGGTTGGCCGGGGTGGGGGCACTGGTCTGCTCATTTCAAACAATTGGAAATACTCAACTCACTCTCCCCTATGCAATTACAACTCAAATCAAATCAAATCACTTTTATTGTCACATCACCACAGCACAAGTGCCTTGATGAGTGAAATTCTTATGAGCGTGCTCCAGACAGTGCAAAAAAACCCAAACAATTTACATATGGACAGGCAGTGCAAAAAAACAACAAACAATTTACATATGGACAGACAGTGCAAAAAAAACAACAAACAATTTACATATGGACAGACAGTGCAAAAAAGCTGCACTGGAGCATTTACAGTGCTCCAGACAGTGCAAAAAAACAACAACAATTTACATATGGACAGTACATATTTACAGACTGTACAGAAGACAATGTGCAAAATACACATACATATACTCAGTACACATAGTGTACTATAAAGACACACTCAATTATCAGCGACACATTATACACCGTATGGGCACATCTACATTATGTACAGTATCTGTACATAATGTAGTCTATACATAGTAATAATGTGAAGGTGCAACAGATTATAAATTAACAGCAGATTGGTTGAGCAGCAGATAGATGTGCAAAGGTGCAACAGATTATTCATATGCAGTGTCGTGGATGTGCATTGTATAGTGTCCAGTGATAGCAGATAGGTTGTGTTAGTGCAGTGTGTGCGTGTAGTCCAGTTGAACTGTGTTAAAGTGCAGTGCATGGCATGTTGTGTGAGTGGGAGTGTGTTGTAGGATGGGTCATTTCTGACTGTTCATTAGCCTGATAGCCTGAGGGAAAAAGCTGTCCCTCAGTCGGCTAGTGCGGGATCGGATGCTGCGGAAACGTCGCCCTGAGGGCAACAGAGAGAGCAGTCTGTGGGACGGGTGGCTGGAGTCTTTGATAATCCTCCGGGCTTTCCTTGTACACCGCCTGGTGTAGATATCCTGGAGGGAGGGAAGCTCACCTCCAACAATGTGGCGGGCAGTTCGCACGACCCTTTGCAGAGCCCTGCGGTTGCCAGCGGTGCTGTTTCCAAACCAGGCAGTGATACAGCCGGTCAGGATGCTCTCCACAGTGCAGGTGTAGAAGGACCTGAGGATTCTGGGGCTCGTTCCAAACTTCCTCAGCCATCTCAGGAAGAAGAGACGCTGATGTGCCTTCTTCAGCACTGCATCTGTGTGAGCAGACCATGTGAGATCCTCGGTGATGTGAATGCCGAGGAACTTAAAGCTGGTCACCCGCCTCCACAGGTGTCTTGTCGATGGTGATGGGTGTGTGTTCTCTGCTCTGTCTCCTGTAATCCACCACCAGCTCCTTGGTCTTGTCGATGTTGAGTGAGAGGTGGTTCTCCTGACACCATTTAGTCAGGGTACTCACCTCCTCTCTGTAGGCCGTCTCATCATTGTCGGTGATCAGGCCTATCACCGCTGTCATCAGCAAATTTGACGATGACATTCGAGCTGTGTGTAGCTGTACAGTCGTGTGTGTACAGGGAGTACAGGAGTGGGCTGAGGACGCAACCCCGCGGTGCACCAGTGTTGAGGATCAGGGAGATGATGTGTTGTTGCCCATTCTGACCACCTGACTTCTGTCAGGAAGTCCAGGATCCAGCTGCACAGAGATCTGTTCAGTCCTAGAGTCTGGAGCTTCGCAACCAGTGTGGCAGGCACTATGGTGTTAAATGCCGAACTATAATCCACGAACAGCATCCTCACATAGGTGTTCTTATTTTCCAGGTGGGAGAGAGCAGTGTGCAGGGTGAAGGCAATAGCATCGTCTGTGGAGCAGTTGCTGCGGTATGCAAATTGTAGTGGGTCCAGTGAAGCAGGCAGCACAGAGCAGATGTAGTCTCTGACAAGCTTCTCAAAACACTTGCTGAAGATGGGGGTCAGAGCAACGGGCCTCCAGTCATTCAAGCATGTGATTTTATTTTTCTTGGTATGGGCACAATGATGGATTTTTGAAGCACGAGGAACCACAGACAGAGAGAGGGACAGATTGAAAATGTCTGTAAAACCCCAGCTAGCTGGAAGCGCTGCTTTGAGCACCGGCCTGGTATACCATCTGGGCCTACGGCTTTATGGATGTTCACCCGTTTAAAGGATCGGGTTACGTCCGCGACAGAAAGCGTGAGTGGACTGACCTCTTCTGCGGCAGCAGCGGCAGCAGCTCTCTGTGTGTGCGGTGTTATCAGCCTCGAACCGAGCATAAAGGTGTTGAGCTCGTCCGGTAGAGAGGAGGCAATGTTCACAGTAGCTGGTTTATTTCCTTTAAAGCCTGTGATGTTGTTGATGCCCTGCCACATGCTTCTTGGGTTATTGTTGTTGAAGTGTTCTTCAACTTTGTTTTTTATATGTTCGTTTGGCTGCTTTGATGGATCTCCTGAGATCGTAACTGGCTTGTTTCCGATCGTCAGTGTTTCCGGTTAAAGGCAGATGTCCTGACAAGGCTGATCGAACATCGCTGTTAATCCACGGTTTTGGTTGGGGTAGATCCGGATTGTTTTGGTCGGAACTACATCATCTATACACTTCCTGATGAAACACGTGACCGTATCTGAATACGCCTCTATGTCGTCATCAGGCGCTGCCGGAACATGTCCCAGTCCACGTGATCAAAACAGTCCTGTAGTATAGCATCCGATTGGTCCGACCAGCATTGGACTGTCCTGAGGCGGGTGCTTCACGTTTCAGTTTCTGCCTATAAGCAGGCAGGAGCAGAACGGAAGAGTGATCCGATTTGCGAAGGTGGGCGGGGAGGGACTTGTATGTGTCCCGGAAGGGGGTGTAACAATGGTCGAGTGTACGATCTCCACGCGTGTTGAGGGTGATGTGTTGAAAGTATTTTGGAGCTATTGTTCTGAAGTTGGCTTTATTAAAGTCCCTGTGACAACAAAAGCTGCATCTGGGTGCGGTTTCCTGCTCACTTATATTCCTGTACAGTTCCTTGAGTGCCTGGTCTGTGTTGGCTTGGGTATAAACAGCCGTGATTATGATGGCTGTAAATTCCCTCGGTAGCCAGAACGGTCGACACAGAAGCGTATGAAATTCCAGATCAGGGAGCAGAAGGATTTAATAGAGTGTATGTTCCTTTCATTACACCATGAGTTGTTGATATAGAAACAAACACCTCCACCTCTGCTTTTCCCTGTGAGCTCTTTCGTTCTGTCCGGCGGTGCGGAGAAGCCCGTGAGCTCGATGGCTGAGTCTGGAACCATTGCAGACATCCAGGTTTCTGTGAGGCAAATAACACAGCAGTCCCTTGTTTCGTTGGTATGAGATCTTGTGACCGCAGTTCGCAGAGTTTGTTATCCAGTGACTGAGCGTTGGCCAGTAAAATGGTTGGAAGAGGAGGTCGGAAAGCCACGGCATCTCAGTCTGGCGAGAACGCCAGCTCTTTTCCCTCTTTTTTGGCGTCTCCTCGATTCGCAACCCACACAAAGGGCTCAGATGCCGTGTCTGTGAACAGTCCACCGGCATTCAAAAACTCAAAGTCCGGTTTGCGTTGTGACGGAGGAACCAATGTTCAAAAGCGTGTCTCTATCGTGAACAGTTATACTAACAACATCTAACACGTAAAACAACAAAAAAACAAATAAAACATACGAAAAACTGCAAAGTTTTCCCGGAGCTCGCAACACGGCTGCCATCCTCGGCGCCATCTTGACTCATTTGAATCTCATGCGATTACTATAAGAGCTCCTATAAAACTCCAGATTGTGGTAATTTTTCGTCCCCCTAGTCAAATTCTAGCCACCTTCTTAGAGGAGCTGGACGGGCTGCTGTCTTCCTTAATGGAGGATGGCACTCCACTCTTAAGGTGCGTTCACACCAGGCGCCAATGAATCGTAACGCGCAAATGATTTACATGTTAAGTCAATGCAAAGATGCGATAGTCAATCCTGCGGCGCTATTCGTGCAAATGAGGCAGCGCAAATGGCGAGAATGGTGCGAATTACGCGGTACGAATTGAGAGTTAGGGGAGTTTGACGTGCCATTCATGTGAATAGCGCAAGTTGAAAAATCAACTTTTTGCGGATATTCGTACTGTGTTAACCAATCAGGAGCTTGCTCTAGCAGTGACGTGATTACGAGCGGAGGCAGAAAATCCGAAAAAACAATGGAGGACAAATTTATTGTGGTTGTATGTGGGTACCCGGAGCTGTACGATACTACTTCGTACTTTTATAGAAACAGGAATAAATTTTGCAACGAGACTGGAGCTGTCTGGCAGAAGCCCCTCCCATGACGCAAATTCGTGTCTGTTGTGTAGTGAATTTCACACGTGAATGAAGCAAATTTCACGCAAGAATGAAGCGAGTAAACTCAAAATGTTCAAGCGTCCAATGTGAATGCAGCTACTGACACTTTATGCTCTACCTTAACCTCTTGTCTAGACGACATTTGTCCTCTCTCCTCCTGGCCAGAATGGACTGCCCCTTCTAACCCCTGGTTATCTGATGTTCTTCGTGAGAATCGGACCAGACTTCGAGCGGCAGAGATAAAATGGCACAAATCAAATGATCCGTTAGACCGGAGTAGGTATCAGTCACTGCTTTCGTGCTTCTTTGCTGAAGTCCACACTGCCAAATCCTCACATTTCCATAACAAGATCAACAGCGCTCCAGACATGTGTAATCTCTTCAGAACATTTAATTGTCTCATCTGTCCCCCTCCACCATCTCCCACCACTTCTATAACAGCTGATGACTTTGCCACTTTTTCACAGACAAAACTATAACAATCAGTAGTCAGTTTTCACCTCTATACACACAGGACCTTCAACCAACCACATCCACTGCTCAAACTCCCATCTTCTCCTCCTGTCCCCTCACTGAGTAGGAAGTATCCAAACTACTCCTCTCCAGCCATCCAACAACATGTCCTCCAGACCCAATCCCCACACACCTTCTCCAAGCAATCTCTCCCACACTCTTACCAGCACTCACACACATTATCAACACACCTCTCCTCACAGGCATCTTCCCCACTACGTTCAAGCAGGCTCGGGTATCCCCACTGCTCAAAAAACCTACATTAAACACTTCTCTAACAGAAAACTACAGACCTGTCTCTCTCCTTCCATTCATAGCCAAAATACTCGAACGAGTTGTCTTCAACCAGGTCTCATTGTTTCTTTCACAGAACAACAAACTGGACACTAAACAGTCAGGTTTCAGGAGTGGCCATTCAACTGAGACTGTGCTACTCTTAATGACGGAAGCCCTGCAAATTGCAAATGACGATTCCAAATCATCAGTCCTCATTCTGCTGGATCTATCTGCTGCTTTTGACACTGTTAACCATTCATAGATTCTCCTGACCACCCTCTCATCACTGTACATCACTGGGATTTCACTTTGCTGGTTTGAATCCTATCTCACTAGGTAGCATCCTATTATTATATACTTTCTTAGAGGAATATTATTTCTTAAAGAAAAATGATATCTGTAAGGATTTCCAGTTAGGATTTAGACCATCTCATAGTACTGAGACTGCTCTCATTAGAGTGAAAAATGACCTGCCCTTATCATCTGATCGTGGTTGTATCTCTCTATTAGTGCTCCTGGATCTTAGCGCTGTGTTCAACACAATCGATCACAACATTATTTTGAATAGACTTGAAAACTCTGTTGGCATTAGTGGAAGTGCATTAGCATGGTTCAAATTGTACTTATCTGACCAGCATAAATTCGTAGCAGTGAATGAAGAGGTATCATATCGATCACAAGTGCAGTATGGAGTACCTCAAGGCTCAGTACTAGGGCCGTTACTTTTCACGCTTTACATGTTACCCTTGGGAAATATCATCAGGAAACATGGGGTTAGCTTTCACTGTTATGCTGATGATACACAGCTCTATATTTCTTCACGGCCCAGTGAAACACACCAAATTTAGAAACTAATGGAATACATAGTCGATATAAAAAACTGGAAGACGAATAATTTCTTACTACTAAATTCTGAAAAAAAAAGAGGTGTTAATTATCGGACCTAAAAACCACACGGGTAATAACCTAGAACACTGTCTAACACTTGATGGCTGCTCTCTCGATTCTTCATCATCAGTCTGGAACCTAAGTGTGCTATTTGATAGCAATCTCTCCTTTGACAGCCACGTTTCTAGCATTTGTAAAACTGCATTTTTTCATCTTAAAAATATATCTAAACTGAGACCTATGCTCTCCATTTTTTTAATGCAGAAATGTTAATTCATGTGATTATGACCTCAAGGTTAGATTATTGTAATGCTTTATTAGGTGGTTGTTCTGCACGCTTAATAAACAAACTGCAGATGGTCCAAAATGCAGCAGCTAGAGTTCTTACTAGAAGCAGGAAGTATGACCACATTAGTCTGGTTATGTCAACACTGAACTGGCTCCTTATTAAACACTGTATAGATTTTAAAATTTTGTTAATTACTTATAAAGCCCTGAATGGCTTAGCTCCTCAGTATTTGAGCGAACTCTTATCGCATTATAGTCCTCCACGTCCGCATTATAGTCCTCAAAACTCTGGCCATTTGATAATAACTAGAATATCAAAATCAACTACGGGCGGCAGATCCTTTTTCTATTTAGCACCCAAACTCTGGAGCAATCTACCTAACACTGTTCAAGGTCAAGGTTTCTTTATTCGTCACATAATAAATTATACAGGGTATACTCAGAAGTGAAATGTAAATCAAATCAGGTGTGTCAGAGACACACTCTGTCAGCTTAAATCTAGATTAAAGACCCATCTCTTAAACCTGGCGTACACTTAACACACTAATGTGCTTCTAATATTCAAATCCGTTAAAGGATTGTTAGGCTGTATTAATTAGGTCAAACGGAACCGGGAACACTTCCCATAAAACACGATGTACCTGTTACATCGTAAGAAGATTGACATCTACGCTAATATTAGTCTTTTCCTTTCTTATTCCGAGGTCACCGTAGCCACCTGATCCGGTCCTTATCCAGCCCAGATGATCACTGCAGTCAACAGATCCAGTCCGTATCCAGATCAATTGGTGGATCAGCACCTAGCGACAACCTCTACAGCTCTGAATGTCAGTGGAGAGCAGGGCACCTAGATGAGCCCCAGAGACAGATCTCCAGTGAGGACTTCGTCACCTAGACATCCATTGGGAAAAGACCACTGGAACCAGTGGAGCCCTTGCAATCTGTTGCAGTTGGAACAAACTACTGGTTCGTCTGGCCAGAGGGGAACTGGCCCCCCGACTGAGCCTGGTTTCTCCCAAGGTTTTTTCTCCGTTCTGTCACCGATGGAATTTTGGTTCCTTGCCGCTGTCACCTCTGGCTTGCTTAGTTGGGGACACTTCATTTCCAGCGATATCACCGACTTGATTGCACAGATACTATTTAAACTGAACTGAGCTGGACGATGACATCACTGAATTCAATAATGAAATGCCTTTAACTGAAAAAGGCATTTCATGCCTTTAAAAATGGCATTAAAAATGGGCGTTTAATCTTGTCATTTTACATTAGTGATACACTATTTTCCTATTTTGATATTGTGCAGTTGCTTTGACACAATTAGTATTTTTAAAAGCGCTATATAAATAAAGGTGACTTGACTTGACTCACTGGTCGTCTTTCAGGGTGACCTGGGGAGGGGAGGTCTCCAAAGCACATCAACTCGTCACTGGGGTTCCTCAGGGATCAGTTCTTGGACCCCTCCTCTTCTCCACATACACTACATCACTGGGTCCCACCATACAGGCACACGGCTTCTCCTACCATAGCTATGCTGATGACACACAGCTGTATCTCTCTTTTCAACCAGATGATCCAACGGTAGCTGCAGGGATCTCAGGCTGCCTGGCTGACATCTCGGCATTGGATGAAAGAACATCACCTACAGCTCAACCTGGCAAAGATTGAGCTCCTTGTCTTCCCTGCCACTTCAACTCTACAGCATGACTTCTCAATTCAGTTAGGTTCATCAACAATTACCCCATCAACTTCGGTCAGAAATCTTGGTGTAATCTTGATGACCAGCTGACCTTCAAAGAGCACATTGCAAAGACTGCTCTATCTTGCAGGTTTGCACTACACAACATCAGAAAGATCGGCCCTTTCTGACAGAGCATGCAGTACAACTTCTTGTCCAGGCCCTTGTCATTTCTAGGCTGGACTACTGCAATGCTCTTCTGGCTGGACTTCCATCAAACACAATCAAACCTCTATAAATGATTCAGAATGCAGCAGCACGACTGGTCTTCAACGAGCCCAAAAGAGCACATGTTACACCTCTCGTTGTCTCCTTGCACTGGCTACCAGTTGCAGCTCGCATCCAGTTCAAGACACTGAGGATTGCATATAGAACAGCCACAGGTTCAGCACCCACCTACTTCCACTCACTAATGACAATCTACATCACCTCCAGAAGCCCCGCCTACTTCAACTCACTATTACGAATCTACATCCCCTCCAGAGGTCTGAGATCTGCGAGTGAGCGACACCTCGTGATGCCATCACAGAGATGCACAAAATCACTCAGAACATTTTCATTCACCGTTCCTGTCTGCTGGAATGATCTTCCCACCCCCATCCGGAATGCTGGATCCCTGTCAATCTTCAAGCAACAACTGAAAACTCATCTCTTTTTCGACACTACTTGACTTCATCCTAAAAAAACAACAACTTCATCTTCTCTTTATCTTTCTCTCCTTCCCTTGCTAGCTTGTACTCAGTGGTGGTCAGTAACGAAGTAAAACTTCTTCGTTACTGTTCTTAAGTACATTTTTCAAGTATCTGTACTTTACTGGAGTAGTTTTATTGTGAGTAACTTTTACTTTTACTTCACTACATTCCAAAGCATAAGATCGTACTTTTTACTTCACTACATTTCATAAAACATATCGTTATTCCTTATAATACATCACGTGCTCCGAGACGCAGAAACGGTGTCTGATTCATGAACAAACTGATTCTTTTCAATGAACCTGTTAAATCGGTTCGCAAATCGCAACAAACGATTCATTCACAAATTGCAATGATCTGATTGCAGCTGTTCTCGAGTCGAAAACTCACTGATTCAAATGATCTGTTTAGAGCGAGTCTTCTTCAGTGAACTGAACTCACAAGTAAAGAACCGGGAGATCTTGTGAGCGCGCGCTACTGATGCTGTGAATGTAAGTTACTAATGTCGAATTTTAGGATTAATTATTGTAACTGAAAATAATATTTAGGTCAAAACTGTCAGTTGTTTGTGAACTAAATCTGCTGTAAAGGGTGATCTATTTAAGCCCACTGAAATGTTTGAATGCAGACAGATCAACATCAGTGTCTCTAACGTTACCACCAGCGGGACGCCTAGTAGTGACAGGGTAAAGTCGTCAAAAAACAACAAAAAACAAAACAAAAATTTTTTCATGTCATATATCCACGGAAAGCTGAGATTCTTGTGATTTCAACTATGTAAACCATTTTAAGATACAATAAACACAGCATGTACAATCTGTGTCTTTATCAGACCACTTTTTGTTGACATAATGAAGACATGCATGATAGTACAGACATACATAGGAATAACACAGTAGGGATGCAATATAACACCAAGAAAAAAACACACAAATTAAATAATGTACTGTGTACAGAAATAGAAATATAGGAAAAAAATGTATTTAGATTATAAATTATAAATATATATGTAATTTTAAAAGTGTACACATTTTGGATTCTATAAATAAATGTCACTATAATGTGTTTATGCTTCAGTTACTATGTGTCAGCAATTACTGACAGTGAATCTAGATGAGAAACTGAATAGCTCTAAGTGTAACCTTTCATTAGAGCCCAAAATGATGACTGTACATTAAAGCATTCAAGAATTACAGCATTGTATGTGTCGTTGGTTACAAAGGGACGTTTGGAGTCTCCCAAGTGTAAATTGTTTGGAAGCGTCTAGACATAAAATTAGATAAACATGTGTAAAACACTAATTTTCTAATATATTGTTTATCAAATGGTAAATTTGGCTTGGTAAGGCTTCATTCTGTGATCCCAATGTATTTTCCAGCTCATACCTCCCAGCTATTGTCATCTGCAGGCTTCTATTTACAAAAAATGCAGGCTGAATGTCTTTTTTTTTTAGTGTATTCAAAGTGCTATTACTCAATATCAGTACGCACACGCACACGCACACGCACACGCTCACGCTCACGCGCACACGCACACGCGCACACACACACACACACACACACACACACAGAACTATAATACTCAGTGCTAGAGGAAATATAAACAATAATAAAAGTGATAGTTAACACCTCTGAGAAAAAAAAACTGGGTCAGACAGAATCACAGAGAGAGCAAAGCCAAAGCAAAAGGATGTCAGAGAGAGAAAAAGAGCTGATTTGTCATGTAACCCGGCAAATGTTTTGTCTACTACAGCAGTCTGCCTCCGGGGCACAATCACACCGTACTAGAACACACAGAGAAACGGACCTGGGCGTATGGAGAAACAAACACAGACATGTCCATGAGTCTAACTCAGGGTCATATTCACTTATGAAAACATGCCTGCATTACCTAATCCAGCCCAGAGAGATCCTCCAAACCCCATGCACCATTAGCCATGAATATGTGCATTCCTGATTCATGTTCAGGCTAATATTAAGATGAAGGTTATATCAGCATCCGTCTCAGGACAGTGACTCATCGCTGCCCCAAAAGCACCACACGCTCAAACAATGGGACATTATCATCTGAATTTAGACGTACACTCTCTAGATCATCTGAAGTGATCAACAGCAGCTGTGAAGAGTTTAAAAAACATTCCTCTCGTGATCGCTGTTGTTTATAAACTGGCTGGAGGTGCAAACCGAGCTGAGTTAAAGCGGGGAACCGAAGACCATTCACACTAATTTATTCACTGAGTAGAACATATCCTGTGGGTATTGTCTGTGGAATCAGTCACACACACGCCTGTCACACACACACACACACACACATGCGACGGGCACTGGAATCTTACTTGCTGTTCTGGAAGTGCCCAAAACTAATCGGCTGGTTACTCTGGACATGGCCGACAATGCTGTTCATATGCTGGTGGCTGCAAACAATTCAGTTAATAAATAAACCTTTCCTTGACTATTTTTCTGTGCTGGGCTGATGTGTTTAATCAATTCAAAATAAGGTTTATTTCTATTAATTGTGGACTTCATTTGCATTTACTAATAACATTTTTTTATTCATTCTTAAAATGCTGTGCTATCATGATGATGTGCATCTATCTAAATCTACACTTCTTCGTTTGTGTTCTATATGCAGACTTCAAGAAATATCTTAGTATTTTAGCTTTTGAGCTTTACAATTTCTTAATATTAAACTGTTTTATTCATTTGATCTGTTAATTCTGTGAAAAAAATACAACAAATATTTGGGCAGATAAACATTTAGTGAATAGTTGAACAGCAGTCTGTCTATTTGACATTAACATGGCTCAGGATGTCCAGTTTTGCTGTATAATTTTCAGCTTCCCCATTTCTTTAATCTCCTTTGACGATGTTGTAAATGATGATAACTCATCACAGTTTCTGACACACAAACACACAGCTTACGCGCACGCACGCCGCACGCATCACACACACACATAAATTTAAGACTTATGACCGCGAAATGACACACAGAAGACAGACAGACAGACAGACATACAGACAGCAGACGGACCGTTCTTCAACACACAGCACACACACAATCGCTCTGTTTGTGATTTTTCTGTAACAGCATCATATACTTACGGTATATAAAGGGCGGCTGGTCATCCCAAATTGCAGTTCACCGCAGAGATGAGAGGCCTGCAATTTCATCATAGGTCCCTCAACTATGAGGAGACAAAATAAGAAAAAAAATCAGAAAATCACATTGTAGGATTTTAAAGAATTTATTTGCAAATTATGGTGGAAAATAAGTATTTGGTCACCTACAAACAAGCAAGATTGCTGGCTCTCACAGACCTGTAACTTCTTCTTTAAGAGGCTCCTCTGTCCTCCACTCGTTACCTGTATTAATGGCATCTGTTTGAACTCGTTATCAGTATAAAAGACACCTGTCCACAACCTCAAACAGTCACACTCCAAACTCCACTATGGCCAAGACCAAAGAGCTGTCAAAGGACACCAGAAACAAAATTGTAGACCTGCACCAGGCTGGGAAGACTGAATCTGCAATAGGTAAGCAGCTTGGTGTGAAGAAATCAACTGTGGGAGCAATTATTAGAAAATGGAAGACATACAAGACCACTGATAATCTCCCTCGATCTGGGGCTCCAAAGATCTCACCCGTGGGGTCAAAATGATCACAAGAACTGTGAGCAAAAATCCCAGAACCACACGGGGGACCTAGTGAATGACCTGCAGAGAGCTGGGACCAAAGTAACAAAGGCTACCATCAGTAACACACTGCGCCAGGGACTCAAATCCTGCAGTGCCAGGCGTGTCCCCTGCTTAAGCCAGTACATGTCCAGGCCCGTCTGAAGTTTGCTAGAGAGCATTTGGATGATCCAGAAGAGGATTGGGAGAATGTCATATGGTCAGATGAAACCAAAATATAACTTTTGGTAAAAACTCAACTTCGTGTTTGGAGGAGAAAGAATGCTGAGTTGCATCCAAAGAACACCATACCTACTGTGAAGCATGGGGTGGAAACATCATGCTTTGGGGCTGTTTTTCTGCAAAGGGACCAGGACGACTGATCTGTGTAAAGGAAAGAATGAATGGGGCCATGTATCGTGAGATTTTGGTGAAAACCTCCTTCCATCAGCAAGGGCATTGAAGATGAAACGTGGCTGGGTCTTTCAGCATGACAATGATCCCAAACACACCGCCCGGGCAACGAAGGAGTGGCTTCGTAAAGCATTTCAAGGTCCTGGAGTGGCCTAGCCAGTCTCAGATCTCAACCCCATAGAAAATCTTTGGAGGGAGTTGAAAGTCCGTGTTGCCCAGCGACAGCCCCAAAACATCACTGCTCTAGAGGAGATCTGCATGGAGGAATGGGCCAAAATACCAGCAACAGTGTGTGAAAACCTTGTGAAGACTTACAGAAAACGTTTGACCTCTGTCATTGCCAACAAAGGGTATATAACAAAGTATTGAGATGAAATTTTGTTATTGACCAAATACTTATTTTCCACCATAATTTGCAAATAAATTCTTTAAAATCCTACAATGTGATTTTCTGGATTTTTCTTATTTTGTCTCTCATAGTTGAGGTATACCTATGATGAAAATTGACAGACCTCTCTCATCTTTTTAAAGTGAGCTTATAATTGGTGGTGGCTATTTAAATACTTTTTGCCCCACTGTATATATACACAGGTGCTGGTCATATTATTAGAATATCATCAAAAGTTGATTTATTTCACTAATTCCATTCAAAAGTGAAACTTGTATAATGTATACATTCATTCCACACAGACTGATATATTTCAAGTGTTTATTTCTTTTAATTTTGATGATTATAACTGATAACTAATGAAAACCCCAAATTCAGTATCTCAGAAAATTAGAATATTACTTAAGACCAATACAAAGAAAGGATTTTTAGAAATCTTGGCCAACTGAAAAGTATGAACATGAAAAGTATGAGCATGTACAGCACTCAATACTTAATTGGGGCTCCTTTTGCCTGAATTACTGCAGCAATGCGGCGTGGCATGGAGTCGATCAGTCTGTGGCACTGCTCAGGTGTTATGAGAGCCCAGGTTGCTCTGATAGTGGCCTTCAGCTCTTCTGCATTGTTGGGTCTGGCATATCGCATCTTCCTCTTCACAATACCCCATAGATTTTCTGTGGGGTTAAGGTCAGGCGAGTTTGCTGGCCAATTAAGAACAGGGATACCATGGTCCTTAAACCAGGTACTGGTAGCTTTGGCACTGTGTGCAGGTGCCAAGTCCTGTTGGAAAATTAAATCTGCATCTTCATAAAGTTCGTCAGCAGCAGGAAGCATGAAGTGCTCTAAAACTTCCTGGTATGAGGCTGTGTTGACCTTGGACCTCAGAAAACACAGTGGACCAACACCAGCAGATGACATGGCACCCCAAACCATCACTGACTGTGGAAACTTTACACTGGACCTCAAGCAACGTGGATTCTGTGCCTCTCCTCTCTTCCTCCAGACTCTGGGACCCTGATTTCCAAAGGAAATGCAAAATTTACTTTCATCAGAGAACATAACTTTGGACTTTTTAGCAGCAGTCCAGTCCTTTTTGTCTTTAGCCCAGGCGAGATGCTTCTGATGCTGTCTGTTGTTCAAGAGTGGCTTGACACAAGAAATGCGACAGCTGAAACCCATGTCTTGCATACGTCTGTGCGTAGTGGTTCTTGAAGCACTGACTCCAGCTGCAGTCCACTCTTTGTGAATCTCTCCCACATTTTTGAATGGGTTTTGTTTCACAATCCTCTCCAGGGTGCGGTTATCCCTATTGCTTGTACACTTTTTTCTACCACATCTTTTCCTTCCCTTCGCCTCTCTATTAATGTTCTTGGACACAGAGCTCTGTGAACAGCCAGCCTCTTTTGCAATGACGTTTTGTGTCTTGCCCTCCTTGTGCATTGTGCGTATTCAGATACGGTCACGTGTTTCATCAGGAAGTGTATAGACGATGTAGTTCCGAACAAAACAATCCGGATCTACCCCAACCAAAAACCGTGGATTAACAGCGATGTTCGATCAGCCTTGTCAGCGCGGACATCTGCCTTTAAATCCGGAGACACTGACAATCGGAAACAAGCCAGTTACGATCTCAGGAGATCCATCAAAGCAGCCAAACGAACATATAAAAACAAAGTTGAAGAACACTTCAACAACAATAACCCAAGAAGCATGTGGCAGGGCATCAACAACATCACAGGCTTTAAAGGGAATAAACCGGCTACTGTGAACATTGCCGCCTCTCTACCGGACGAGCTCAACACCTTTTATGCTCGGTTCGAGGCTGACACCACCGCACACACAGAGAGCGCTGCCGCGGCTGCCGCAGAAGAGGTCAGTCCACTCACCCTTTCTGTCGCGGATGTAACCCGATCCTTTAAACGGGTGAACATCCGTAAAGCCGTAGGCCCAGATGGGATACCAGGCCGTGTGCTCAAAGCATGCACTTTCCAGCTAGCCGGGGTTTTTACAGATATTTTCAATCTGTCCCTCTCTCTGTCTGTGGTTCCCTCATGCTTCAAAAAATCCATCATTGTGCCCATACCAAAGAAAAACAAAATCACATGCTTGAATGACTGGAGGCCCGTCGCTCTGACCCCCATCTTCAGCAAGTGTTTTGAGAAGCTTGTCAGAGACTACATCTGCTCTGTGCTGCCTGCTTCACTGGACCCACTACAATTTGCATACCGCAGTAACCGTTCCACAGACGATGCTATTGCCTTCACCCTGCACACTGCTCTCTCCCACCTGGAAAATAAAAACACCTATGTGAGGATGCTGTTCGTGGATTATAGTTCGGCATTTAACACCATAGTGCCTGCCACACTGGTTGCGAAGCTCCAGACTCTAGGACTGAACAGATCTCTGTGCAGCTGGATCCTGGACTTCCTGACAGGCAGAAGTCAGGTGGTCAGAATGGGCAACAACACATCATCTCCCTGATCCTCAACACTGGTGCACCGCAGAGGTTGCGTCCTCAGCCCACTCCTGTACTCCCTGTACACACACGACTGTACAGCTACACACAGCTCGAATGTCATCGTCAAATTTGCTGATGACACAACGGTGATAGACCCGATCACCGACAACGATGAGACGACCTACAGAGGAGGTGAGTACCCTGACTAAATGGTGTCAGGAGAACCACCTCTCACTCAACATCGACAAGACCAAGGAGCTGGTGGTGGATTACAGGAGACAGAGCAGAGAACACACACCCATCACCATCGACAAGACACCTGTGGAGCGGGTGACCAGCTTTAAGTTCCTCGGCGTTCACATCACTGAGGATCTCACATGGTCTGCTCACACAGATGCAGTGCTGAAGAAGGCACATCAGCGTCTCTTCTTCCTGAGACGGCTGAGGAAGTTTGGATCAAGCCCCAGAATCCTCAGGTCCTTCTACACCTGCACTGTGGAGAGCATCCTGACCGGCTGCATCACCGCCTGGTTTGGAAACAGCACCGCTGGCAACCGCAGGGGCTCTGCAAAGGGTCGTGCGAACTGCCCGCCACATTGTTGGAGGTGAGCTTCCCTCCCTCCAGGATATATACACCAGGCGGTGTACAAGGAAAGCCCGGAGGATTATCAAAGACTCCAGCCACCCGTCCCACAGACTGCTCTCTCTGCTGCCCTCAGGGCGACGTTTCCGCAGCATCCGATCCCGCACTAGCCGACTGAGGGACAGCTTTTTCCCTCAGGCTATCAGGCTAATGAACAGTCACAAATAACTCACCTACATCACACTCCCACTCACACAACATGCCATGCACTGCACTTTAACACCGTTCAACTGGACTACACGCACACACTGCACTAATCACAACCTATCTGCTATCACTGGACACCATACAATGCACATCCACGACACTGCATATGCACAATCTGTTGCACCTTTGCACATCTATTTGCTGCTCAACCAACCAATCTGCTGTTAATTTATAATCTGTTGCACCTCACATTATTACTATGCATAGACTACATTATGTATAGATACTGTACATAATGCAGATGTGCCCATACGGTGTATAATGTGTCGTTGATAATTAAGTATGTCTTTATAGTACACTATGTGTATATGAGTATATGTATGTGTATTTTGCACATTGTCTTCTGTACAGTCTGTAAATATGTACTGTCCATATGTAAATTGCTGTTGCTTTTTTGCACTGTCTGTCCATATGTAAATTGCTGTTGTTTTTTTTTGCACTGTCTGGAGCACTGTAAATGCTCCAGTGCAGTTTTTTGCACTGTCTGTCCATATGTAAATTGTCTGTTGTTGTTTTTTTGCACTGTCTGTCCATAGGTAAATTGTCTGTTGTTTTTTTTTGCACTGTCTGTCCATAGGTAAATTGTCTGTTGTTTTTCTGCACTGTCTGGAGCACGCTCATAAGAATTTCACTCACCAAGGCACTTGTGCTGTGGTGATGTGACAATAAAAGTGATTTGATTTGCAAGGTGTCAATGGTCGTCTTTTGGACAACTGTCAAGTCAGCCCATGATTGTGTAGCCTACAGAACTAGACTGAGAGACCATTTAAAGGCCTTTGCAGGTGTTTTGAGTTAATTAGCTGATTAGAGTGTGGCACCACGTGTCTTCAATATTGAACCTTTTCACAATATTCTAATTTTCTGAGATACTGAATTTGGGGTTTTCATTAGTTGTCAGTTATAACCATCAAAATTAAAAGAAATAAACAAATGAAATATATCAGTCTGTGTGGAATGAATGTATACATTATACAAGTTTCACTTTTTGAATGGAATTAGTGAAATAAATCAACTTTTTGATGATATTCTAATTATATGACCAGCACCTGTATATATATATATATATATATATATATATATACATACATACATACATACACAGTGCTCAACACATTTATTAGACCACCACCCAAATATAAGGTTTGTGCCACAGCTGTATTACCAAAAGCACATTTTATGTTTCCGTAATCGCCACAGAAGTGATTCTACTGATTAAATATAATTATTGTTGGGATTTAAAGAATTCACCGATAGATTGTGTGTGTGTGTGTGTGTGTGTGTGTGTGTGTGTATGTGTGTGTGTGTGTGTGTGTGTGTGTGTGTGAGATTAGGGGAAAACTAGGAAAAAATAGGCCCTATTAAAAAGAGCTCTTGTTCTTATTCTTGGACAACCAATCACAGTCATACTTAACAATGGGGTCACCACCGCCTCCTCAATAAGATGATCAT
The DNA here is from genome assembly GCA_027564155.1 of Gymnocypris eckloni scoliostomus. Classification (NCBI taxonomy): domain Eukaryota; kingdom Metazoa; phylum Chordata; class Actinopteri; order Cypriniformes; family Cyprinidae; genus Gymnocypris; species Gymnocypris eckloni. The sequence goes on along the minus strand of CM050424.1, from coordinate 28,428,143 downwards.
TTTGGTTTGTCCTGAATCTCTCTTAAGCTAAGATTCCCAGTTAAAACATGTTAAGCAAAACGAAGAGCTCTCTGAGAGTCCTCCCAACGTCAGTGCTGGAACTGAGCAGATTTAATGGATTAATGAATCACAGTAGCTGATGTTACTGATGCCATATTGCTGCATGTGGGCCTGTTTTCTCACCAGACAGCGTCCTCCCACACACACATCGTCGGGTGTGTTATTTGCGCAGGGGGTTCCGTCTCGTACCCTCTCCGCCTGCCGCACGTAGAAACGATACCCAAGCGGCCGACAGGTCAGCTCACACTGCTGCTCCAGACCCACTGCCAGAGAACAACACACCAGAACATCATTCATCACGTTTACGTGTCTTTCTGTAAGAAGGGGGGGTTAACAATCATTGTTTAACATGTTCAGACTGAGCCAACAGACCATTTTAACAGGATAAATTGAAAATTAACAAAATGTATGGGTCTAGGTAAAAAAAAAGTAATTTTCATGAAAACTATTAAAATGGATTTATAGCGTTTTGGAAAAGAGCTCTTCATTTGTAGAAATTGCCAAAAATACATAGTATGGGTCAAAAGTATTGTTTTTTCTTTTATGCAACAAATCATTAGGATATTAAGATCATGTTCAATGAAGATATTTAGTGAATTTTCAACCTAAATATATCAAAACTTTGATTAGTAATATACACTGCTAAGAACTTAATGTGAACAACTTTAAAGATGATTTTCTCAATATTAAGATTTTTTTGCACCCTCAGATTCTAGATTTACAAATATTGTCCAATCATAACAAACCATACATCAATGGAAATATTATTTACTCAGCGTTCAGATGATGAATAAATCTCAAATTTGAAAAATTGACCCTTATGACTGGTTTTGTGGTCCAAGGTCACATATGATCGCCCATGTTTGCATATGACAGTATGTATCACATGCAGTATCATACCATTTCAGTATGTAACAGCTTGGCTGGGGTCATTGCATGTGCAAAGAGGTTAGTTAATTATAACAAACATCATCTGCATATAGAAGTCTTAAAGTGTAATAAACTATTTAACTTGAAGTTCAGAGACAAAGTAGAAAGTTTGGTGAGTTTGGTTTAAGGCCCGCATGAGTGGACATCAATGCTGTTGTGGTTAATTAAATAGTTACTTTGTGTTAAATTAAATAAAGCTTAAATAACTCAAATATAATAAATATTAGAACTTCAAAAACAAAAATTTGAAAAGCTGCCTTCCCATATGGAAATTGAATATATGTGGCACATTTGGCCCTATATGCAATTTATTAAAATAACATAACCGCCCCCCCACACACACACACTCACACACAGTTAGTATGTTTAAATATGTTTTTCTTTTATATTTACTAACATAATCATCATGTATCAACAGGTTTAAGAATGGATATATGTGTACATGACATACTGTATATGTCCAAAAATATATTACACATACATAAATATATTTATATGGGCCAGATATATATTACATTTTACCAAATTCTAATAGGTTTTATATATGATCTTACTTCATATGACAGTATATTTAATGTATATAACATACATATATTACATTCGCGTATGGGTTGGCAACTAACTGAAATAAAATATATTTTTTTAAATGAAGTACTAAAATTAAAAAAAATATTTAAAAAACAAATACAAAAAACATTAAAGCTAAACTGAAATGACAAAAGTACATAAATAAATCAAACTAAAATTAAAAAATAAAATATAAAACAATGAATGCTAATTTTAAATATGAATAAATACACAAATAGCATATGGATTATACTAAAATAACACTGGTGGATGTAAATAAACAGTTCCATAAAAGAGTGCAATATGGTGATTTTCATAAGCACATGATCTCATGAGTGAAAACGTCTTGTTTTTCTGTTGTATCTGTCGTCTCTGTGAACCTCGTGAAATCCCTCGGCTGCTTCAGTCTTTCTCTCACAAACACAGTCCTGAGTTATTAATTACACCCAATCAATGTCATGATCAAAACCCTCGTCACTCATTATTAATGGTGTTTACTAACACAGATGATACTTGCCATTTAGGACTTTATCTGTTTGCCTGCAAATCTCACATATCAAAACCCCCGATACCTCTTGGCTTTCTGTGACTGTATATATATATATATAAATCTAGTTACATATTTTGAACATCTGTTTATCCGAGTTTTTGCCCTCCTGTCTCTCTTTCTATTTTCCGTCTCAGCTGGACTACAGTCTGTTCATCTGACGCACACTAAGAGCACTTTCATGATCTGGCAAGCTCTAATCTGATTGGCTGATGTCCGGCAGTAAGAGCACACAGGGTTTTAATCAGTCTCTTAGAGCTGATTCAGTAAATAACTCTTACTGGACTCAAAGAAGTTTAGTTTGTCATCAAAACTTCATCGTTTTATGAGGCATTTTCTTCAGAGAAAGTACTTGTTCTTTTTCAATGGCCAGAAATTTTGATCACAGAAATAAAATACGTATAAGCTGAAGTAAAACTAAAATAAAAAAGCTATTACATTTTAAAAACAAAACAAATACAACTGCCAACATCATGTGAACAAATTACCAAAAACGTCATATAATGTTTATTAATATGCAAAATATTAATTATTACTACAATAGCACATACATAATCCTAAAATAAAATAAAAATAATACCAAAAAAAATTAAGCTGAAAAACTATGCACCCAAATTAATAAAACGTCAACTTAAACTAAAAGAAAAATGAAAACTAAAAATAAATGCTCATATAAAATATGAATAAATACTATTGTAACATATGTCGGCAGGAATTCAACTGGCTCTACAAGTCACCAGAAGGGGGGCAGCTAAAGAATCAGCAACCCTCTAAAGCCCCTCCTCCGACGCAAAAAGCTGCTTTTCTTTCTATTACGGAACAAAGGAATGTGACGGGAACATTTCTAAAAGACATTCGTTCGTTTCATGACTTTCAAAACATCCACACAAGAAACATATGGATATTAATGTTGTACTCTTTCTCTCATATGCTTGTGGAATATGAATTATTTAGGAAAATGTGGGCTGATTTCTAATCGTGCTTTAAGCTGGAATGTGTAGGTTGCAGTGTTTAGACTTGTATGAACGGTTGCAAAAATGTATGAATCAGTAAGATAACGAATGTGGTGATATTATAAATGTGTAAACCTGGTAAGAGTTTTAATACAGGGGTAAAAGTTTATTTTTCGTCACATGAAAGTGCCTTGCAAAAGTAGCCGTGCAGGCGGGGCTCCGCCCCGTACCGACGCTCTGATTGGACCAGCCGCCTGTGGGCGATGTCCAAAACCGGACAGTTTAAAATGACGTGCCAGTGTGCGCGCTCGCTCTCTTGAATCTCTGGACTCTCTGGAACCTCTCGAAACTAACGCTTCCTGCTTTCGCAACTGCGCCCTCCAACGCGCGCCGGTCCGCTGGACGCTCGCCTTGAAACCAACCATCTGAAGAAGTCCAAGACCGTGCCAAAGCGTAACATCACGGAGCAACGAACTCAACGACTGCAGAGCAGAGGAGAGCTTTCCCGGTGACGTCACGCAGCAGAGTTTCCCCGAAGAAGCACGAACTGACCACGTGACACCCGTCACAAAGAACCTAATCAACACGTTGAACTCACGGGAAAATGAAACCAAGCAACAGCCTGCTTAAACCAACAAAAAAGCAAGTAACGAACTAAGCATTCCTAACTCTAACTGAAACTGGTAAAATTCTGATCTGAATGCAGCACAAAGCCCAGGCAATTGTTGTGATCTTTTTCTGGATAGTTAAGTTATGAAATAGGAAAGAATGGTATTCTTTCAACATTTAACCTTAATTTCAAAACCCCCGTATGTATGCATGTGTATGTTTGTGTGTTATTACGTATGTTAGAGTATTAGTATTGTAAATAAACCGTGTTTCGTTTTATAAAGAATTGTCTCTGGAATGTGATTTTTAAGTATTTTTTTTCCTTATTTGCCAAAAGAGAACGTAACCTAGCTCGAATTTGAGAGATGTATTAATCTCGTTTTATTGTCCCGTGGCCATGAGGCAATAGAAGCGAGATTTAATAGAGATATACTGATGTAGTGATCGCTGGACGAGCACTTGAAGTATAAATCGTAAGTTAAATATTAATATTACTTCAATCAAGCAATATTGAATATTTAATAAATAATTCCCGGAGCTGAAACAATAGCTCTATATTAAATTGCATTACACTATCCTAGCACATAATAATACAAAAACACTAATAGTAAAATTGGTGGACACCAGGGGAAATAAACAGCCACTGTGACATTATTTAAATACATTGTTTTTATGCTGGTCTATTATGTGTCATGATCTAATTTAAATAACCCTGCCCCTAAGCACAAAACAACCACATCAGTTCTCCTCACGTCTAAGTGGGCGGTTCTTCCAGAAAATGCAGTAATGTTAAGCCGCCTTTATCCGGTCAGTCAAAGGTCAGTTTGCGTGAGACACTCTCTCTCTCTCTCTCTCTCTCTCTCTGTCTATCAGAATCAGCTGACACTGACAAAAGAGCAAGAGATTCCAAGCCTTTCCCATTCCGTCACAGTTATCTTTGAGAGATTATGATGGAGACAATAGTAGAGAGAGAGAGAGAGACAGTCACAGAGACAGACATACAGACAGACAGAGAAATGCACTAGAAAGAATAGTCAATAAAAGTTATCAAAATAATGGACAAAAAGGCCTATTTTAAGGAAGGGCAAAAGCAAGAATCTAGAAGAAATATTATAATTTATCCTCTCTTTCTCGCTCTCTCTCTCTGGTGTGCAGACAGTGAGTCTATTCAGACTAAATATACTTCCCCACTATCTTTGTTTCTAAACAAACTCAGAGAGACAAGCTGTGCATGACACAGGAAGAGCGAGGGATGACGAGAGAAAGAGAGAAAGAACAGCACATGATGAGAGGAATCTGTTCAGGGAAAGAGGGATAAACAGACAGAGCAAAAGAAAGAGCTGGGATGTCAGAAGAAGAGTGCCCCTGAAAACTGTTCAGCTTCAGATTATGTTAAATGTAATGTTGAAAATGTGCTTGTGAAACATGAATTATGTGCAATATAAAAGAATTTCACTATTTGGAAAATAAATAAATGAAATCAAATTAAATGTACATTTAATCGGAAATGTACAAAAAAATCGTAATTATATATATACACAGTATATTTTTAAAGATTTCTAAAGCTTAATTATTATATTTAATAAAAATATAAAATGTTTAGACTGTGTAAACTGTGTCTGGGCACACTGTAAAAAATGGCCATGTTTTAACAGTAAAAAACAGTGAAAATGCAACAGTAAAAACCTGTTAAATGGTTAACGATAAGTTCCTGTAAAATTTACAGGAAAAACCATAAACAGACATTCCCAGAATTCCCTGCGTTGCATTTCAAATTAAGTTTTTCTTTGGAATAACTACTGTATGTTTCTTAGTTTGTCTTATCAGTTATGTTTATTAGGGTTGTATGTTATATCTAATGTTGTTAAATTAATGTTTATTGCATATTTCAGTTTATTGAATGTCACCATGATGGTGATTAGTGTTTGTGTGAATGAGGCTGTGCTCCTTCTATACATGTTATTATTAAAAAGCTGCTTTGGATAATCACGTGACTTTCTCATCACCGCCTGCTTTTGGTGGTTATCAGCATATTTCAAAGCTTCAAAACAGATTTCAGTACTTCAATAGGTTGGTATATTAACATTATACCAGTTAATGAAATTACAGTATTTAACTGTAAATTTAATTTAAAACCGTTAAAACTAAAATGTTGTTACCGTATTTTTTACAGTAGAATTCCGGCAACCACAGCAGATGATTTTTTACCATAAATTGTAAAGTTTTTTTTTTTTTAAGAAGTCTCTTCTGCTCACTAATAATGCATTTATTTGATACAAAATACAGTAAAAATTGTAATATTGTAAACTTTTATTACAATATAAAATAGCTGTTCATTTTTGTAAATATGTGTTAAACTGTAATGTGTTGCTCTGATGCGGCTGTATTTCCAGCATCATTACTCCAGTCTTCAGTGTCACATGATCTTCAGAAATCATAATAATATACTGCTCAAGACACATTTCTGATTATTATCAATGTTGAAAACAGTCGTGCTGCACAATATTTTTGTGGAAACTCTGATACATTTTATTTCACTTCTTTCTTAATTATTCCAAACCTCTGAGCAGTAGTGTATAATACGCACGCACGCACACACGCGCGCACACACACACACGCACGCGCGCACACACACACACACACACACACACACCTCATCTTACACAGACTCCTTGCAGGATATTAAAGATTGTTTGCTAGACTCGTAGTCAGTATTAAGATCTTAGACAGATGACACACTCCAGCGCTCCTCTGAATGAAATACTAGCTTACTGCTAACTGAAAACTGACAAAACACTCATCTTGCAAACACTTCCAACAGAAGTATTGCCACATAGCATGAAAAAGAAGTGCACTTGAGCATACTTTGAATGCTTTGACCCACTTTATATGTAATTTCATAATTACTTATATTGTCTTTGGAATATGATTAAAGTGTTACTGTTGAATGTTCTGACAAACATAAACTAAAATTTACTTTACAGTTTTTTTCAGCTGCTTACACACAAATTTTCAAAACTTTGTCGCTTTTTTTTTTAAATCTTTACACACAACTCCAACAATTGCACTCTAAATGCAAAATGCCTCACATCTCTTGCAAAATGAAGCACTGCATTCAAAATATCACAAACACGTCTCAAAAGAAAACATTTGCAAACATAATATTAATTCCTGTCAAATGTTTGTGTGTTACATAAAGCGTTTTATGAAATTGAAAAGTCAATGTCAAAGGTTTTGCAGATTTGGCGTGTGCTTCTGGTGTTCGAGTATCAGCTTTAGTAAAGATTTTGTGTGTAAGGAGTTGAAAAAAGCCTGTAATGTAATTTCAATTGAAACTTAAAACTAAAAGCAACACTTGAAATTCACTTTTTGTGTAAAATAAATGTCTTGCCTTTCAGCAGTCTGATCAAATGAAAAAAGCTCAAAATCAAGCACATTGCATCGAGGGACACTCTATGGTATAAAATAGGGCTTGAAACTAATAAAATGTTTTCTTCTTCCACATTCGGTCAGTACAAACGTGATTAATTCTCAAAAAATGAAGCCAAATGTTACTTTTTAATTAATGTTAGGATAAAACAGAGGAAAAATAAAGTACCGCGACTGTGAATTCAGTTTATATCTCAAAGTTTGGATTTTTTTTCTTGCAATTTTCTTAGAATTGCGAGCCATAAATGCAGAATATAACTCAGAATTGCAAGAAAGTCCTAATTTCAAGATTTAAACTGAAGAATTACAAGAAATAAAATCAGAATTCTGAGTTTATATCTCACAATTTTCTTTTTTCTCAGAATTGCAAGTCTATTAAAATCTGATTAAAGTCAGTTGTGAGAAAAAAAAAAAATTACATTTTTTATTTCGCAATTGGAAAAAGGCTTAATACAGATATTTGCTAAACCATTTTTCTTACAGTAAATTGCGCAACAGTACTGAATACCTGCATGGGTTTGAATAATGTATTCAACCCGAACACATTTATTGTGCTTAAAACAAGCTGTTTTTAGTTTGTTCATCCAACAAGGGATTTATCCCTCTAAAGACAGACAAAAATGTAATTGGACACCAAAGCATGCTATAATCCTGGAAAGCATCTACCGCACATACTCTATGTTTCTTGTATTCATTCAGCATTTTTGCATAATGTGCACAGAATAGAAAGTAAAGAGCAGCGAGTGTATCTCTTCCAGGTATGAGTGTGGTCGCAAAGCACTGAAGCATTCAGATGTTAACATGTAAGCATGTTAAGAGTGTTATTCTGATCAGAGCCCACACGTCTCTCTCTCTCTCTCTCTCTCTCTCTCTCTCTCTCTCTCTCTCTCTCTCACAAACACAGCTGTGTCTCCATCCCTCCTCAATCTCTCTCACTCTCTCTGGCCAGCCAAACGCCGTCCTTCCCAACTCCACTAAAACTCTGTTTACAGCTTTGTATCCGTGTCTCACCCCCTGTCCCCAGCTGTCCCGCTGTATCCACGTTCATCCAACAGCGCTCTGATGGTCTCTGAGCTGGGTGGAGAGATTCTGGCAGCGCACGGATACAATAGCAAGGGATTTGGACCAATGCAAGGAAAACCAAAGGAGGGAATGTTTAGTGAGAATTGAGGTTTCAGTTTCTCTGTTCATGCTCGCTCTCTTTCTCCTCGTCAAGCTCTCATAGGGAGAGTGCACTCAAAATGTTCACCTTTATTTTGTTCCAAATCCACATTCTTTTCTTTCTTTTATGGAAGAAAAAAAAAATTGTGAAGACTTTGAAATTAACCCTTTAAAGACTACTGTGTCATATTTAATGCATAAACTTCTAAAGCCTCTAACATGATCAACACTTTGCTGTAAATTAAACCTGTCACACGCAATCTACTCCATGCCTTCTATCCCTGATTTTATCAAGTAAAAGCTCTTTTAGTGTAATTGTACTAACATCCACCTTTAGCTCGTGCTTCACATGTCTTTTTGAAATCTTTTAATCATGTAAATGTAAGAATAACTATATTGTTAGTAATATTTCAAGATGAACACTTGCTGTACTTGATACATAAAAACAACATGTTCAAATGTCTCAAATATGATCATCAGGCTTTGCATTGCATTATGTTTTGATCATCAAATTAAGCATTTAAATTGCATCTTACTAAAACATATTATTAGAGAGAGCTATGACTGATATTTATGTAATTTTATGAAAGTAATCTGTTATACTATTATAAAGGTCTCATTGATTTACTGTACATTATTATCATCAGAATTTGATCCATGTGTGACCCTGGACCACAAAACAAGTCTTAAGTGGCAATTTTTCTTAATAAATAATCTTTCCATTGATGTATGGCTTGTTATGATCGGACAATATTTGAAAATCTGGAATCTGAGGGTGCAAAAAAATCTAAATATTGAGAAAATCATCTTTAAAGTTGTTCAAATTAAGTTCTTAGCAATGCATATTACTAATCAAAATTAAGTTTTGATATATTTACATTAAGAAATGTACAAAACATCTTCATGGAACATGAGTTTAATATCCTAATGATTTTTGGCATAAAATAAAAATAAATAATTTTGACCCATACAATATATTTTTGGCTATTTCTACAAATATACCCCGGCGACTTAAGACTGCTTTTGTGCTCCAGGGTCACATATGAGCAATAAAAGAGCCATAAAAAATGTATCTGTTTTCATTATTAATTACAATAAATAAGGGACCGAAAACATAGAAATATGAAAATAAATCATAAAAAGTGGTCTATTATTTTAAAGCTATGTTAAATAATTTTATACCTTTTTGTGAGGAAACAAAATTAAATGTAAGTCGCTACTAACTAATATCTTCCCCTCCAGTGAAGCAGAAAAGTCTGTTTTGTGAAAAAATCATTTAAATTGGTTCCGACAACTAATTCATTGAAATTATCCAACTATAAAGGCTGATTTGCTCCTGTATTGTCTATTCCTCTCAAGAATTCGTTTGAACACACCAAGGAGAAGTACGGTTTTCAATAACTACTTTTTGGTCTGTTCACAATTTTCTGTGAATAACAAAATCTTGGTCCGTTCCTCGAACATCATAAGGGTTTGGAACGACATGAGGGCGAGTAAATGAGACTTTTTTTTAAATGTCCTTTACAAACCCTCTGGCACACCGAGAACAAGCCAAATCCTATACAGAACTGCACGGCAGCGCCATGCAGTAACAATTACTGCACACACACACACACACACACACACCCAATCACACACACACACACACACACACACACACACACACACACACACACACACACACACACACACACACACACACACACACACACTCACACTCTCTCACACACACACACACACACACACACACACACACACACACACAATCACATAATGATCTTTAGCGTTGAGCCGGCCAAAAAGTGATATCCCAGGGACAACAAAACAAAAGCATGCTCACCCTACAGCCAAACCCACAGTGCCCCGTCCAACAATAACTCACATAACTGCTGGAACCTACAAGGCTTTTACTCCTGATGCATCAGAGCACGTTCTAATACCTCCTACACCACCAAAACACACACAGTCCCAGTGTCGCCTTGTCACATTGAGGCTCATGGCCTGAATACCCCTGAGTGCTTTTGTTTTCATTTCATTTCTACATAAAAACAGATTTAGAAGTGAGTGTAATCAGAGGGGTGAATGAGCGCCGTGTCTCTGTCATTTCAGTGTAACTGAACTTTTCCTGATACTGAACCCTGTAGGATATCAGCACTGTCCCTTACTCAACTTTGGCCAGTATTGACCCCCGGCCTGATTCTATACCTTGTTCAATACTGAACTCTGTCTGGTAAAACAATGTTATAGCTCAAAGTCATGCATTTGACTCACTCCTACTGACACACTACACTTAGCCTCGAACCATAAAAGACTCTCTGTGTCACACCTACATCTCTTGTTCAAGCTTGTATTTTCCAAGTCATTTGGAAGTGTGTATTGGCCCTGTTACACGATCTCCTCAGAATTAATCATTTGAATCACTCAGACATTCCTCAATTATAAGTCACTTTGGATAAAAGCATTTGCAAAATGAATAACTCTCTACCAGTTTAATTACACTTAAACAAACACTACACTGAACTGATCTGTAACCCAAAGCATACACTCTACAGTCATGTACCCAAAAACTAAATGTGCCAAACCTTATGTCTGCACAGTACTGTATATTATTTCACCTTGTTGTTGTAACAATCTGGCGCCTTAAGCATTATTAGGTTTGGATTTATATCATGTGTAATCAATGTACAATCCTTTCTCCCTCTGTGAAACTATTCCTATAATATCACACTCAGTTTTCCTCATCTAGAAATGATATACTCAGTATGACTGGAAGCAGGAGGGAGATCATAATGTCTCTCAGAACCATGATATAACAACTCTTTAGCAGCACTTTATCAGTGAATAACTTTAAACAATATTCAGTGATCTAAATAACTGCTGAATCTAAACACAAGATTAAGGGTCTTTAACTCGAGATTCAAGGTTCTGAAGTTAAAAAAAAAGTATAAACTCAAGATTCAACATTCTATACTAAATATTTGTAAATTTGAGATTCAAGTGTCTAAACTCAGTATTCATAATTCCAAATTCAAGCTGCTATACTCCAGATTCAAGATTCTAAACTGAAGAGTCAAGATTCTGCACTAGGTATCTAAAATCAAAGATTCTAAACTCAAGATAAATGTTTTAAACTCAGGATTGTAAATTCAAGATTCAAGTGTCTAAACTCGGTATTAACATTTCTAAATGCAAGGTTCTACACTCAAGATCAACATTCCAAACTAAAGATTTGTGGTTCCCCTTCATGGGAACTTCGAACTGCGTCCCCTAGGGGCCGCTATGGGGAACACCGTCAGCGTGACCCGTGCCTGAAGCATACATATATAAAAACACCTCTTGTTGGCCGGCGACAGCCTATGACGTCACTACCGGCGCGACCACAGTATAAGGGGTGCCGGGAGAATACATCATTCTCTTCTTCGAAAATGGAAAAGGGATAAACTCCAAGTCTCATATCAGTGTTTAAGGGCATGTTTAGCTAGTTATCAAAAATCAGTCAAAGAGGCTAAGTTTGAATTTCTTTCTAAACTTATTACTGAAAATGTGAATCGACCGAGGATGCTGTTTAAGACTTTTGATTTGGTACTAAATCCCGTACCTACCCCGTCTCTTGACCCATCTCAGGAGACCTGTGAGAACTTTAAAAATGTTTGACAACAAAGTACGGGATATCAGAGCTTCTATTAAGCCATCGATATTTGATCCTCCATTGAGCTGTTCACCTACACAGTTGTTAACCTGTTTTCACCCCATTTCCTCTGTACAGCTAGCTGGTATTGTTTCTAAGGTTAAATTGTCCACCTGTGAGTCTGATATCATTCCAGCTCGTCTACTTAAGGAAGTGTTTGCAACCTTGAGTCCGGCTGTAACAGCTATCATTAATAACTCTTTGGAAAGTGGAGTTGTACCTGCTAGTTTTAAACATGCTATAGTCCATCCTCTGCTAAAGAAACCTCATCTTGACCAATCTATTTTCAGTAATTTCAGGCCTATTTCCAAATTGCCTTTTATCTCAAAATTGTTAGAGAGAGCTGTCTACAGCCAGTTGGATTCCTACATTAGTATGTCCAATGTCCTGGACACTTTCCAGTCGGGTTTTAGATCACTACACAGCACTGAAACTGCATTCTTGAAAGTCAGCAATGACCTTCTGCAAATTCTTGACACTGGTTCTGATGCGGTACTTGTTTTGTTGGATCTTAGTGCGGCATTTGACACAATTGATCATAGTATTTTGTTACAGCGACTGGAAAAGTGGTTGGGTATTCAGGGTACCGCTCTGCAGTGGTTGGCCTCGTATCTTAAAGATAGAACCTTCTCAGTGAGTATTGGGAACTTTTCTTCTTCATCAGCTCCTTTGTTATGTGGCGTGCCCCAAGGTTCCATCTTAGGCCCTCTTCTCTTTTCACTATACATGCTTCCTTTGGGAGCTATTTTTAAGAAATATAAGATCTCCTACCACTGCTATGCTGATGATACACAGTTTTATCTTCCAGCAAAAACTGACGGCAGTGGCTCTTTGGATGTGCTTGACGACTGTTTTGAGGAGATAAAAGGTTGGATGGCTGATTAAACGAAAGCAAAAGTGAAATTTTGATTTGAGGTCAATCTAGAAATTCATCCGATTTTAATTTAGGGTCCCTTTCCGCTAGTGTTCAACCCTATGTAAGAAATCTTGGGGTTACATTTGATTCGTCTCTCAAATTCGATAAACAAATTAGTACAGTGGTAAAGGGCAGCTTTTTCTATCTTAGATCCATTGCTAAGTTGAAACAGTTGTTGCCTCATAAAGACTTGGAGACTGTAATACATGCTTTCATAACATCTCACTTGGACTACTGTAATTCCCTTTATTGGGGACTGCCTCAATCGGCGATTTCTCGCTTACAAATTGTCCAGAATGCTGCAGCGAGGCTTCTCACTGGAACAAGAAAGAAGGATCACATTTATCCTATCCTAGCATCTTTACATTGGCTTCCTGTAAAGTTTAGAATCGATTTTAAAATAGCTGTTTATGTGTACAAGGCGTTAGCCGGCCTTGCACCAAAATATATCAGTGACCTTCTGATTGCTTACTCTCCTCAAAGAGCTCTTAGGTCCAGTAATCAGTTACTTTTAACGGTCCCACGTTGTCGCTGCAAAACCAAGGGTGGCCGGGCTTTTTCAGCTGCAGCCCCGAAACTTTGGAATAGTCTGCCTGTAAATGTGAGACTCGCTCCTTCACTAGCTAGTTTTAAGTCTGCTCTTAAATCTTACTTGTTCTCCCTGGCTTTTGAATAATGCCCGCTTAAGGCTCTGTTGCCAACTTGGCTTAGATTTATTTATTTTTCATTTTTATTTTTTTATAAACTGTTTTTGTTGTATTGTATTTGTTGTACAGCACTTTGGTGCAACTCTGTTGTTTTTAAACGTGCTATAGAAATAAACTTTGACTTGACTGACTGACTGGTCTGTTTGAAGCGTGCATTCTGGTAAGAATACAGTTTTCCAGGTATTATCATGGCGAGCACTAGCAAGGCTTTCAGGTGTGTGGATCCGTGTCCTCGTTATTTGACACCCGATGACACACACAATTGTTGTGTCTTTTGCTTGGGTGAGGAGCATGCATGCAATGTCCTTGAGGGGGCAATCTGCGTACATTGTGAGCTGTTCTCTATGAGAAAGCTCCGCTCTCGTCTGTCCCTCTTTTCGAGTAAAGAAGGTCAGCCGTCTGCTTCCCGCGATTCGAGACCCACCGTTGCCGAGGCACGGAGGAGAATAAAATCGTGGGGTTCGCAGGTGGATCTGGCCGATGAGTTAGAGAGGGAGCTTTCTTTTTCGAGTCGGCCGGGAACGAGGGCGAGCCGCTGGATTATGATGATGCGATCTCTCTGACATCATCTGATCCAGCGGCTAGTGCTCTGCTGAGTTATGCCCAGGAAGAGCAGGAGATGGCTGACGGTGAGGAAGTTGAGACTGAACTCTCTCAAATCTCGTGCCCTGTGTACGAAGAGCTGTTGGAAGTAATGGAATGCGCGAACCAAGATGGCGGCGCCGCGGGGACATCTCGATGAGCGATACCGTTCTGGCCATAAACACCCAGCTCAAGTGAGCCTTCCATTTCTTCCTGATCTCCATACGGAGGTTGAGAAGGAATGGAAAAAGCCGTTTTCCTCTCGCATCCATAGATTCCAGCATACCAGTTATACTAACATTGCAAGGATGCGAGAAAACGGCTATGAGAAGATGCCCCCTGTAAAAGAGACGCTAGCTATCTATCTCTCTATGGGTAAGACGGCTTCTCTAAAGGTTCCCTCCTTGCCGTCTAAGCCCCTTCAGGATACATCACGGTTAAATGGCAGGGCGTACGCAGCAGCAGGTCAGGCGGTCGCTTCGTTGCACACCATGGCGCTCCAGGCGTACCAGGCGGATCTGCTGAAAGACCTGGATAATGGTCAGGGCTTGTCACCTGACGAGGTAGCTGAACTGCGCCGCACCACAGATTTGGCCCTCCGTGCCACCAAGCAGGCTGCCACTGATATGGGCAGGTCTATGGCAGCCATGGTGGTAACGGAAAGGCATCTGTGGGTGAACTTGGCAGATCTCGAGAAGAAAGAGAAGGGCTTTCTTCTAGACGCTCCAATTTTGCCTTCCGAGCTTTTCGGTACCTCCATCGAGACGGTGGTCGAGAAGTTCAGGGAGGCGAGAGCGCGCTCAGCAGCCTTTAAAACCTTAATTTCAAGAAGGTCCCGGTCTGAGCCCGAACAAAGCAGGGGTCCAGGCCCGTCCTGGTCTGATGATCGGAGGTGGCACAGAAGGCTAGTGTCGCGACTCGTGCCCCTCCCCCACCTGCGGGTAGGGGTAGAGGGAGGTACAGGTCAAAGAGAGGTAGGCAAGACCTGAGGAAGGTGATCCAGACGAAACGTCCTCAACAACGCTCTCGTCTGGACCAGAGTAAAAACTAACATCTACTCCCTTCCCTCGGGGGGCTTTATCACCGGCCATTAGCTTCCCCTCTCTAAATTCCCCTGCAACCACCATCTACCCCACCTGACCGAGGTTAGGTGGAAACCTAAAAATGCAGTCAGACTGGACCTATGATGAATTTGGTCAGGTTCTATGTTCATCGAAACTGCCTTACTGATGGTCCGAACCTCAGGCATCCCCGGAGGTTTCCGTGGGAACCTCCTCGGTCTTCAGGTTATTCTGGTCTGCAATCCCACGGATCCGTAGGTCCTTATCAGAACTGGGACGCCCTTTACGGTCTCCAGGCCCTGAGGGGCCTCCTATGGAGGGTTTCACTAGTCATGTGGGACCAGCTACTGAGTCTCTCACTCTGAGGAGTGAGTTCTGGCCACTCTCCAGAGCTGTCATTCAGCAGCCTCAGGTTGTTAGGCCTCTTCATGCTCCGCTTCCATCGCCCTCCCTGCTGGTCGAGCTAGCATTGCTCCCCTCACCTTAGAGGGTCACATATGAGCATGTCGCTCGCTTCTGAGCATCTAAGTTCCCTCTCATTCTGAAGAGTGAGTTCTCCACTCTCCAGAGCTCGTTGTTGGTAGAGCTAGCATTGCTCCCCTCACCTAGAGGGTCACCTATGAGCATGCCTCTCCCTTCTGAGAGTCTGAGTTTTCCTCTCATTCTGAAGAATGAGTTCTCCGCTCCCCAGAGCTCTGTGATAGGTCGCTCTCCTGTTGGTCGAGCTAGCCTTGCTCCCCTCACCATAGAGGGTCACCTATGAGCATGCCGCTCCCTTCTGAGCATTGTCGGTAGAGCTAGCATTGCTCCCCTCTCCTAGAGGGTCACCTATGAGCATGCCGCTCCCTTCTGAGCATTGTCGGTAGAGCTAGCATTGCTCCCCTCTCCTAGAGGGTCACCTTTGAGCATGCCGCTCCCTTCTGAGCGTCTAAGTTCCCTCTCATTCTGAGGAGTGAGTTCTCCACTCTCCAGAGCTCGTTGTTGGTAGAGCTAGCATTGCTCCCCTCACCTAGAGGGTCACCTATGAGCATGACACTCCCTTCTGACCGTCTGAGTTTTCCTCTCATTCTAAAGAATTAGTTCTCCGCTCCCCAGAGCTCTGTGATAGGTCACTCTCCTTATCGGTCGAGCTAGCATTGCTCTCCTTACCATAGAGGGTCACCTATAAGCATGTCGCTCCCTTCTGGGCATCTGAGTCCCCTCACTCTGAGGAATACATTCTCCGCTCTCCAGAGCTCTTCATTGGTAGAGCTAGCACTGCTCCCCTCACCATAGAGGGTCACTTATGAGCATGCCGCTCCTTTCTGGGCGTCGGAGTTTCCTCTCATTCTGAGGAATGAGTTATCCGCTCTCCAGAGCTTGCTGTCGGTGGAGCTAGCAATGCTCCCCTGACCTCGAGGGTCACCTATGAGCATGCCGCTCCCTTCTGAGCGTCTGAGTTTTCCCTCTCATTCTGAGGAGCGAGTTCTCCGCTCCCCAGAGCTCTGTGATTGGTCGTTCTCCGTGTTAGTTGAGCTAGCATTGCTCCCCTCACCATAGAGGGTCACCTATGAGCATGCCGCTCCCTTCTGGGCATCTGAGCTCCCTCTCATTCTGAGGTATGAGTTCTCCACTCTCCAGAGCTCGCTGTCGGTAGAGCTAGCATTGCTCCCCTCACCTAGAGGGTCACCTATGAGCATGCCGTTCCCTTCTGAGCGTCTGAGTTTCTCCGCTCCCCAGAGCTCTGTGATAGGTCGCTCGCCTTGCTGGCCGAGCTAGCATTGCTCCCCTCACCATAGAGGGTCATCTATGAGCATTCTGCTCCCTTCGGAGCGTCTGAGTTCCCTCTCACTCTAAGGAATGAGTAGTTCTCCGTTCCAGAGCCATAGAACATTACCAATATATATATATATGTAAGTGCACACGCTAGACTTTGGGCACTTTTTTAAAATCCACCCAGTGGTAAGTTCGCACATAGAATGTTCTGCGTTCTTTCTAAAATCCCGTAGGGTAGGGTTACACGCGCAGCTTCGTGCCCTTATTTGAGCTGGTCAAGCCCCTGTTTGTGCCTTGGGCCCCACTCCTTTTGTCCCAATATTTTGGGTCTGAAAAAAAAAGTGTAACGCTACCAAAGGGTCTGTTGAGACAGTTCCCTCAGCAAGCTCGTGCAGAGCACCTAGGCTCTCAAACCTAGGCCATATCCCCTTAAAGGAATATTTTTCTGATTCCAAGCTTTTGAGCTCTACCCTGAGTCCGGTAGTCCCGGCACCTAGCAGGTCAGAGTTTTAGGGTATGCAGCTCGGGTTTTTGGCTGAAGGGGATAATGTCACTGACAGCCATCAACCGTCCCAGGGGCAACTCCCTTAGCCTGGTAGAGTTGGCTTAGTGCTCGCCTTTTGCACGAAATTGGCTTGCACTCCCCTCAGCATGGTGGCGTGGGTATAACGTTCCCCATAGCGACTCCTAGGGGACACAGTTCGAAGTTCCCATGAAGGGGAACGTCTCAGGTTATGTATGTAACCATGGTTCCCTGAGAGGGGAACGAGACACTGCGTCCCCTAGGCTGTGTGCCATGCTTCGGACGCAAGCTTCAGACGAAGAAGCGAATGATGTATTCTCCCGGCGCCCCTTATATTGTGGTCGCGCCGGTAGTGACGTTATAGGCTTTCGCCGGCCAACAAGTGGTGTTTTTATATATGTATGCTTCAGGCACGGGTCACGCTGATGGCGTTCCCCATAGCGACCCCTAGGGGACGCAGTGTCTCGTTCCCTCCTCGGGGAACCATGGTTACATACAGTACGTAACCTGAGACGTTCTACATGTGAGAATCAAGTTTTTAATCTCAAAATTCTATTCTCCAAGCTAAAGATTCAGGGTACTAAACACAACAATCAAGATTCTAAACTCAGAAATCAAGATTCTAAACTCAAGATTAAAAGTTTTAAACTAAAGATTTGTACATTCGAGATTCAAGTGTCTAAACTCAGTATTCATGATTCCAAATTTAAGGTGATATACTCAAGATTCGAGATTCTAAACTGAAGAGTCAAGATTCTGCACAAAGTATTTAAACAAGATTCAGTGATCTAAACTCAAGATTCAGGGTTATTACTTAAGAAAATTAACCCAAGATTAAGAATCCTTAACTCAAGATTTAAGGTTCTATACTCAAGGATTTGTGGTTCTACATGTGAGAATAACAATTTTAAACTCAAGATTCAATATTCTAAGCTAAAGATTCAGGGTACTAAACTCAAGAATCAAGATTCTAAACTCAGAAATCAAGATTCTAAACTCAACATTCTAAATGATAAAGTAAGGATTTGTGGTTCTACATTTGAGAATCAATATTTTACACTCAAGATTACATAATCTACACTCAAGTTTCAAGTTTTTAAAACTAAAGATTATAAATTCGAGATTCAAGTGTCTAAACTCAGTATTTATGATTCCAAATTCAAGGTGATGAACTTAAGATTCAAGATTCAAAACTAAAGATTTGTGGTTCTACATGTGAGAATCAAGATTTTAATCTCAAGATTCAATATTCTAAGCTAACAATTCAGGTTACTAAACTCAAGAATCAAAGTTTTAAACTCAAGATTGTATATTCAAGATTCAAGCGTCTAAACTCATGATTAACTGTTCTAAATGTTCTATACTCGAGATTCAAGGTTCGGAACTCAAAAATCTAAATTCTAAACTCAAGATTTAAAGTTTTAAACTCAATATTTGTAAATTCGAGATTCAAGTGTCTAAACTCAGTGTTCATGATTCCAAATTCAAGGTGATATACTCAAGATTCAAGATTATAAAGTGAAGATTCTGTGCTAGGTATCTAAAATAAAAGATAACTCAAGATACATTTTTTTAAACTCAGGATTGTAAATTCAAGACTCAAGTGTCTAAGCTTGGTATTCACATTTCTAAATGCAAGGTTCTACACAATATCCAAGCTTTAAATTCAGGGTTCTAAATTCTAAATTTAAGGTGGTACACTTATGATTCAAGATAGATAAATACAAAAATTAAATACAGAAATAAATGCAAGATTAAAGGTTTAAAACAAAGATTTGTAATTTCAAGATTCACGTGTCTAAACTCATTATTCACTTTTCTAAATGCAATGTTCTACTCCAGATTCAAGGTTCTGAAATCAAAAATCAACATTCAACAATCTAAACCAAAGATTCAGTGTTCTAAACTCAAGACTCAAACCTCTAATCTCAGTATTCACACTTCTAAATTTAAGATTCTACACTCAAGATTTGAGGTTTTAAACTAAAGAATCAAGATTTTAACTCAAGGTGAACTTGATTGTAAAATATTATAAGTTGAAGACTCAATTGTCTGAACTCATGATTCTAAAAATACTAGAACCAAGATTATATACCCAGCATTTAAAATGTCACGGATCCAAACTGAAGATTTAAGGTGCTGTCCTAATGATTTGTGGTTGTCTGTCGGAGAGGGGTTCCTGCACACTTGAGTCTCTCTGTTGTAGGCCAGACGGCTTCCTCTCCTCAACAGTAGATTGGGTGTCACTTCAGTTACGTCTGTCCTCACTTCCCCCTTTTTCAAGCCTCTCACTTACTATTCAGGCCTTTCTTCATCCATTCAGGTCATTCAGAGACCCTTTCATCCCATCCATCCATCCATCCATCCATCCATCCATCCATCCATCCATCCATCGAACAGCAGGATTTTTCATTCGGTTTCTATGACTCCCTAACCTCTGTCCTCTCTGACTCCGCCCCCTCATCCGATTTCTTCACTATGAGTCCCTCTATTTCTTTCCCTCCTCTCACTGTATTGTTGATTTATAGTGTTGGTGTGGTACGTGTGGTACGTGTGCTCTGTCCCAGTGACTTTTATAACGGCCCGTCACACATTCCTCTGTGCTTCTCTTTAACTTCTCTTCTCTCTCACAAAGAGTCTGCTTGTACAGTAATACCCATGACCCCTGCGGTCTCCCTCCTCCCCTCTTAATTCATTCTACATCCACTTTGTCTTCTTATGGCTCAGGTCATTTACATCCTCTCAAAAACGCCTTTATTCTTGCTTATCTGCTAGTTCTGGGCTTTCTTAGAATCACTAACTGTTTAAGGCCGAGCCAGTCTAAAAGAAATCCATGCATTTTTTTCCCATTTTCTATGCTGATCCTGAAGGAAATTCTGCAGAATGAATTTAAAGATGGAACTTGTTGAACAGCTCTGAAAATTCGAAATAGTACGAGAATAAAGTCAAAATATTTCGAGAATAAAGTCGAAATTACGAGAATAAAGTCAAAATACTTTGAGAATAAAGTCAAAATATTTCAAGAATAAAGTCAAAATTACGAGAATAAAGTCGATATTATGAGAATAAATTCATAATATTTTGAGAATAAAATCGAAATTACGAGAATAAAGTTGAAATACTATGAGAATAAAGTCGAAATACTATGAGAATAAAGTCAAAATACTATGAGAATAAATTCGAAATACTATGAGAATAAAGTGGAAATGTTACGAGAATAAAGTTGAAATGTTTCGAGAATAAAGTTGAAATACTACGAGAATAAAGTCAAAATACTACGAGAATAAAGTTGAAATACTATGAGAATAGAGTCGAAATGTTACGAGAATAAAGTCAAAATACTACGAGAATACTACGAGAATAAAGTCTAAATACTACGAGAATAAAGTCTAAATATTTCGAGAATAAAGTCTAAATACTACGAGAATAAAGTCTAAATATTTCGAGAATAAAGTTGAAATACTACGAGAATAAAGCTGAAATACTACGAGAATAAAGTCGAAATACTACGAGAATAAAATCAAAATACTACGAGAATAAAGTCAAAATACTACGAGAATAAAGTCAAAATACTACAAGAATAAAGTCAAAATACTATGAGAATAAAGTCGAAATACTACGAGAATAAAGTCGAAATACTACGAGAATAAAGTCAAAATACTATGAGAATAAAGTCGAAATACTACGAGAAAAAAGTCTAAATGTTACGAGAAAAAAGTCTAAATGTTACGAGAAAAAAGTCGAAATACTATGAGAATAAAGTCAAAATACTACGAGAATAAAGTCAAAATTCTACGAGAATAAAGTCAAAATACTACGACAATAAAGTCAAAATACTACAAGAATAAAGTCAAAATACTATGAGAATAAAGTCGAAAAACTACGAGAATAAAGTCAAAATACTATGAGAATAAAGTCGAAATACTACGAGAATAAAGCCGAAATGTTACGAGAATAAAGTCGAAATACTACGAGAATAAAGTCAAAATACTACGAGAATAAAGTCGAAATACTACGAGAATAAAGTCGAAATGTTACGAGAAAAAAGTTGAAATACTACGAGAATAAAGTAGAAATTACGAGAATAAAGTCAAAATACTACGAGAATAAAGTCAAAATACTACGAGAATAAAGTCAAAATACTACGAGAATAAAGTCAAAATACTACAAGAATAAAGTCAAAATACTATGAGAATAAAGTCGAAATACTACGAGAATAAAGTCGAAATACTACGAGAATAAAGTCGAAATACTACGAGAAAAAAGTCTAAATGTTACGAGAAAAAAGTCGAAATACTACGAGAATAAAGTCGAAATGTTACGAGAAAAAAGTCGAAATACTACGAGAATAAAGTCAAAATACTACGAGAATAAAGTCAAAATTCTACGAGAATAAAGTCAAAATACTACGACAATAAAGTCAAAATACTACAAGAATAAAGTCGAAATACTATGAGAATAAAGTCAAAATACTATGAGAATAAAGTTGAAATACTACGAGAATAAAGTCGAAATGTTACGAGAATAAAGTCGAAATACTACGAGAATAAAGTCAAAATACTATGAGAATAAAGTCGAAATACTACGAGAATAAAGTCGAAATGTTACGAGAAAAAAAGTTGAAATACTACGAGAATAAAGTCAAAATACTACGAGAATAAAGTCAAAATACTTTGAGAATAAAGTCAAAATATTTCGAGAATAAAGTCAAAATTACGAGAATAAAGTCAAAATTATGAGAATAAATTCATAATATTTTGAGAATAAAATCGAAAATACGAGAATAAAGTCGAAATACTACGAGAATAAAGTCGAAATACTACGAGAATAAAGTCAAAATACTACGAGAATAAAGTGGAAATGTTACGAGAATAAAGTGGAAATGTTTCGAGAATAAAGTTGAAATACTACGAGAATAAAGTCTAAATATTTTGAGAATAAAGTTGAAATACTACGAGAATAAAGTTGAAATACGACGAGAATAAAGTTGAAATACTACGAGAATAAAGCTGAAATACTACGAGAATAAAGTCTAAATACTACGAGAATAAAGTCGAAATACTACGAGAATAAAGTCAAAATACTACGAGAATAAAGTCAAAATACTATGAGAATAAAGCTAAAAGTGCTCCTGCCAGACCCAGAGATCGGCTGAATGAAACAGAAACAGTAAAACTCTACTGTTTAACTCTAGAGGAGTCGTAAAATGAGCCTATTTCCAAAAAAGTGGAGTGTTCCTTTAAAATGTTTTCTAAATAGGCAGCACGCTATCTTTTGAAACAAAGCTCATATTAACTTTTTATTAAATAGATAAACAACCAAACTACAAAACAATACAGTCTGATCATGAAAAATACTGTGTAAGCAGATGTCTATTATACTCAATTATTAGAGAATAAAATCCAAATGCTGCTCCACAATGGCAGAGAGGTACGTAACTGGGTAATATTCCACCACACCTCTGTTATTGCTTCTTTTTTCCCTTTTACCCCCCTTCAATTTCCGTTTCTAACCTTCTGTGAAAGGCTCCCAGTCATACACGCGTCCCATAAACTCTTGATTGTTGAACGCTGCACACTGCTCAGCCCTGGAGTTTACTGGAGCACCTGGACATGCCTACAGGGAGAGGGAGAGAGAGAGAGAGACTTCAGTTATAGTACCTCACTTAGACAAGCACGACAGTGTGTGTGTGTGTGTGTGTGTGTGTGTGTGAGTGTGTTTGTGTGTGTGTCTGTCTGTGTGTGTGTGTGTGTGTGTGTGTGTGTGTGTGTGTGTGTGTGCGTCTGTATGTGTGTCTGTCTGTCTCTCTGCGTGTGTGTGTGTGTGTGTGTGTGTGTGTGTGTGTGTGTGTAAGTGTGTGTGTGTGTGTGTGTGTGTGTGTGTGTGTGTGTGTGTGTGTGTGTGTGTGAGTGAGTGAGTGAGTGTGTGTGTCTCTGTGTGTGTGTGTGTGTGTGTGTGTGTGTGTGTGTGTGTGTGTGTGTCTGTCTCTGTGTGTGAGAGTGTGTGTGATAAATCTCCAGAGGGAGAGACAGACAGAGCTCAGTGTTCACAGAGTCAGAGAAAGACAAGAGCCCTGAAGAAGACGACTCAAAGTGACGCACTTTTTAAGGAATGAAAAATTGGCAAATCACAAGAGTTAAGACTTTGTTTTATCAAGTAAAAGGTATTTTAGTCTAATTGTACAAATGTCCACCTTCAGCTCAAGCTTCACGTGCCTTTTTGCTGTGAAAACTTTACTGATTTTCATGAAGTAAACATAAGAATAACTTTTTGTACTGATATTGTTAGTTATATCCAGATGAACATTTATTGGACTGAAGCAGCTCGGCTTTACGTGATTCTCCATCAATTATGTATCTAGAGAAACTTTGTTTGCAGAAGCTGTACTTTCACTGTTCCTCGGCAGGAGGAATGATCTTCATCTCACATCGTCTGAGGAGCGTTTATTTCTTCATCCCTCAATCATTATATGTTTGGATCATTTACATCTCATCTCATATTATTGGAGATATAGAGTGAAGACTAATATTTCTGTCATTATCTGGTATATTGTTAAAAAGATATCACTGATTTACATTACAAGCATCAACATTTCATCATATAAATATCAGCATCTTCTGCAAATTGCATGTTTTTGCTCAGTTTAAACCTCTTTTATTTTAATTTCAGCCTGTTATTTAACATGACAGACTCTACAGGGTTAAGAACACAGAATTGTTAGATGGAAATGTTACCAGAATCGATAAATTCCTTACAATCCCCAAACGACAGACAGAACGGAACATCAGGATAAAACATAAATCAGACCTATATCAGCTTTGAGAGCGCAAGAGCACAGATGCTCATCTCAAGATGCCAATGACATCAGGAAACACAGCTAATTTTCTTGAACACAGAGGGATGTGCAGGACACTGAAGACAGACAGAGACAGCTGCGTACGGTAACGGGGGTGAAGTGAAAGATGCACGGGGTCATTTCACCTCACAGACCACTGCACACACAGCCATTAATGACCAAACACCGGCCCATTACTGCACACCAAACACACTGTGGCTCTCCACAAACCAGCCCTAAATATTTACTGAGTCTGAGTGTGTTTGCTTACTTCTGCTCCGTTTATTATCATACTCGTGTTCACTGATTTACTTCAGTTAATCTGTGGTGTGGGTGCTTATGCACAAGTTAGGATGTTAAGATATGTGCATATATACTAACGTTTAATTAGGCTACATCAATGCTGAATATTTACAAACATCCAGAATATTAGGTGAGTTTTGAAGTGCTTGAAATCTCTTGAATGGTTTAAAAAACAACTGAATTAATGATTAAGAACAAAGACATAAGATGTCTGTTACTTTTTAAATTAAATGTTATCTAAAATATTTTAAGGTATTAAAAAAAGAGCAACATTTCTTATTTTCTTAAGCTATTTTAAATTATTTTAAAAGACAACAACAACAATAACTAATAAAAATGACAAAAACATGAACACAATTAAATAAAATACTAAAGAAATGAAATGAACTAAACACTATTCTACTAAACAAAACAAAAAATACTAAACAAAAAATTTAATTTCTAGTAAAACATAATAGTGTCTCAATTAGTTTTGTCACGGTACCAAAATGTCTGTATTCGGTACCAATACCAGTTAAAATCCATGGATCTCGGTACCAATTTCGGCACCAAGGCAAAACACAAAAGCATGCTACTTAAAAAACATACTATTTTGATTAATAAAATCAAACAACATAAAATGAACAAACATCTATGTAATTCTTTGTGCTCAATTAAAATCGTGTTTCAAGTTCTAAGTAATAAAAGTATGGAAAACAGTAAACAAGTTTCACCCAAATTGTATTTGTCTTTTAATTAATGAAATTGAAACATTTGTTTTGGTAAATAAAGGGGATTTTCTATTACAATTAAATATGGAATAAATATTGTGTGATTATTTATTATACAATAAAGTTTTATTAATGTTTTAAAAAGTAGTAGTAGTATCAAATACATGCGACTAAATAATAGTAGCTTAATATATTTCTGGCACAACGTCTAAACTGAACTTTTATTTTAACGGGTTGCCGTGAATACCTTTACGTTTCTGTGTAGAAACGTAAGACGCTGCGTCATACGCGTCATACCAGCGTATGACGCTGGTTTTACTCAAATCAAACGGTCAAATGCTAGGAGTGTGCGATACTGCAAATTTTGGTATCAATCCGATACCGAGTAAATACAGGGCCAGTATCGCCGATACCATACATTTAAATGACCAACAACAATTAAAAAAATGTACAATAATAATGTTGATATGACTGATATTATATTCACCTTAAAGCTAAGTGGATATTATTTGCCTTTCTAAAAGGACTTTGCAGGCGGAGGAGCCCAGAACATGAAATCAACGCACAGTTTCATGTTAAGTATTTTCCTCCCATAGAAAAGAGTTATAAAAATAATTAACGTGCATGGCATAATCAATTCTGAACGTAATATTAAAAGACAAAACTCAGTATGCACCTTATTAATGTTGCAAACAATATATACAAGTTAGTAGATGTGCCCAGAATACGAAAGCAATGCTCAAAGTTTGTACATTATGCATTTTTCTCCCATATAAAACCATTATAAAGAAAAGTTTAACGTAAGTGGCTTATTGAATGAAAACAGTAATATGAAAAAGAACTATTAAACCATAACTCGTTTATTATTGCAAGGATTTTAGTACGTACTGTATTTTCTTTTTTTTTGTATACATTCTTTAATATTTGTTTGTTATAATTGCAATAAAAAATTTATATGAAAAGGTCAAATTCGGTATAGTTTATAAAATATATAGGCCTACTATGTATGTACAGGTAAGCAGATGAACCCAGAACATAAATGCAACATGCTGAATTTAATCTTCTCTCATTGCAATATAAAAACATTTAATATGGAGCAATTAATGGGGGACGACAGTGATAAAGACCAAATAAATAAATAAAGACTAAATTCGGTCTACAGTTTGTTAACAAAATATAGGCCTAATATGTGACAAGCAGCTGAGCCCAGAATATATATGCAAACATGCTAAACAACATGTTAAGCATTTTACTCCATTTAATTGCACATTTAATGCATTAAGAAATAATATTAAAAGGCCAAAATCAGTATACACCTTACAGTGATACTGCATTAAAATTACAAATTTGGTATACAGGTATATACAATATGCACTATGTGAAGGATCCCCTTTTCATTTGTTTTGTAACTCGGATTTCCGTTCCATCTCTCGCTGTATCCGCTCGCGCTTGGAGCCACTGAGTCACGTGATGCATGACAACAAAACAAGTTTGCATACTAGTCTAGAAGTTAAAAGAGCAGACTATACACCCACATACATGTCTACACTTTGTTGTATGTATTAAGCAATGTATTAAGTGTATAGGAGAAATAATTATCCTAAAGTATCGATCTTATCAGGCTAGTATCGATCGATACCGATACCAACGTTGGTATCGATATTGGGATAACGATATCGATATGCACACCCTTATTAAATGCTCGTGAAGTGACTCTTAGAGCAGTTCTGGAGATGTTGTTTATGTATTGTTTGGATTAATTAATCATAAGTAGGTCATTACATTTAAATAAAATCGCGATATGGACCAGTATCTGTAAATATTAAACCGCAAAAGTATGTCATGATGACACATTATGTCCTCATTTAGATGGCAGACGCTGAAACCACTGAGAGCGTCACACGCGCTTGTAACGTTAGTAAACAAAACCGCGTGTCTCTACCATTTATTCATTCATTCATTCATTCATTCACACAGACTCGCAGAACATGCAGGATTCATATTTAAATCGACTTTTGCGGCTTAATATTTACAGATACTAGTCCATGTCACGATTTGATTTAAGTGTAATGACCTACTTTTGATTAATTCATCCAAACCTTGATACATTTTATGATATTCCGTGTACAAATTTCCAAAACTTTAAATTCCGTTTTTAAAGTTCCGCGATTCCGTCTGCGTTTTTTGCGTCATGTAAATCATACGGCCCTGCGTGTCAAGAACCAGGTTGACCAGATCCTCGGTATCACCAGTACTTTAAAAGACCTGGTACCATAATGTTTTCATTTTATTTAGTATGAACTTGGTACTGAAGTACCGGGTCTTTTGACAACAACACTAGTCTCAATTATACTAAAATTACCGTGATGGAGATATTTAGCAAAATGTTCATGCTTCTCAAGAAAGCCTTACAAAAAAGAAGGATACCTAATTGATAAAAATATACTTTTAAGTATATTTAAGTGCATCTTCAGTAAATTGAGCACACAACCAGTTCCAACTAGAACTCGAGCTTTGTCGCCCTGGTCATTCTTGGCGAACACAAAATGGTCAAACACTATCTACTTCAGACATTCTCTGGTGGAAGTAAAGGATCGCTGTTTGGTTCCTCTGTCATAGTTAATCTAGTGTGTAGTATCCTCCGTGTCTCTGATAAAACGGGTATTTTAAGATGGTGCACCGCCGCTAGAGTAACTTTTGCTTTCGTTTTGCGTAAGTTGCAACAGTTCCGTTCCATGCAACAGAAACACCCGGTTTAGTGGAACCTTTGCAATTAATTAACCGTGATGTTTTAAAGTGCGGTTAATAGTAAAACCGGTTAATCGCTGCATCCCTACCCTGAAGTTGAGACTCTTCACTTCATGGTGCAGAGACCGGCAGCTTGACCCAGTTAACTGCCCGTTTGATACAGTGCTGGAGTTCTTTCTCCACAGGGTTAACCCACTCCACCCTGAAGGTCTAAGTGGTGGCTATAGCGGCCTACCAACGCTGCAGGGTGGTCTATGTCCCTCACATTCGCCAGGATCGTGATATAGATTTGCGAGCCAATCTGGGCTCTTCTGTTCTCTTGCCATAGCTGTGCTCTTCCACACTAGGAAGGGATCTGAAAGTCTGGTGGCGTGGACATCTCGTTCCCATAGCTTTCT
>CM050424.1:28319661-28394661 GCA_027564155.1 Gymnocypris eckloni scoliostomus | reverse complement strand
AAAACTCACTCTGTATGATTTATAAGCGTTTTGAATTATGGGGACACTGAAAATGTCCTCATAAATCCCCTTCTTCTTGTAATACCTGTCATACCCATGTCATTATACAAATTTGTGTCCACATAAACACACACACACACACACACACACACACACACACACACACACACACACACACACACACACACACACACACACACACACACACACACACACACACACACACACACACACACACACACACACACACAACTACAGTTTATCATTCCTCCAAATAAAATGTTGTGCACGCAATAACATTCCTGAGATATTTAACCCATAATAAAACACACACACTCTCTAGTTTACACATCCAGAACAAGATATCACACAGTGTAACGCTGATCATGAAGAACAAAACTGCTTGCAGAACTGAAAGAAATCAACATTTATGTACAAAGAAATAGTTTTAGTTGACTCTCTTCATCTGTTCAGAGGTTTTCACCTACTTTGTGCTTGATTCCATTTTCTCTGAATATGTAGGCCTATCCCAGCAGGCAGAAGACGTCAATGTAATGTCAGGTTGACGTTGGACATGATGTCGGACAGATGTTGCATTTTGGTTGAAAATTTAAATTGGATTGACGTCAATATTTGATGTCAAGTTGACATTGACTTAACGTTGGATTTTGGTTGCACAACCTAAAAACAACAAAATCTCAACGTCAGCTGATGTCGGTATTGGACATCAATTTGACAATAGACGTTAAATTTACATTGAATTTTGGTCACCCAAAGTTGCAACCAAATTTAACCAAATATCAATGTCAAATCTAAAAAAAATAAGACATTGTGTGCCTGCTGGGATAGAAATAGGGTCCACTGACACAGAATGTGATTTTGCTACAACACATGGGCAGTGGAACAATGTTAATGTTGAACAACTTTTAACTTGAGCAGCAAGTTTTTAGAATGGCGTGTCATGTAGGAGATTCTGCAATGGTCAAACACGTCCATCTAGTGCATGTTTACATAGAAAAACAATGGAAGAGCAATGCAGTGGAATGCAAAAACGCATTCTGTGTGAATGGTCCATAATATGTAGAATATATCATATCAATATATCATTCATGAAGTCAATCTGAATTTCTCATGTCAAGGTAAATGAGTGCCATACAGCAAGGTGTATGTATGCGCTTGAGCGCGAATAGGCTATATATTAAAGGCTCATTATGTTTATATTTTAGTAATTAAATTAATATAAATGTGTGATTAGTCGACTATTAGTCAGTAGTGTATAATATCTTTATTTCATGCCTTATACAGGTGCTGGTCATATAATTAGAATATCATCAAAAATTTGATTTATTTCACTAATTCCATTCAAAAAGTGAAACTTGTATAATGTATACGTTCATTCCACACAGACTGATATATTTCAAGTGTTTATTTCTTTTAATTTTGATGATTATAACTGACAACTAATGAAAACCCAAAATTCAGTATCTCAGAAAATTAGAATATTGTGAAAAGGTTCAATATTGAAGACACGTGGTGCCACACTCTAATCAGCTAATTAACTCAAAACACCTGCAAAGGCCTTTAAATGGTCTCTCAGTCTAGTTCTGTAGGCTACACAATCATGGGGAAGACTGCTGACTTGACAGTTGTCCAAAAGACGACCATTGACACCTTGCACAAGGAGGGCAAGACAAAAAAGGTCATTGCAAAAGATGCTGGCTGTTCACAGAGCTCTGTGTCCAAGAACATTAATAGAGAGGCGAAGGGAAGGAAAAGATGTGGTAGAAAAAAAGTGTACAAGCAATAGGGATAACCGCACCCTGTAGAGGATTATGAAACAAAACCCATTCAAAAATGTGGGAGAGATTCACACAGAGTGGACTGCAGCTGGAGTCAGTGCTTCAAGAACCACTACGCACAGACGTATGCAAGACATGGGTTTGAGCTGTCGCATTCCTTGTGTCAAGCCACTCTTGAACAACAGACAGCGTCAGAAGCATCTCGCCTGGGCTAAAGACAAAAAGGACTGGACTGCTGCTGAGTGGTCCAAAGTTATGTTCTCTGATGAAAGTAAATTTAGCATTTCCTTTGGAAATCAGGGTCCCAGAGTCTGGAGGAAGAGAGGAGAGGCACAGAATCCACGTTGCTTGAGGTCCAGTGTAAAGTTTCCACAGTCAGTGATGGTTTGGGGTGACATGTCATCTGCTGGTGTTGGTCCACTGTGTTTTCTGAGGTCCAAGGTCAACACAGCCGTAAACCAGGAAGTTTTAGAGCAATTCATGCTTCCTGCTGCTGACCAACTTTATGGAGATGCAGATTTCATTTTCCAACAGGACTTGGCACCTGCACACAGTGCCAAAGCGACCAGTACCTGGTTTAAGGACCATGGTATCCCTGTTCTTAACTGGCCAGCAAACTCGCCTAACCTTAACCCCACAGAAAATCTATGGGGTATTGTGAAGAGGAAGATGTGATATGCCAGACCCAACAATGCAGAAGAGCTGAAGGCCACTATCAGAGCAACCTGGGCTCTCATAACACCTGAGCAGTGCCACAGACTGATCGACTCCATGCGACGCCGCATTGCTGCAGTAATTCAGGCAAAAGGAGCCCCAACTAAGTATTGAGTGCTGTACATGCTCATACTTTTCATGTTCATACTTTTCAGTTGGCCAAGATTTCTAAAAATCCTTTCTTTGTATTGGTCTTAAGTAATATTATAATTTTCTGCGATACTTAATTTGGGCATGGTTTTCATTAGTTGTCAATTATAATCATCAAAATTAAAAGAAATAAACACTTGAAATATATCAGTCTGTGTGGAATGAATGTATACATTATACAAGTTTCACTTTTTGAATGGAATTTGTGAAATAAATCAACTTTTTGATGATATTCTAATTATATGACCAGCATCTGTAGTTGCATTCAGCAGATTAGAGCTGAGCAATAATACAGTTGACGTTTTGTAATGATAAACGCAATCAAGAAGTTTCAAGTGATTATTTTCTGTAAAGCTACTTTGCAATGATTTGCATTGTGAAAAAACGCTATACAAATAAATTTGAATTGATTTGAATATATTTATTTTGATATTTCCTAGATTTGCTTTATAGTACAAATGGCACCAGGCGAATATACTGCATGCATGGAGATAAAGTTGAACGTACATGTGGCGAGGGGGGCGTGGTTCAGCGAAGTCTGCAGCGGGAGAAAGACTCAGGAGACAGCGGTAAGTAAGTGGGTCAAGTGCAAAATGAGGATCACCTGTGTCTGATTGTAGTAATTGGCGTGGAGACCGGATAAAAGCGGCCGTGGAACGGCAGTTCAGAGAGAGAGACGGAGTGAAGACTCGAGCGCACGAGCTGTCAGAGAGAAACAGTCGGAACGAATACAGAGAGTGATCGCGGAGACGAACGAGAGAGTTGATGTTTCCGGGTGACGCAGAGTGCGCACCTGTGTGAGTTTATCTGTCTTAAATAAACATACCTGAGTCTTCACGAGCCAACCCTGTCCGCTTCCTTCCTTCCTACGAACTTTGTTACACTGGTTGCGAAACCCGGGAAGGAAGCCGAACGCCGCTGCCATCATGTCCTCACCATCGGGATCGCCATTTGCGGATGTCATCCAGTCGCCGCGGGACT
This sequence comes from Gymnocypris eckloni scoliostomus, assembly GCA_027564155.1. Classification (NCBI taxonomy): domain Eukaryota; kingdom Metazoa; phylum Chordata; class Actinopteri; order Cypriniformes; family Cyprinidae; genus Gymnocypris; species Gymnocypris eckloni. Next base: position 28,391,017 of record CM050424.1, on the reverse strand, counting down.
CCACCAAGAACAACACAAAGCGCTGATGGACATGAGGGCAGACCAGGAGAGGAGATTCTGTGCCCTCGTCCAGAACCAGCGGGAGGACCGCGAGCTGTTCCGGAGCTGGATGGACCGGGAGGTTCGGGCCGGTGAGAATCCAACAGTCCCGGCCCGCCCACCCACATGCCGGTACAGAAGATGGGGCCGCAGGATGACCCGGAGGCGTTCCTCGACCTCTTGAAAAGACCGCGCGGCATGTGGGTGGCCACAAACGGACTGGCCAGTGCGCCTCATCCCCTGCTAACCGGGAGGCGAGTTGGCGCGCAGCTGCCAGTCCAGAACCTCCTGGTCTACGACGACCTGAAACGAGCCATCCTCCAGCGGGTCGGCCGGAGCCCCGAGCAGCACCGCCAGCGCTTCCGTTCACTGGAGCTGGGGAGAACGGCCGCCCTTCGTGATGGCTCGCCAGCTCCGGGACGCCTGCCGCAGATGGCTGTTGGCCGGGGAAGGCGGCGTCGACCATGTCATCGACCAGGTGGTGCTGGAGCAGTTTATTGCACGGCTCCCTAAGGCGACCGCGCAGTGGGTCCAGTGCCACCGCCCGGCGTCGCTGGATCTGGCCATCCAACTCGCCGAGGACCAGATGGTGGCGTGCCATGGGGTTGGCGAACCCCTACCATCCGTCTCTCTCTCTCTCTCTTCCCCTTCTGTGTCTCCCCCTATCCTCCTTCCCAGGTCCCGTGCCGGCGTGGTTCCTCGAGCCCAGCCGCGATGGAGAGGGACCGGCACCGGAGTCGGCGGCCGGGAGAGCCCACGCCAGGGAGGCGGGGTCGGCCAGCCCGAGCTCCGCGCTCATGCCCGTTCCTCCGGGGTCTCCACGCCAATTCCTTGTCCCACTTCCCGCCACTAGGGTGGCGGGGAAGCCTGGGCCGCCTGTTGGCGTTGGGGACCCGGGCCACTTCATCGATCGGTGTCCAGTGATGGAGGTGGGGACACTGGTCCGGGTTCCGGACGCCCCACAGGCTGCCCCCGATCAAGCTGGCGGGTACCAAATACCTGTGAGTATTAGGGGGGGTACTTATTGGGCTTTGGTGGATTCAGGATGTAACCAGACCTCGATCCATCAAAGCCTAATTCAGCCCGAGGCATTGGATAAGAGCTGCATGGTTCGGGTGAGGTGTGTACATGGGGATGTGGTGAAATACCCAGTAGTGCTGTTAACCATCCAATTTCGGGGGCAAAAGCATAAGGTGGAGGTGGCGGTTAACCCCCGCCTCCGGCATCCGCTGATTTTGGGAACCAATTGGCCAGCGTTTAAAATTTTATTGGGAGTTTTGTGTGTGGATGCTTCCTGCGGAAAAGAGAAGCCGGAGGGGAGGCGGCCGTGCGAACGGGAGAGGCTGAGCCAGGACCCGCTGAGGCGGCACCAGGGGAACGGAGCGCTCGAGAGGCTAATCCTCACGGAGCGTGATGATTTTCCCTGGAGCAGTCCCAGGACGAGTCGCTGAAAAACGCTGCTCAACCAGGTCCGTTCCATTGACGGCCGGCCTCTCCAGTCCGCACGGCCCCTTCCTATCCCTATTTTGCTATATTAAAAGATAGGTTGTATCGAGTGACCAGGACGCTCAGTCAAAACAAGATACAACCCAGTTGTTGGTACCAAAAAGCCGTGGAAATGCTTTTCCAGGCGGCTCACTGTAATCCTATGGCAGGGCATCTGGGTCAAGCAGCAACACTGAACCGCTTAATGGCCCGGTTTTTTGGCCGGGCATTCACGAATGTACGCCGGGTGGTGTGCGGCTTGTCGTGAATGTCAGTTAGTGAATCCCCCGCCTCCCCAAAAGCGCCTTTGCGCCCTTTCCGCTAATGCAGGTCCCTTCGAAAGAATTGGTATGGACCTCATCGGGCCATTGAACGGTCAGCACGAGGGCATCGGTTTGCATTGGTTCTAGTGGATTATGCAACCCGATACCCGAAGCAGTGGCGCCCGCAACATTTCCGCAAAGAGTGTAGCGGAGGCTCTGTTTAGTATGATCTCCGGTGGGAATCCCGAAAGAGATTCTCACCGATCAGGGCACGGCGTTTATGTCACGAACCATTCGCGAACTTTATGAGTTGTTGGGAATTAAATCGATTCGCACCAGCGCCTATCACCCACAAGCAGGCCTGGTGGAGCGATTTAATCGTCGTTGAAAACAATGATTGATTCGTTCACGAAACGCCAAAAATTGGGACAAATGGCTGGAACCCCTTTTGTTAGCTGTGCGCGAGGTCCCTTAAGCCTCACGAGGTTTCCCGCCAGGCTCCTGTCCCGGCCGCCAGCCCGCTCCTGTGCGGCCGCCAGCCCCGCTGGGTTTTGGACGTCCTGAGGGAGACTTGGGAGGAGGGACCTTCGGAGAGTAAAATGAAATTCAGCATGTGCTGGACCTGAGAACAAAACTCCACACGTTGGGGCAGCTCTCCATGGAGAATTTGTTACAGGCCCAGGACAAGCAAAGCCGGCTATACAATCGGGGCCAGATTACGCAATTTCACGCCGGAGATAAAGTACTTGTGTTACTCCCTACCTCTAGCTCCAAATTACTCGCCAATGGCAAGGACCGCTTTGAGGTCACACGGCAGGTAGGGGATCTCAATTATGAGGTGGTTCGAACGGATCGGAGCGGGCACGCCAGATTTATCACCTCAACCTCCTTAAGAAATGGAACGAGGTCGAGCCGGTGATGCTGGCGGCGGTAGTAGGTAACGAGGAAGATCTCGGGCCAGAGGCGAGCCTCAAAGTTCCATCACTCACTCTGGCCCGGGGATCACCTCTCACCCTCCCAGCTCACCGATGTAGCCCGGTTGCAGAGAGAGTTTGCGGCGTGTTCTCGCCCGGCCCGGTCGAACCAACCTTATTCAACACCATATTGAGACCGAGCAGGCGTGGTAGTGCGCAGCCGGCCGTATCGTTTGCCACCGGAGCACAAGAAAAAGGTGGTCCAGTCAGAATTAGAGGCGATGCTAGAGATGGGAGTAATAGAAGAGTCCGCAGTGACTGGGCAAGCCCGATCGTTTTGGTACCGAAAAGACGGCTCGGTCCGATTCTGCGTGGATTATCGCAAGGTGAATGCGGTGTCGAAATTCGACGCCTATCCAATGCCGCGGGTTGACGAGTTGCTTGATCGGCTGGGTACCGCTCGCTTTTATTCGACGCTGGACTTAACTAAAGGATATTGGCAGATCCCCTTATCACCGTTATCCAAAGAAAAGTCAGCCTTCACAACGCCGTTTGGATTGCACCAATTTGTCACGCTTCCGTTTGGGTTGTTCGGGTCGCCCGCTACCTTTCAGCGCCTCATGGACAAAATCCTCCGACCGCACACCGCATACGCCGCTGCCTACCTGGATGACATCATCATCTACAGTCAGGACTGGCAGCGGCACATGGTGCACCTGCGGGAGGTGCTGAGAGCGCTGAGGGGAGCGGGACTAACGGCCAACCCAAAGAAGTGTGCGATTGGGCGGGTGGAGGTGCGTTATCTGGGTTTCCACTTGGGTCACGGACAGGTGCGTCCCCAAATTGATAAGACGGCAGCTATTGCGGCCTGCCCGAGACCCAAGACCAAAAAGGAGGTGAGGCAGTTCCTGGGGCTGGCGGGATATTACAGGAGGTTTGTTCCTGACTATTCGGAGCTCACCAGCCCGCTGACTGACCTCACTAAAAAGGAGGTCCCAGATACGGTCCCGTGGACGGAGCGGTGCCAGCAGGTTTTCACCCAGGTAAAGGCTGCTCTGTGTGGCGGGCCGCTATTACACTCTCCTGACTTTTCTCTCCCTTCTTGCTGCAGACGGACGCGTGCCGGACCGGGGCTGGGAGCTGTCCTGACCCAGGAGATAGGGGTGAGGGCGCCCGGTGCTGTACATCAGTCGGAAGCTCTCTAAGAGAGACGATGTACAGCACCATTGAGAAGGAGTGTTTGGTGATCCGGTGGGCGGTCCTCACCCTCCGCTATTATCTCCTGGGACGGGAATTCACCCTCTGTTCGGACCACGCCTTGCAGTGGCTCCACCACATGAAGGATACCAACGCGGATCACCCGTTGGTATCTGGCATTACAGCCCTTCAAATTCAAGGTGATCCACAGGCCGGGACGCAGATGACTGTAGCCGACTTCCTCTCCAGGAATGGGGGCTGCAGGCGGAGGGCTTCCCGGCCTGAGTCGGGCGGTGGGGGTATGTGGCGGGGGCGTGGTTCAGCGAAGTCTGCAGCGGAGAAAGACTCAGGAGACAGCGGTAAGTAAGTGGGTCAAGTGCAAAATGAGGATCACCTGTGTCTGATTGTAGTAATTGGCGTGGAGACCGGATAAAAGCGGCCGTGGAACGGCAGTTCAGAGAGAGACGGAGTGAAGACTCGGCGCACGAGCTGTCAGAGAGAAACAGTCGGAACGAATACAGAGAGTGATCGCGGAGACGAACGAGAGTTGATGTTTCCGGGTGACGCAGAGTGCGCACCTGTGTGAGTTTATCTGTCTTAAATAAACATACCTGAGTCTTCACGAGCCAACCCTGTCCGCTTCCTTCCTTCCTACGAACTTTGTTACAGTACATTAATATCCAACTTTATATAATGAGCTGGGCCATAATGTAGTTACGCAAAAAATAAATAAATAAATATATAAAATAAAAGTTGATAAAGGATGATAAAATACAAGATATGCATTAAATGGCAGCCATTTCGTTGTTCTGATGTTGCTACAGTACGTAGCTACTAATAGGACAAACTTAAAATGAGGGAAGTTACTTAAAAACCCTAAAGAAATATCTTTAAAATTTGCATGATATATCATGGTTATGATATAGAAAATATAAGCATATAACCTAAACAACGCTAACAACAAAATGTATTAAACTCACCAGAGTCTCCTTGTGGACTTGGTTACTGGTACAATATGGACTTGTTTTCATACATGTTTCCCTATAAATGTGACTGTGCTAACAAAAAGTATATTTTTTTGTATTTACATTTCTGTTTTCTTGAGTTTGATAATAGTTTAATATAATATTAAGGAAATTAAATCAACAGATCATGTGTATGAGAGATAGAGAGAGAGCACATGGTTATCAAGTGTTCAGAAGCTCCACTTCCAGTCAAAACATGTGAGTTGGTCTTTCTATGCCCAGTAAACTCACCGGCCCCTCAACACACACTCCACAACTATAGAGATAAACATACACACACACACTTTAAAGCTTGGTTACAAGCCAAAAGTACTCAGTTATGTGTTGCTGAAAAATTCTTAGAAAACAATTCCCCATACAAATTATGGATTTAATCTATAGGTCCCTTAGGCAATTAAAGGAAATCTAAGGCAATGGCTGAACGTGTCATGTGACTGATAACGTATTGCTTGCAAAGGTCTTTTACACAGCAATTATAATCTAGCTGCATTGCACATCTCACTTGCAGCGAACACATAGAGTGACAGATGTTGTAACTACAGCAATAACATGCTGTGTTATGACAGAAACGATTGTGAAATGTTTAACATAAACGCTTAGGTAAGGCCGATAGATAAGATGTTGTAATGCATCTTAAGGAATCCCTTGCTTCAGGGATTTTTGGCCCACAGATGCAACTGCTTAAATTCAGTTCCCTTGTGAAATAGAAATGCACTTTAGCATACTTTTAAATAAAGTATTTATATACTTTACAAGAATATATCTAATTGTGAACGTATAATGTTTTCAGATACATGATAATTGCAATTAAATGAACATTTATTATAGTTCACATAGTTTATATGTTAGTCAGCACATTAAAATAAGTGTACTTCTTTAAAACATGACTAAAGTGCATTAAAACAATGATTTGAAATGAATTTAAAAGTGTACTTAAGAAACAGTCATTAAAGTGTCTCTCTTTAAGTAAAGTTAAGTGGCCTTTTATTTAATTAATATTATATTATCTGCAAGTACAGAATATATAAAAATACACTGCTAAGATTTTAAGTACACAACAATTGAACATTTCACAAGCACACTTATTTTTCACAAAGGATATTACAGAAATGACATTTTCTCTTATTCACAGTGTCTTTTCTTTCCTGCATGAAACACAAAAGTATATGTTGAACATGCTCTTTTCCACATGGAAGCAAAAAAGCACAAAAGCAATCCATATTTTGTGCGCATATGAAAATAATAGTGGCTTGGAATGACATGAGGGTGGGTAAACTGACAAAGATGTCACATTTGGTGAATTATTCAAACACAGAGAACAATTACAGCTCAAGCCCTCGCTCAGATTTCAGCACGTGTTCACGACCCACAAGACCGACATGTCCCGGTAACACAAACACTGCAGCGTGTCTAAGGTAATGCATCTAAAAGTGAGTCACTGTGTGTATCACGCCACTAACAGCAAGGATATGGCTTCACCACATCAACTTGACCGCCGTTCAGAAATGACTAACTCTGTTTTTGAGAGCTCACATGCTGCCCTGATAATTACTCGGATATGTATAATATAACTACCGCCCAGGCTGATCCTGGAAAGTTAGATTGAAGGGAACTGGGTGATTTACGATTTGCAAAGAATCTGGCTCTAGTCAGCATTCGACAGGGGAGTGAGAACGAGCCTCAGCTCAAATGAACCAAGTTGATCTGGAAGGAAAGTTGAATAAATAAACTGTTGTGGATTTCTGAGAGATAGAGAGATGGATGGATAACCTACTCCTGGAATAGGGGGAAATCCATCCCTTTGATATGAAAAGTGCACTTTGGTTTGGAAGTGTTTGATGAAATCTTTCATAAAATCAGCTGTAATTACTAGTGGCTCGGATGAAGCACATTCGCCAAACTGTGGTTACATCTGGGAGGTTGGTGTTGAGCTAAAGAGCTTCTTGAGTGATGCAACATGGGACTTTCCAATGGGAACATTTAGCCATAATCAGTGCAAGTGAAACATTGTCACTCAAGACCAACAAGCATATTTAAAAGGTCAGTTCAAAATTTCCTGTTAATTTACTCTCTCTCTGGTCATCCAAGATGTAGGTGACTTTTTTCTTCAGTAGAACAGTAAAGAAGATGTTTAGCTGAAACTGTGCTCCCTTGGTGATTCATAAAATGCAAGTCAGCACCTACCATCAATTTGAGAGCCAAAAAAGCATATACAGGCAAGGAAAATATAACACTCGTGGCTCCTGATAATATATTGAGGTCTTACGAAGCAAAACAATCAGACTGTGCAAGAAACTGAACATTATTTACAACATTATTACCTGTAATACGGAGCCTCAGGCAAACGGTCTGGAATGATTCACAAACAAATCGTTCTTTTGAACTGGTTCTTTTAAGTGAATTAGATAAACCAGTTTACCAAATCCGACTGAACGTCTGAAACAGATCACTGCTTTCAGATGCCTGGCAGTCACTCTGACTGGAAATGAGCCGAAATAGTGGCGTATCTGATTTTAGGATGAATGAAATGATTCAGTGCTCCAGTTCCTACAACAGTCAATGGACTGAGGAAACAGTTAGACTCGGACCAAAGAGCCGCTGATAAAAGCATGTTTATATGCTTTAGACATGTAAAACATCCACTTTTTGTCACGGGATGTGGTTCTAGTTAGGATAAACCAGAGCCATATAGAGAGAGAGTTGCGACAACTCCATTCACTCCAATGGAACATTTTTTTTTTTACAGCAATGGTGGCTCGTGGAGCCTCTCAAAAGTTCCCGGAAGTAGCAGCAAACACATGCAGCGCCATAGAGATGCAGCAGAACAAACCGTTTGCGACGCACTTTTAAAAGGTTAGATGTTTAAAAAAATATTGTATATTATCAGTACATTTGAATAAAAGTAACTTGTACTTTAAAACCTCCTAGTAGATTATTACTCATTAAATTAGTAGATTTAAGAGATGTTATCAGATGTATTCATTGTATTCATTAATTGCTGTAAATAGTTAATTGCATTTATTTGAATAAAAATACAAAAAAGTAATATTGTAATATATTATTATTTAAAATAACTGTTTTCCATTTTAAAATGGCATTTATTCCTGTGATGCAAAGCTGAATTTTCAGCATCATTACTTTTGAACGGCAGTGTACATGTTTATATGAGTACAAAACAGATGCTTAAGTTGTTTTAAACCTAAATATATTGTGTATATGAATAAGTATTGTAAGAAATACACATTAAATATATAATATTTATAATACACTAAGTAATTATATTACTATATATAATTGTAAGAATTGTAAACAATAAGCTTAATTTTCATTGTTTCATTCACAGTTCATTGACCCATTGTGCGGTGCGAGCTGACAATCACCTGTCACCAGCCTGTCTCTGTACTATCTGAAAGTCATAAATATGACATTAGTTACCATGAGATTAGTGAAAACAATGAATATAACGTAACATAAAAAGGGAACAGCAACCTGTCTTTATACAAGTTAGAATATACTTGAAATAAGTTAAGGCAAATAACGGTAATCGAACACTAATCCTCAAATATTAGCTGATTTAAATACTTTAAAAACAACATCGCTGTAACTACATACTCAAGTTACATACATATGTCGGTGTTATATAAATATATAAAATAAATGCATTTATTGCCTACTAATTACCAAAAATCGCAGTTCTGTCACTCTATTCTTACAGTTTGAATTGCCCGCCAAAGCACTTCCTGGAACTATCTGAAGTCTACGTGAATCACGTGACGACCAAGCATTCTGAACTTCCGTTGTCGCAACTCTATCTCTATATGGCTCTGGGATAAACTAAGTCCAGGAGAACAAAGTAGCATCAAATGTATTCCTTTAATCAACATCAAACGGACAAAGACAAAGAGTAGAGACAAAGAATAGACAGAAACTGAAGACAGGGAACAAAAGAGCAAACGAGATGATTAAAACAAAACAGGTGATCTGACTGAATGATAATTAGACAAACAAACTAATGGGAACTACCAAACAAGGGCAAAACGGAACTAAACAGACACATACATGTGACATATCACCCCCCTCCTGGTAGGCACGTCAGGGGCAGGAACAGGGAGGAGCTTAGGAAGGCCTCCAGGGCAGATCAAGGAGCCGGCTTGGCCACGGGCATATCGCCCCCAGGAGGAATAGGCTCTGGAAGAATGTGCCCTGGAGGAACGGGCCCTGGGGGAACGGGCACTGGAGGAACAGGCCCTGGTGGAATGGGCACTGGAGGAACGGGCACTGGAGGAAAGGGCCCTAAAGGGGCGGGCTATGGAGGAACGGCCCCTGGAAGAACGGGCCCTGGAGGAAGGTGCTCTGGAGGAAAGGGCCCTAAAGGGGCGGGCTATGGAGGAAGGTGCTCTGGAGGAATGGGCCCTCGAGGGAGGTGATCTGGAGGAACGGGTCCTGGAGGGGCGGGCTCTGTAGGGATGGGCTCTGGAGGGGGCGGGCTCTGGAGGAATGGGCACTGGAGGAACGGGCCCTGGAGGAACGGGCCCTGGAGGAACGTGCATTGGAGGAACGCGCCCTGGAGGAACGTGCTCTGGAGGAACGTGCATTGGAGGAACGCGCCCTGGAGGAACGTGCTCTGGAGGAACGTGCTCTGGAGGAACGGGCCCTGGAGGAGGTGATCTGGAGGAACGGGCAGGAACGGGCCCTGGAGGAACGGGCCCTGGAGGAATGGGTCCTGGAGGGGCGGGCTCTGGAGGGTGCTCGGAAGTAAGGAGAGGTGCCGAGAACTATGGGGGCAGTGCCGTATCCAGGAGCTTTGGGGTTGGAGCCAGCGGGCTTGACAGCGGAAAGGCCGGCGGACTAAAGTGAGCCGCAGACAGCGGCCTTAACTTCCCTGCGAATGGCATCGGGCTTGCGTGAGCGGCGATTTCGATGCCGCGGAGAGGAGGAAAAAGGGCAAACAAAAACTTGCAAAAAAACTGAAAAACTAAACAGGATAAAACGAGTGCCGCTTACTCTTTTTTTTTTTAAGGTCTCATTTTCTGTCACAGGACGTGCTTGTAGTCAGAATAAACAAAGGCCAGGAGAACGAAGTAGCATCAACACACACACAGTCCTTTAATCAACATCAAACCAAGACAAAAACTAGACAGAAACTGAAGGCTTATAAAGACAGGGAACAAAGGAGCAAACGAGATGACTAATACAACAAAGGTGATCAGACTGAATGATAATTAGACAAACTAACTAATGGGAACTACTAAATAAGGGCAAAACGGAACTAAGCAGACACATACATGTGACATATTTCACATCTTTATTGTATAATATAACAATATAATTGCGAATAAGTGATGTGATTATGAACAAACTGATGAGTCAGTTACTTAAAAACCATTGATACGAACTGTCCAAAAGAGCCAGTCTCTGAAAAAGAACCAGACTCCCCCATTTGCCTGAGGCTCTGGATTACAGGTAATCATTTTGTAAATAGCATATAGTTTCTGGTACAGACGTATAGTTTTGCTTTATAAGACCTCAATCTATTGTGGGTAGCCATCCTTATTCATTTTGTGTTGCCTGATATGCTTTTTTTGGACCCGGTAGTCGTTTACTTACATTTTATGAATCATCAATTTTTCAGGCAAAAATCTTCTTTTCTGTTCTACTGAAGAAAACAGTCACCTACATCTTGAATGGCCGCATGGTTGGTAAATTGACAGCAATTTTTTTTTTTTTTGTGTGAAATGTCTCTTTAAAGCTAAAGTGTGTCATTTCACCAAACAGAATAGCAAAATAATGAGATTTCCGAATCCTGTCGTCATGCTCCAAACTCACACCATGGCTGGCTGAGTGGATAGTCTGAGATCATTCCCAAACACAGTTAGCAGTTGAGGTCATTATACAAATGGTAAATATTTGGCATTAGAAAGTCTAAAGCAGATTAAACTCTGATTAGCCCAGTTGCAAAGCCAGTTAAAGGGGCCACACATTTGTAGCATTTCATTTGTCATTTGCAATATTTTTATATTTTTTTTGCAACAGTAACAATTTAGTTTTTCATGAGAACTTTCCACCCTCTCTCTGACCCGTAAAATTAATCATGATGTTTTTGCTTAATTTGACAAATGACCTCTGCTCTGACTGGCTAACCTCCGTGTCCAAACTCTCGTTCATTAGAGACAGCCAAGTTATAAATACTGAAAAGAGACTGATATATACATATAATGAGTTAATCACTGTGTCACAATCATGATGATTTATGAATGAGACGTTTATGTAGCTTAGTTTCAACTCAAAGAGTCTTTGAGTTTTGAAGGTTATGATTAGAGTATTTCTACATCAAAATATGTTATTTGCCTTGTACACTTAATTGTACTGAATGTGCACTTGTAATTAAACAATCTTTAAAGTATGTTTTTAAAAACTGTACTTACAGATTACATCATATTACTTAAATAAAAGGTCACTTTTATTTAAGACAATTTCATGACTGTTTCTTTTTCACTTTAAAAAAGGGCAGTTTGTAATAATGTAATAATTTAATCATGGACTTTGTAATAATGTCAGATTAAAAGATTTACATTTTAATAGTCTTTTGTTGTGCTTTAAAGAAGTTTGTTCATTTTTATGCAACTAACAACTAAAGCAAATGTAACATACTTGATTATAATTTGAACAGCAGTGTGTTATTTAAAATTATATTTAAAATCAATAATTTACCATTAAATTGCTACTTCATCATTACAAATGTGTAATTAGAAATATAGTTAAAATGCAGTAAAATGTCATGTTTTAATTAAGTTAAATATAGTTTTAATAGAGATTACATATTTTAGTTTATCATAAATGCTTGTCAGTGCATTCAGCAGTAACACTTTAACCATATTTCAAAGACAATTTAAGTCATTATGAAAGTGGATATACAAATGTACTTAAGTCCTACTTAAGTGGGTCAAAAAACTCTACAGTTCAGCTAATTGCATTTAATATTTATTTAAACTAGTGCTGTCAAACGATTAATCGTGATTGATTGCATCCAAAATAAAAGTTTTTGTTTACTTAAATATATGTGTGAGTTTGGTATATTTTTTATTATGTATGTATGTATGTATGTATGTATGTATGTATATATATATATATATATATATATATATATATATATATAAATAAAGACACACACTTACAGCATAAGCTTTGAAAATATTTACAAGTAAATATTTATATTCATGTAATTTATATGATATAAAAATATATTTAATATATAAACATAACATATTGTTCTTAAATATATGCATGCATGTGTTTGTATTTATATATACATAATAAATACAAACAGTACACACACATATTATGTAAACAAAAACTTTTCATTTGGATGCAATTAATCGCGATTAATCATTTGACATCACTGATTTAAACTATAAAAACATTTTTTTTATTTAATTGCAATTAACATGAATTTGTCCTAAAAATTAGTCTGTAAACATTATATTTAGTTCGCACTTAAGTAAATTATTTTAAAGTATATTTTTTCCATAGTAAGTATTTTTTTTAAAGTATGCTAATGTTAACAATAAATTTGATTTGTCAAATCTAAAGCTTAATGTTAAAAAACAACCACAAACAGCAGAAATTAAAAGCCCAGATTCTGCATTTCATAATCTTGAGCCCAGTCTCATGAAAATGCGTATAAATAGTACGACAAATAAAAATGGCAACTCGTGGTAGTGATACACAAAAATGGACTTTGGCATACATATGATGCGGACGTGTTTGGCGTGCATATAATATGCAGTTTTCGCGTGCATAAGATACGCAATTTGTTGGCGCGCATATGATAGGCAGTTTTAGCGTACATATGATACGCATCTACCCCACAATCCTAATCCTACCCATCGTGTAGCATATACACGCCTAAGTCCATTTTTACATATCAATACCACAAGTTTTCATTTTTATTTGGCGTCCTATTTATGTGCACTTTCATGAGATCGGGTTGTATTCTTCCATGTTGCTGGACTCACCTGTAGGCTGCACCTGCGGTACTCTTTGTTCTGTCCAGAGCATCTGTAGTTGTGGGCCACTGCTCGAGGCCTCGGGTCCCTCTCAGCTTCGTGTCTGGAGGGCTGGCCGGCGTTCTGAAGCACCCAGGACTCGGGGTTTGGGCTTGTGGGAGTCTGGAAGCCATAGGGAGGAGACTCTCTGGGCACCCAGGGCTCGGGGTTTGGGTTTGTGGGAGTCTGGAGGCCATAGGGAGGAGGCTCTCTGGGCACCCAGGGCTCAGGGTTTGAGTTTGTTGGAGTCTGGAGGCCGTAAGGAGGAGGCTCTCTGGGAGTGTGTGATCGCTGGATGGTGTGTGTGTAGGAACGTGGTACTTGTCGAGAAGCTCGGCCGTCGACGCGTCTGTCGCGGGCCCCGTGTCTCTGGGTCAGAGGCCGTGAATGTGCGATTCGCTTGTGTTCCCGCACGCTCTCCATGCGCTCTCCAGCACTTGTTTTCTTGGCTGCAGCATCAGTCTCCACGTCTGCTGCCTCCGTCTCCTTTTTCTTCTCAGTTCGTTCTCTATTAACAGTGTCTGTGGTAATTTGTTGTACTTCTCCCGGAGTGTTATCCACATTGTTCACACTGAGAGCATCGAGACCGTCTGTGGTGGTGGTGGTGTTGTGGTGGCGTGTGTGTCGAGCATGACGGTTTTGTCTGTGTAAGGGAAGAGAGAACGGCACCCTGCCATACCCAAACTGTCCAGGGCGAATCGAAGAACTAGACCTGGTGTGACACGGACAGAAAATAACATATATGAGTATGCTAGAAAAGATAAACACGTTAGACATCAAGATATCAAAGCTAAAAGATCAATAAAAGTCTCTTTAAAACAGCTGATGTTGAATGAGGTGTGTGAAAACCAATGCCTTGTATTTACACTTTACTGTAAAGACCCGTTCACACCAAGAATGTTAACTATACAGATTAGTGTCCACACCAGAGAACGATATCGTCTGTATAATCTAAGCGCACGCTCGTCTGCTGCTTTAAATTCTCGAGCTCATTATAGCAGGATTGATTCTGATGAATTCTGATGATTCTGATGAGACTGCTAAATGCAAAAATGTAATGTAAATGATTGCGTGTCAAAGTTTGTATTAGTTCTGTCGAATGATCAATCGTGATTAATCGCATCCAAAATAAAAGTTTTTGTTTAAATGAAATATGTATGTGTTGTTCAGTTATTATGTACATATGAAATCTCACCCATACAGTATATATTTTGAAAATATTTGCATGTATGTACATGCATGTGTTTGTCTTTATATATACAGTAACATATGTAAACAAAAACTTTTATTTTGGATGCAATTAATCGTGATTAATCGTTTGACAGTACTAGTTTGCATCATTCATCAGCGTATCGTTCTGAAAGTGATTCCATTGATATTGTTTCTCTGTGGCTTTATCATTATAGCTGTGGTGTGTGGACCCTGCTATACTTTAATATCAATAATTATTTTTAGAGCTATATCTTTATCGTTATCTTTATAGTAATTTATTTGAACGGGCCTTAAGTCTTGTTTTATCCCACAGAAAGTATTTTAGAGAAATCACACTGGTTTTCTTTAAATGATTCAAAGTTAGACCTTCTTCCATGATTCAATAGTGAACCCAGTTCTCTTGGCATTCACATTGTTGGTCAACTTGAAATTTTATTTTTAGTTGTGATTGGGTCTCAACCTACTCATTTCTTCAAGTTGTACTAAATTTCAAAATACACTGCCATTCAAAAGTTTGGGGTCAGTATTTGTTTTTGAAAGAAATTGATAACTAGACAACTGATAACTAATCAGCATCTTGATATGTCACACCTGTGAGGGGAATGGATTATCTCGGCAAAGGAGAAGTGCTCACTAACACAGATTTAGACCGATTTGTGAACAATATTTGAGAGCAATAGGCCTTTTGTGTACATAGAAAAAAGTCTTAGATATTTAAGTTCAGCTCATGAAAAATAGGGGCAGAAACAAAAGTTTTGCGTTTATAATTTTGTTCAGTGTATATCAGGGTTCCTCAAATATTTTCCTGGAGGGCCGATCTGCTGCAGAGTTTAGCTCCAACTCTGATCAAACTCACCTACCTGTGATTTTATAATGCTCTTGAAGACTCTGATTAGCATAGTCAGGTGTGTTTGATTAGGGTTAGAGCTAAACACTGCACAAGTGGGTCAGATCTGAGGATGCCTGGTGTATATATTCCCAACACACAATATAAGCCTATATTGGCCACTAAAATCCATGTTTCATGACCTTCATATGCACTTGAGTATGTGCAGTAAAGGACAAAGTGTCGCCCTTTTACTCAAGCACGCAGCACTTTCAGACTGTGTATTTATTTAAAGTGCCCCTATTATGGATTTTGAAAATGAGCTTTCACACAGTGTGTAACACAGCTCTAAGTGAATGAAAACATCCTGCAAAGATTTAAATCTGAAAGTGCACAGTGTATAAAGTTATTTTCTCTCAAAAGAAAGATTCGACTCTGAATCATTGAAACGAGTGGTATTTAAAACGAATCCCAAGCCGTTTCATATTGACATCAAAATGAAATATTAGCATATTACCACCCACTTGTTGGTCTTTTAGCATTAGTCTGAATGAAAATGCAGATTCTTTCTTTGCCACTATGTGCCGCTTTTGGAGGGTTAAAAATAGCTGTTTCCTGTTAACGCTGTACACAAAGTAACACTGCGCTCATAAACACTGCTTTATCAGGCGTTACAGGCGAGATGAGATGTAAATGAGGCCAATCGATTATCGCAGATTAGCATCACGCAAAGGAGGGGTTTGGAAAAATATTTAATTGAACGAATCGTTTGGGAGTCGTTGAACAAGTAAGGTAAAAATAAATGCATATTATAAGACAATGAAAGTGTTTTTTGAGCTTGCATGCATGTCAACCTGTTGTTGGGGACTCCCAAAACCAAAATAATAACCTTTCATAACCCATAATAGGGGCACTTTAAATCCCCTTTTGTTGGACATATTGCCATATTTATCATACAACCCAAGCTATGTATGAGTATGTGCATGTAAACAGGAAGGTCTTCCTTAACGGCGACCAGGGGCCTGTTGCTTAAAAGGTTTAGACTGGTCTTAAAAGTTAGTCATCTAATTTTGTTCTTTAAGACTGGTCAAAATGTTTACAATTCGGTTACATTAAAACGTAGATCAGTCTAAGCTGAATCCAAAATATAAGACTGATTACCCCTTGGTTAACTGCTAGTTGGTCAAACTAGTTTTTAAGATGCTGTCTTAATATAGAGGCTAAGTTTATGCAACTGGCCCCAGTCCTGCTCACCTTCTTATAGACCCTTGATCCCTATTTGTGGAAACCGACCTCCTGCTTCCACTGCCTACAGCTCTGCCGGGATTGGGCGACCGTGCAGGAACTCTCCCATAGGGAAGTGACACGGATGAGGAAGGTGAGCGGTACACTGAAACCGGCTCCTGATTGGGTGGGCCGAACTGTAGGGGCCCAGCGCCGCCGGCCTCATTTCGGTAGAGCGGTAATCCAGGATTAGGATTGGCTGTGAGAGGCGGAGAAAAGTAAGGAGGCCTCTCAGCACCCCCTGCTCCATATGGAGGGGGCTCGTTGATGGGATACAAGGAGTTGTAGTAGGGTCTGACCGCAGAGATCACAGGGGTGTTGTTTGGGACACCCGGTGGAATGTAAGGCGGTCGGTTCCACATAAGAGGCGGGGCTTGGGGAGGTGGCATACACTGTCTCCGCCTCTCAGACACGCCCACTCCGCAGCTCTGAGAACACTCCACCCACTCGCTCCATGGATCCCACACTCCTTCAAGCGCCTCCTCTTCTGCCTGACGAGACTTTCGTCCTGCCACCTGTCAGAGGAAGGCCTCATGATTAGTCAGTAAATATCCCACTTGCAATGTATGCACAATACTGATACTGTATGATACTGGCAACATCGGTCCCGGAGTGCTGCTGTCCTGTAGAGTTTAGCTCAACCCTAATCAAACACACCTGAACAAGCTAATCAAGGTTGTCAGAATTACAAGGGCTACAGGCAGGTGAGGTTTTTATCAGGGTTGGAGCTAAACTCTGCAGGACATCGACACTCCAAGACCGACGTTGCCTACCCCTGGTATAGACAGTGGGGTCCAAATGTGACCCTGGACAACAAAACCAGCCATAAGGGTCAATTTTATGAAATTGGGATGTATACATTATGTGAAAGCTGAATAATTAGATTTCCATTTATGTACGGTTTGTTATGATAGGACAACATTTGGCAGAGATACAACTATTTGTAAATCTGGAATCTGAGGGTGCAAAACAATCTAAATATTGAGAAAATCATCTTTAAAGTTGTCCAAATTAAGTTCTTAGCCATGCATATTACTAATCAAAAATTATTTTTTTATATTTATGGTAGCAAATTTACAAAATATCTATTTTCTTTACTTAAAGTCCTAATGATTTCTGGCATAGCCTTAAAGAAAAAAATATAATTTCAACCCATACAATGTATTGTTGGCTTTTGCTACAAATATACCCCAGCGACTTATGGCTGGTTTTTGCTCCAGTCTTACAAATATTTGAAAATCTGGGATTCAAAATCTAGTTTATTTTGAAGCCCAATATACTCTTTGGATCATCTTAAATCATGCTGGAGAATATGATCGTCAGGTTTTGTTCATATAGTCCCAATGCTATACTGAATGACATTATCAAAGTCATGTTCATTGATACTTTTTGAATTTACCTTTTTCCTTAGGTTTTTTGCAACAAAATCATAACCATTTAGAAAAGTTTCAGACTCAGACCCTGCCATCCACATGCACAGCTGTAAAAACAAACACCTCAGACAAATGCACAACCATAAAATCAGCCTGGGGGCATAAACTGAAACCTAATAGCAGCCATAATTAGATTTATTTAAAAAGAAGTCTGATCTATATCAAATTACATACTGCAAATCACAAGATTAGACAAGCAAAGCATGAACAATTGTTTTGTATAAAAAAAACACAGAATAATTCCCCAAACTACACCCAACAACATACAAGTTGAAATACATGTCCTGTTCTGTCGTGCTCGGTGATGAATGACATTATGACTAAGAACGAGGCATTATTAAACTAATGGCGTGTGCTGCATTCAGGAAGAGGCTGGACTCTGGAGTTCAGCCCAATGCAATGCCATTTGTCACAGTGCTGGATGCAGATTTGATCTAATTCCAGTAACTTATATAACTTCATTTCATCAATCAGGAGTGAAGAATTCGAGCGTCTGCAGGGCAGGCAGAGGCAGAAGGGAAGAAAGCAACAAACAAAAGAATCCATTCAGTTCATAAAAAAGAGAAAAGGACAAGAGAACAAGGCCTGTAATGCACCTCTGATCCTGTCTAAACTGCCATCAAGGTCACACAATGCCAGCCTGTGTGTGTGTGTGTGTGTGTGTGTGTGTGTGTGTGTGTGTGTGTGTGTGTGTGTGTGTGTGTGTGTGTGTGTGTGTGTGTGTGTGTGTGTGTGTAATACCGGTGATTTACATGCATTAATAATTTAAATTATTAAATTAAAATAATTTAAAAGGTGATTTAAATGCATTGCTAGACAGACAGATACACTCTAAAATATGCTGGGTTAAATACAACCCAGCACTGGGTGAAATATGGACAAACCCAGCAGTTGGGTTAAATGTTTACATTTTGTTTAACTCAACTATTGCTTAAAAATTACTATATTTCTTCCATAAAATGAACCCAATATAGGTTGGAAATAAACATGTATGAATATGTTCAATAAATGAACATTTACTAATAAGGTGAATAAATAATAATTAAATAATAAACAAATGTAATTACTTGTTAATAAATATTCACCTTTTGATTATTGCTGATGCCTCTAGTAATTATGTTTCTGATTTTTAACTTACAACCTATTTTGGGTTCATTTTAAGCCAGCCATGTAATAATTTTTAAGCAATAGTTGAGTTAAATAAAACTACCCTGAAGGCTGGGTTTAACTTTCAACCCAACCCAACCACCATTTGTTCATATTTGGGTTGTTTTTAGTCTCAGCCTCAGACGTTACGCCCACGGCCCGTTGGCTAAATGTCTGATGCATATGGTACACTTATCTAGAAACACTTCAGGAGTGTCGAAGTCGTCGTCGGATTGGTTGAATTATACAGGATTTCCGGGAGACGTGTGTGTCGCGTTCTTTAACGTTCCGCCTGGAGACAAAGATGCCGTGACGCAGAACTCCTTCGCGAAAGAAGAAAGCCGTTGTGTTTTAACTGTGACGATGAGCGCTTGTCACAGGATCAACTAAACGCTGGAGTTTCAAAAGTATGAGAAATATGTAAAGTTTGCGGCATAGAATCTTTAAAATACATGTGAGAGTTTCTCTGTTATTCTCTGTTATTGTGGCGACATTTCCACGCTCCGAAACGTGACGCTGAACGCTATTTGACATGTCGGTCAAATGCCTCATGGGCGGGCCTTGGCCAATTAAAGCTATCATCTATTCCAGACCTTCAGCCATGGGTACATGAGACTAGGTTGTTTCTAACTCAGCATGTTTTGGGACGGACGGACAGACAGACAGATGATTAGATAGATAGATTTGGCGGCAGTAGCCAGTATAATCTGTGCATGTGTGTGATTTCTTGCCTGTTATAACACCTAGCATGCAGCGCTGTTTGTTTGCTATGGCATTTGTCTCTGAGTATTTCTACAATAAACTATTGTTGAAATAGAGTGTAACAGTGTGCTGTACAAACTACACATGCACATCAAACTCTCAGCGAGAATCTGCCACTGCAACTCCTCCTGTAGCTCTGGTGGTCCTCACCGTGTGTGTGTGTGTGTGTGTGTGTGTGTGTGTGTGTGTCTGTTTGTCTTTGTCTTTGTCTGTGTGTGTTTGTGTGTGTGTGTGTCTGTGTGCATGCATGCGTGCATGCGTCTGTGTCTGACTGTGTGTTGCTGTTTGTCTGTGTGTGTTTGTCTGTGTGTGTGTCTGTGTCTGTGTGTCTGTGTGTGTTTGTCTGTGTGTGTGTGTGTGCGTGCGTGCGTGTTTGTGTTTGTCTGTGTGTGTGTGTGTGTCTTGTTTGCTTACTCTGAACATGTGTGTAACTGCTCACTTGCTTACATGTGAGTGTTATTTTTTTCACACCAACGCCCAATCACAGCCACATCTCACATACTCCCGAAGGACAACCCCACACTAGAGGCCAGATGACCAAACAATGGAAAGATCAGCTCATGCGGCCTGATTTAATGATCAGATCCAGCAGTTTATCTGCGCTTCTCTCAGAGCCACAGAAGACCCATTCAGCTTCAGCCGGTCCACAAACATATGGTAACACACTGACAAGCACTTCTCTCTAATAGAAGAGTATGCAAATATAAAACCATCATCATCTTCATCATCACTCACCAGCTTCTCTTCTTCCTCAGCTGTTGTTAAGGGCAGGACAGCAAACACACAACACCAAAACGCACACAATCTGCGAGGAAGAGGGGAAACACATATGAAGATGAGTATTTAGAAGAAGAAGAGTACAATGAGTTTAATGTAATGTCAAATTTTAAGCAGCCACCAACATACTTCGCCGAAACTCTTTGAATGACTATCTAACTAAACTTGAGTTGTTGTACATTTTAAGGAGGAGATGAGCAGGATGGAAAGGCGTGAGCAGGGTAGGCAGGTAGCAGGCAGGCAGGGCAGGATAGATGGATCAAACAAATGATTTTCCAAAATGGATTCCATACAAAGGTTAGAGCAGGGTTGAAAGGATACAAACTCAAGATCAAATAATCAAAAGGAAAACAGCAAAGTAAATAGCCTTAAAGACCTTATATGCCTAGTAGGTTGATAGGGTGCTTCTCTGTTCTCTAGATCTGTTCTCGGCCATCTTTAACTTCACTGCCTTCTCACTGTCTATCAAAATAAAAGCCACAAAAATCCTTATATATCAAAAAATATTTTAGCACTCCTATAACCTAAATAACAATATAAATAATGGCTCCAACATTTAATAATGTGATATTCAATTATACTGTGATAATGAGCCGTTATATTAACACACAACGAGCGCTGTAAATTATAATGTCTGGTCTACAAGAGGCTGATTAGATTAATCTCTGATCCATTAGGAAAATGTGTTAACAAGCTGATGAATATGAATAATTCCCAATAGCTTTCCCAGAATTCCTCCTGATAGGCAGTTCCTCTGGATATGATTTATCCTCAAAACATCCCCATATCAACCACATTTATAATGCAACACCTTTAACCCACATGTTAAGGTTCTGGTTGGCGGCTTGTCACAGTGAAAATACTTCATATTGTATCTTCTTGTCCTAATTTTAAGAAAACTGATTTCAAACAAAATTCCAAATTGATTCAATATAACATGTTTCGAATGATAAATGCTAAGTTACTTCTGTTGGAGCAAGCGTGGTTTCCACGGTAACTGTACACCAATCAGAGCTCCGCTCACAAACGCTGCTTTATCAGAGATTGCACGCAAGATGACGTGAAAATAATAACCAACATGCTCTGAAAACAGTCGGTTTGCATCAGAAACACAGTGATATAAAAACACCAGCGCCGGGCTTTGATTTTGAAACGAGAGCTCCACCAAGCACCAAACATTAGAATTTCAGTAGGCGGGATTATCTTTGTGATGTCACAAATACAGGAAAACAACTTTGTAGTCCAAACGAGCCGTTCGTTGTTGTTCTTAACAAAATATCTCCTTTTGGAGTGGACTTTGAGATTTGTAAGTTTGTAGATCATTTTATGACCAAGCATACTCACTACACACTGACTACAATTCAGAAAGTGAAAAAACATAATAGGACCCTTTTAAGGCCTGTTTACACCAAGGATGATAACTAGTGGTGCAACGGATCACAAAACTCACGGTTCGGATCATATTACCGATTTTAAATCACTGATCGGATCAGCAAAAAATAAACAAACAAAAAAAGTTTGTATTAATTACTGAAATCGTACTTTAAGTACTTCTATTCTATTACAAGCGTAGTTGAATACAACATAAAGTTACTAATAAAGTCAGTAACAATAATATCCAGGTGAATAATTTATTGTAAAATAACCCAGTAGTGCTCTTCACTGAGGGTATTTATAGGCTGCTGTATCTTTAAGACCAAATGCACATAGCCTGCCTAATACTGACACATATCTGGCTGTTTGGGTTCACTTAAAGGGACAGTTCACCCAAAACTGAAAATTATGTCATCATTTACTCACCCAGTATTTCCAAACCTCTATGAATGTGTTTGTTCTGCTGAACACAAAGGAAGATATTCTGAAGAATGTGGGAAACAGAGCAGTTCTGGATCATAGCATTTATTTTTCCTACTATGGAAGTCAATGGTGCCCCAAAACAGCCTGATTACAAACTTTCTTCAAAATATATTCCTTTGTGTTAAGCAGAACAAAGACATTCATACAGGTTTGTAATTACTTGAGGCTGAGTAAAAGATGACAGAATTAAAATTTTTGGGTGAAGTGTCCCTTTAAGACATAACCGATTGTGTTTACCGGAATACTTGCCAAAACGGGTATTTAAACACACGTTTGTGTGCAGTGTTGCCAACTGCTTTCTATTGAAAGTAGCTAAAACTGGCAGCTAAATGTCACTAGATGATATCATAACAGCAAATTCACTATATAAAGATGAATGTAGATCAGTGGGCAAGATAAGAACATAGATAAGGTTTGTCCAAGAAGTTGCTATATTTGTCCCTAAACCTTTGAAAAAAACTCAAAAGGGGCGGGGAAGACACTAAATCTAGCTACAAAATTGTTAAATTGGCAACATTGTTTCCGTTCAGAGAGAAGTGAATGAGGAATCAATCTGTGTGAATCGCGCCTCTCTTAATAAAACAGCATGTGTTCTCTTTTGCTTGAATGGTTTGAAATAGTTCAAATGGGTAAATTGGCAAGACGAAACACGTGCAAATGATAAACATTCACTCTGATGGTTAAACTTAACCGTTAACCCACGAATCACATGCGTGCCGAACCGTGGGGTCTGGTCCGTACGGATCATCTACGATCCGTTGCATCCCTAATAACTGTAATAATAAGCATAAAGTTTGAATTATTGTTCTAATTCTGAGAATAGAGAAGTCACAACTGTATCATGTGCTTATAATTAACAGAGCAATGCAGTGCAATAGCGTGGACACTAATATAATTACTATCTTTATAGTTATCTTTCTTGGTGTGAACGTGTCTTTAACCTGGGGTAAGGACTCTTCTGAGACACATTTAACCCTGGTTTATGAAGCAAAGCGAAACATGGCTAACATTGAATGGTGGCGCCAAGTATACAGTACAGTACAGTACAGTATTGTGAAACTGTTTAACAACAGACAACTCATCAATAAGTGTCTCAGGGTTTAACCCATTAAATACCCATTAGTGGTTAGGTTCAGTAGTGACAGCAAACACATTAATCATTGAATTAACGAGACGGTGCTATGTATTAGCAGATTAATATGACGGCATTGGACAAGCAGTTCATTATTTTAAAATGATTCTGTGTAAGTCTTTAAAATGTAGGTAAATAAAAATATTTGTACACATGTGCAGACATAAATGAATGTTCAGTTATGAATAAACAGTATAGCTCCATATTTCAGCTTTTTTATTCATATTTCAAGAAATCAGAATATTGGTTCAGTCTGATTGTGGAAAACATGACATTTGCATATTCATAATTTACTCAAAATTCACCATGTGCTTGTAACGGTTCCACAAAAAGTCTTGATAAACCATTTTGAAATGATTAATTAATAAACATTCGAACAGTGTAAAACAGAACAAAATTATGTTTACTCAGTGTTAAGAATAAACCTGGATTATAAATATCCAGTGTATTGTATTTTGATGGCTGTTATCTCTCCTGGATAACAGCCATCACGTTTCTGGAAGTGCATGACCGCTTAGAGCAACATCTGTATTGTAATAATTCGGTCATTGATGACATTTGTGATTTCATGGTTAATTTCAAAATCCCTGTTCTACAGTGTACAGGGGTCTATGGGACCACACACACTTAAGCAATGTCTCCAGAGAGCGCGAGGCTTGTTTGTACCAATAATGTTTATCTATCTGATGAGTTTCCACATCATCTGTGGTCCACTATTAGTATTTCAGAACAGTGTAGAATGATGCATGACATTTTGAGTGCTGCCGCAGACCCGTAATAACAGATGTGGGTTACAGCGGCGCACCACGGAAACCATCGGGACAGAACCAGAGTCCCAACGCGCGCAAGACCCCCCGCCCGCTTCTGGACACGTTTTCCATCAACTACTGGAGAACCCTGTGTCCGCAAACAAGAGCTTCCACGCGCCAAATAACCCCAAAGGAATGTTCGGACCATTAACATGAAATCGAACACATTTAAACGTGGTCTTAAATGTGATGCAAAACAAACCAGTCACAACCTGCTGCGAAGTGCACGGACTTTTTCCTTCCACTTTTAATTACTTATTAAAAAAAATATCGAAACTCCGAGAAATGGCATGAGTGTAAGTATAAATCATGCTTTAAAGTCCTTTAGAAGATGATATTAAAGTCCGCTAATTAAGACTTTGGGAAATTTCAAGATTGCAACTTTCATAAACACACCCTAGCCTCACATGAAGAAGTGTTTCCTAACCTTTTGCTTCTTTGAGCCCATTGCGATCTATTCTTAATTATAATAGGCTAGAATTAGTATTAGGATTTTTGACGTAAAGCCTATAGGAGACATGCATACGCAACCGATACATTTATTTATTTGTTAGTAGGCTAATTATGAATATGTATTTGTATATCCGCAGTGGTCTGATCGGAGTAGATCTCGTGCTTGTGATCGAGCCAGACTCGAACCCGTGGCCAGCGGCAACAGCAGGAGACACGATGCGCACTTTAACGTCTCTCCATCCGATACAATGATGCACAAAAGTCACAAACGTTACCTGCTCACAGACGCAGTCGCCATTCTCTGCGCACGGTTCCGTTCTTCTGCGTCAGGGGTGAGAAAGAAACAGAAACAAACACCAGATCCGCGGAGCTGCCTGGAGAACTTCTCCTCGTTTCTTCATGTCGCGCGCGCGCGCGCACAAACACACACACACACACACACACACACACACACACACACACACACACATGTTGTTTTTTATGGTTTACGGGGACTTTCCATAGGCGTAATGGTTTTTATACTGTACAAGCTGTATGTGCTATTGCCCTACACCAACCCTACACCTAAACTTAGCCCTCACAGGAGACGGTGCATTTCTATTTTCCCTCAAAAAAACTCACTCTGTATGATTTATAAGCGTTTTAAATTATGGGGACACTGAAAATGTCCTCATAAATCACCTTCTCCTTGTAATACCTATGTCACACCTATGTCATTATACAAATTTGTGTCCTCATAAACCACATAAACATGCACACACACACACACACACACACACACACACACACACACACACACACACACACACACACACACACACAGCACAGCACACACTCCTCTAGAGTAAGAGAGGGAGGGGTGTAGTTTTTTCCCCTGCTCTTCACCCAACTTTTTTTGTCCTTGTGTAAATCTGGTGTGACGCTGGACAGCCACACAGAGTCTCTCTCTCTCTCTCTCTCTCTCTCTTAGATTATTTATTTGGGTGAGCCAATATGACTATATGGTTGTCAAGAAAAAGTAAATTGATTGATAAGGGCTCAACTGATTTTAACGGGATTAATACAATCTCGCATTAATATAGAGTATAGTTAGTATAGTATAGTTGTAATATAGTTATTACACGTTGGTAAATAATTTGCAAATCAGTGAATTTGTGAAGTTGACTGATGATTGTTTGAACATTTATGTATATATTATAGCTAACATGTAATATATAACTAATATAGAAAATGTCATGTACACATGCAGAAACGTGTAGAAAAAAAGATTGTGCTTGTTTTTTGTTGTAAGTTTTTTTTTGAGTGTGTATAGGCTAATTATGTTTTTTGTATATTAATATATTATATTGATTTATTGGTAATGTAATTAGGCTACTGTTCAAATAAAGAAAGACTTTATACAATATTTTATTGTTTTATATATTGTAAAAGACTTTCTCCATTCTTTGATCTTTTATTTTCTTTATTAGGAGTTTTCTTTACAGAGCTATGTTTTTCTAGTACAAAAATGTAAACATCAATTAATGAATTGTATTGCTGGTCAAGCTAAATTTGCAATTTATATTTCTAGGAAAATAAAATAGAACAGAGAAATGGACAGCACATCCGTTTTTAAAAATATGTTTAAATCAAGAATTATTGTTGATTTTAATGATCACAAATTGAAGAATGCTATTAATGTTTTTAAGATGGAATTGTGTTGTGTTATGAATGAGGAGTTGTGGTTTATACACGAGCTATGATAGTAATATAATGCTTTGTGTTAATTGTTCAAATAATTTTTAATTTTTTTTAAAGTGCTTGTAAAAATAAAAATCTCTCTCAATTCAATTTAAATACATTTATTGCCATGACAATAATACATTTTGTATTGCCAAAGCATTAAGACAACAAAAAAATGGTTTAGAACATCTGAACATTATTTATATATTATTACTAACATGTAATGTCATATATACACACAGATACGTATAGGGGGAAAAAACCATTATAGTACAGAAGTCATGCAGCAAGCACTACACTGAACAGGAGCATTATGTACATGTGTAACAGTATTGTTGGTTTGTTTCTGGATTGTGTTTGTCCTTCAGGCGATGGCACAATGCTACGAATCTTGCAGCTATATTTGTACATTTGGCTTTTTCCGCCAAGAATGAAACTTGAAAATGTTTTGGTTGGACTACAAATGTTAAATTGTGAATATTTGATTAGTTTTGGGGTAGTAGTGTTCTGTTTTCTTCTCTTTTACAGCACTCATTCCTCTCCAGGTCTTTTTTTGGCTCGGACACACACCTGTGCATCACCTTCAGCAGAGACTGGAGATATGTACTCAGCATGAGTCCAGAATCACACAGATAACAGCACTATATTAATAGTTCATAATATTTACTTTCAGAGGAGACTATAGGGTCAGTTTTCTCCCTAGTTTTCTCAGGATTATTAATGAAAATCCATTTCTGCAAGGTTATTGCTCAGGAAAACATACTTTTGAACAGTAATGGGGCATGTTGTCACAACATATTTTTGAATAATGGAACCTGCAGAAAAATATAAACAGTAAAATAAATATGAAAACATAGAAACGTATTAATATTCAAATTAACGTTTAATCATGTTTGAAATAATTTAACATTATAAAACAAATTTGGAAAAATAAAGTTAAAATAATACTTAAAATAACATTATATAAATCTTTAAATTATAAATTATTCAAATTCATACTTCCTTTTTTGCATCGTTTCAGTTACTATATAACATTTGCTGAAAAGTGTAGTTTTTAATGACATGTTTTTTTGCGAAAACTTACCTAATATGACAACATAAGTCACAAATAATTAATACAGTTTCTATTTACATTTAAGTATATATCAACACTATCTATCTGTCTATCTTTCTATCTATCCGTCCGTCCGTCCATCCGTCTGTCTCTCTTCCTCTCTGTCTGTTTGTCTGTCTGTCTGTCTGTCTCTCTCTTTCTTTCTTTCTTTCTTTCTTTCTTTCTTTCTTTCTCTTTCTTTCTTTCTTTCTTTCTTTCTTTCTTTCTTTCTTTCTTTCTGTCTGTCTGTCTCTCTGTCTCTATGTCTGTCTGTCTCTTTCTGTCTGTCTCTCTGTCTCTCTACGTCTGTCTGTCTGTCTGTCTGTCTGTCTGTTCTGTCTGTCTGTCTGTCTGTCTGTCTGTCTGTCCGTCTCTCTGTCTCTCGTCTTTCTGTCTGTCTGTCTCTCTCTCTCTCTCTGTCTGTCTTGTCTGTCTGTCTGTCTCTCTATCTTCTTTCTGTCTGTCTGTCTGTCTGTCTGTCTCTCTGTCCGTCTCTCTGTCTGTCTGTCTGTCTGTCTGTCTCTCTGTCTGTCTGTCTGTCTGTCTGTCTCTCTGTCTGTCTGTCTCTCTATCTTCTTTCTGTCTGTCTGTCTGTCTGTCTCTCTATCTTCTTTCTGTCTTTCTGTCTGTCTGTCTGTCTGTTTGAAACCAACACACAAATCCACTGCTACAGAAAACACTAATTTAATTAAGTGGATTTTTTATCAAAACCTCAGTTATTTGATTTATTACAAGTTTCTTGTCTTTGCCACCAACAGCGAAAGAGACAGTGGCGTGGAAACAATCCACAATACTTGTTTAGATATTTGCTAAATCTTTGAATCCAGATATTCAATGAAAAAATAAAGCTTAAGAGAGTGCAGCATAATGACTCGTAATGATTGGGGATATTTTAAATCAGACCTCAGAATGAACAGATATACATCAACAGAACTTCAATGAGAATAAATGACTTTGAGGGAGTTTTCCAGTCGGATTGTGTCAAAGTCGCTAAGAAGTCTTTAAACAGAGATAATAATCTTGAAATTGCACTGAAAAACATGGTGGCGTGAAACTGACGGTATTTGTTTACTGTTAAGGGAGGGGTGCATAGATTATAAACCACTGAGAACAAGGCCTGTCAAGCATGTCAAGATACACAACTGATGACTGATGAATCCAACACGAGAGCCACATCAGCAAATGAGATCAGAGGAAAACTGTATATATATATGAATGACTGAATCAAGGGCCACTGCATGATTTCATCTATGAGGACGCGCCGTATGAACAAACAGCTGTGAGAGGTGAAAGGAAAACATGTTCAAAGCCTGTAATCATGCCAAAATAGCAGAACAAAGATAACGTGCATCTAACAAACAAGATAACATATCGTGATCACACTGAGAGAAATGTTGTGTGACGGCTGCGCTCCAGAGCAATGGATAAAGTCCATGCCTGTTTCTGTGATGTTTTCTGACCAAGCTTGGATGAACACATAACCTCAGGATATAATAGCAAATCTAAGTCAAGCACAGAGGAACTAAATGATTTATGAGATACACAGAAGCTAAAAGCTGATTCAAATATAACGCCAAAAATCTTAAAAGTCAGTAAAATTAAACAGTAAAATAAACAGTCAATATTATTACAATTTAAAATAGCTGTTTTCTATGTGAATATAATTAAACTGTAATTTATTCCGATGATCAAAGCTGTATTTTCAGAAACATAACTCCAGTCTTCAGTGTCACATGATCTTCAGAAATCATGCTGCTCAAGAAATATTTCTGATTATTATCAATGTTGGAAACAGTCGTACTGTCCAATATTTTTGTGGAAACCTTGATAGATTTGACTTTTCAGGATTCTTGAATAGAATGTTCAAAAGAACAGAGTTTATTATAAACCAAAATCTTTTATGAAATATTTAATGATGCGTTCCTATAAAACCTATACCTGTCCCCAAAGTTTTTAACAGTGCTGTACTTACAATGAAACAAGTAGAGTAAGAGCATTTATTGACAGTGATGCATTGACTGTGCCGTGGACCGTGTGATGTTCCAACATCCATTATCAGTGTTTTTACTCGTGTGTCAGTATCTGTAACTCAATCCTAAATTCTTTTGGTCTCACCGTAGTTCAGTGAAACCTTGCGTGACCCTAAAACAGCCATCTCACCCTTCTGAGAGTTCATCTGTCACATGAACCCCTTCTCGTGTTACAGCAACAAAACATCTGAAACATTTGCTTTCTACCCATGAAATCAGAATAGCATCGTAGTTTTGAACTCACCTGTTTGTGTCGACTGCAGTAACTTACAGCACACACACACACACACGCACACACACACACACACACACACACTCACACAGACACACACACACACACACACACACACACACACACACACACACACACACACACACACACACACACACACACACACACACACACACACACACACACAGATCAGCACATTTTTATGAATTCTACAGTTCTAAGGGTATAGGAAACATCGCCTCTTCCAAATAAACATGCTTCCTATAGTTGCTGAGATTGAGCAGTACTTTGCCAACTGCTTGGCCCTTGTTTTAGATAGCCCCCCGATGCAAAGTCCATGGATCGTCAGCCTGTGTACATGACCCAGACTACCAAACACTAGCACAATAAGCTGGCACTTGTACCCAAGGTTCTCAACGGTCGATATCAATGACTGATATTTTAGAATCTTAGAGCAGTAAGAATCCTCCATAAACAAGTCAAATGCACATGATACCTCAAATAGTGTAACTGTTTTGCCATTCTGAGAGATGTTAACGATATCTGGTGTATTAGCAATTCCTAGAAAAGTGTTTGCAGGTGAATTAAACCATTTAGACTGTACAGTAGTGTGTTTAAAGATCTGCTCATCAGCCATGCAGGGAATTTGAGCAGCAATAAGCTCCACAAGTCTGTCATGTCTGGCGGTATATAATCCTTTAAATGATGAACAACTGTTCATGATGTGGGCTACTGACTCCAGGTGTTGAGGGGGGTCATGCAGCAGGCAGAGGGGGGAATGGGTGGAGGGAAACCACAGTGATAAGTTGTACTTTGTAGGAAGAACCTGCAGACGTGCTTTTACACAGAAAGTAAGAATCTCCTCACTGATGGTGGCACACACACACACACACACACACACACACACACACTGCAGCAGCAAGCAATTAATCATGTTAAAGTTAAAGACTAGTCTATATGAAAAAGAAGGACTCTTTAGCATACTCTTAAAATTAGTTTTTATTAAATAGAACAAAATAATATGTAGAGTGCAAACTGAATTAAATATTTTGGAAATTTAATTCCATAAATTAAATGAAAATGCAATTTGATTAACTTTAGAGTGCTTTTTGTACCGTTTAAGACACAAGTACATCTTTATATGAAATTTCATAATTCTATTGTCTTTGAAATATGGTGTTTCTCCTGAATGTACTGACAAGCATTTATGATAAACTAAAATACACTTTATTGTATTTTCAGTTGAAAATTGCTTGTCATTTATTTAAATTGTAATGCAATGCAAATGCAATTTAATACATTAACAAAATATATTGACTTTAAATCTAATATCAAATAACATACCAGTAATACAATTATAATCAAGTCGTATGTTAGTAAACACATAGTACGTCATGACAAAAGATAAATAATACAATTTAAAATGTACTTTGTGGTGAAACTTGTCATTTTCATTGCAATTAAGCACACTTGTTTTCTAACAAGGGATTGGCTATTTTTATGTGGTGTCATATGTGAGATACATGCCAAGGTTTGATTTTCTCACATTAGCATGAACAATATTAACGGCTCACAAAGCGTGATAATAAAGCATGCTAAGTTTAGGACACTGGCAAAAAAAGGACTCAAGGGAGGAAATAAGATAAAAAAAGAGAAGAAAAGAAACATTTCTACTGAGAAAACTCTTTTCAGAGAGAGAGAGAGAGAGAGACAGAGAGAGACAGAGAGAGTGAGAGAGAGGGAGAGAGAGAGAGAGAGAGAGAGAGAGAGAGAGAGTAATGTATGTGTGTATATATACAGTATGTATCGATACACTTGCGTATTTACACTTAGCCCATATATATGTGTTTTATTTAGATATTTATAAAGAAAAAAGGACCTCTTAGAGATCCCATATTATTTAATGTATTTTTTGAAAGAAAAACAACTATATATGGATATATTCTCAGATATGTATCATACTATCTAAAATATTCTACTTGATCTGTCGGTTCAGCATACTGATGTTTGTCTTGTTTTTGAAATAACAAAGGTGATTAATGGACTCATATTCCTTAAAAATCTCATGTTGGAATGTTCAAGGTCCTCCATTTTTGGTGTTAAGAGCCAACATTCAGATTTCAAAAGAGAAATTCTGAATTCTGATATTATAATACTATAAGAAACATGGAACGTAAGAGATTTGTCCACTGGCTGCCCAATTGGGTTTAGAGAAATAATTTTACCATCAACCAAACTGAGAGGGGTGACACAGGGCAGAGACTCAGGGGGAATGCTGATATGGTACAGAACAGAACTCATAGACTCAATCAAAACTATACAAATCAGAAAATCGTACATTTGGCTAAAAATCCAAAAAGATACTGTGTCCACGGACCGTCACATATTCTTGTGTGCCATATACTTACCCCCTGCTGAATCTCCCTATTACAATGAAGACACCTTTTCTATCCTGCAAGACGAGATCTGCCATTTCCAGACAAAAGGAAATGTTTTAATATGTGGCGACTTAAATGCCAGAACTGGAAATGAACCCGACTTTGTCAACACACAAGGAGACAAATATATTACAAACACCTGCCACTCTCTGGCCTCATATCACCTCAGAAATAATTATGACAACTTCACAAACAAAAGTGGGAAAAGCCTACTACAGCTCTGTCAGTCACTGGGCCTATATATAGTGAAGTGCATCTCAGAGCATTCACAGTCAGTCCACAAACACCTCTGTCAGACCACTGTAACATTACACTCTACCTAAAACCAACTCAAAACAAGAGAGTATGCAGACAGCCCTCTCATTTACTAAGACTACCTCAATCCTACAAATGGACTAAACACAGCAAAGAAAACTATCAAAGGGCAATAGAAAGTCAAACTATCAAATTATTATTGGACACATTTATAATTAACACATATCCACAAAATAAAGTAGGCATAAATCTGGCACTAAAGGACATTACAGATATATTCCACCAATCAGCATCCATGTGCTATCTGAAAAAATCATCAAAAAGAAAACCAAAAAATACCAATGAAAAGTGGTTTGACGATGAGAGTAAAAGAATAAGAATGACAGTACGCAATCTATCAAATAAAAAACACAGAGATCCTGACAACCAAGACCTCCGCCTTCAATATCACGAAGCTCTTAAAGTGTACAAACAAACTCTAAAAGCAAAAAAAGAAGAGCATACAGAACAATTATTTCAAACAATGGAGGAATCAATAAATACCAATAACTTTTGGAACAATTGGAACACCCTCTACAGACCACAAAGGGAAGAATTGGCCATTCAAAATGAAAACATATGGAGGACACACTGAAAATCTGTACAAATCAATTTAAACAAATCCTGCTCAAAATGAAATAAAAACCAAATTAGAAATCCTGAAAGAAAATATGTAAGACAATCAGAATCCCCTGGATTTCCAAATTACAGTAAATGAGCTAACAGACAGACTACATGCACTGAAACCCAACAAGGCATGTGGCATTGATGGAATATTAAATGAAATGATCAAATACACAAATGACAAATTCAGAACTGCAATAACCAAATTATTCAATATTATTTTGAGTGTGGGATATTTTCCAGACACCTGGAATCAAGGCCTAATTACAGCCATCTTTAAACAAGGAGACAAGTTTGAGCCAAACAATTACAGAGGCGTATGTGTCAATAGCAACGTGGGGAAAATATTATGTTCGGTTATTAACATATGATTACAAAACTTTGTCAAAACCCACAAAATCTTGGAGAAAAGTCAAATTGGATTTCTGCCCAAACACAGAACATCTGACCACATTTATACCCTCCACACTATCATTGATAAACATGTACACCAAAACAAAACCAAAATCTTTGCTTTCTTTATTGACTTTGAGAAAGCTTTTGATTCAATCTGGCACAAAGGACTCTTTCTAAAACTACTGGAAAGCGGGATTTGAGAGAAAACTTTCGATTGAATCAGTACCATGTATAAAAACAATACATGTGCTGTAAAAATAGGGAACAAACGAACAGAATTTTTCTCTCAACGACGAGGAGTTAGACAAGGTTGCCCATTGAGCCCCTCTCTGTTTAACATTTATATAAATGAATTAGCCAACTAATTAAACAATTCGACTGCCCCCGGCCTAACCCTAACTGAATCAGAAATCAAATGTCTCCTCTTTGCAGATGATTTAGTCATTCTGTCAAAAACAAAAGAGGGACTACAACAGCTCCTCGACATCATAGAGACATTTAGTCAAACATGGGCTCTTACAGTTTTTCTCAGTCGCTTTGGTACATTTCTCGAATCATCCTTGTCATTTGCAAAACAGTAAGTGCATTTCTCAAAACAACTCGTACAAATAGCAAAACACCATGGCCAGTCTTGCTCAAAATACTTAGTTCATCTCTCAAAAATAAATATCTGTGTCAATGAACATGTCAGTGCCATCAGAATGACAAGTCCTTGTGTCATTGTGTATGGATAAGACAGTCAAATTGCTTAGTCATGTTGTCAATATAACAGTGTACTCTGGAGGGATGTTCTGATATAAACTATAGCTACAGTTTTGATGACAATTATTGTAAATTGTAGGTTACACTTTAGTGTATGTGAGAGTTTGACTGCAAGAGACTGGACACAATTCTGATTTACGCTTTTACTATTTGTACTGTAATTTGTTGACAGACCATGTAATTACCATACAGATAGAAAAAGACAGCACAAAGATAGCACAAAGATAAAAAACAAAAGTAGAAATGTGAACATAGGACATTCTCCTTAGGGAAAACTGTACATGCAGTTCTGTAGGAATTACAGTGCAGTCTTCCTACACCTCTTGACGTTCCTGTCTGTTGGGCCACAAATTCTCATCCACATCACAATGAATATCTTCTCTTGCGATGCAGCGTGGAAATAATCTTTTAGAGTATCTTATCCAGCCTCTGCAGGCATCTGCTGTGATGTCATCACACGCTGTATTCATGGCAGCAAGAAGGGTCATCTGTGTATGTGGCTGGCGATCATATACTTTCCATCTCCATGCTGAGAAAAATTCCTCAATGGGGTTAAGGAATGGAGAGTAGGTGAGAGGAACTCCATCAGCATCCTGTTGTGGGCTGCAAACCATTGCCTGATGATGTTGGAGCGATGGAAACTGACATTGTCCCAAACTATCGCACTTTGGCAGATCATCTCCAATCTGACCCTCTCTTGTTCAGGGATGAGATCCCTGTAGAGAGCGTCTAAAAAGGTGACAAGACGCTCTGTATTGTATGGCCCAATAATGGGAATACGCTTTAGCACTCCATTCTCAGAGATAGCAGCACCCATGGTTATGTTCCCGCCCCGTTGGCCTGGCACATCAACTGTAGCTCTGTGGCCGAAAAGATGTTCTTGTCCTCTATAATGGCACTCTTTATCTCCCTTAGTCTTATGGCATTGTTTTCTACAACCATGGTGCAAATAGCCTCCTCCTGTTCAGGTGTGAAAAGGGGCCCTCTGCCACCCCTGTGAAGTTGTCTTGCAGTCCTATGTGGAAAAAAATATTGTAATGCAAAACACAAAATTGAGTAAGAGAAAATGTACTGTATACTGTAAAATGCAAGGGGAATACTGTAATATTGTATTAAGCATTACAGAAAGTATACAGTATTACAGTACAGTGCATATTGCTAGATTACATACCTGTTCTGTCAACGGACAAAATCAGAACACAATCAGAACGAAAAAAGGACACATTTGTTCTCTCCACATTTGGCAGCATCCTTAGACCAGCCTCGGCCATTGTAAGACCATGATTGAGAACGTGGTCTACAAGTGCGGCTCTTATCTCATCAGGAACATGCATATGTCCTCGGCTTCTTCTGCCTCTTCCTCTGTTTTGCCTCCCAACTCCTCCGCCACGCAGCCTCACTCCTCTTCCTCTTCTCTCTGGCTGTTGACCCCGTCCAATTCCTTGTCCTTCCATTGTCAGATATTGTAACATTGTGTTGTGCTCCGGCTATATACAGTATATACTTGCCAGTTGATGGTTTACGAGATGCACCTTCGTTAAAGAAAGTCAAGATTCACCTGTGAGCAATTTACCAATTCAGGACAGATTTAGAAAAAAAGTATTATGGAAATGTATAGAAATATGCTTGACATATTATGACAACCTGTTCAACCATTTTGCATGTAAAGACTTATGCTATGAACTAATGCCTAAATGTTGTGGGCGGTGAGACTATTCAATAGAGACCCATTATAATACATTTTGATCAACATGACATAAGGGCACACACGGCAACGGCAAACATGCTGATCACTTCCGGTTTGTCGTTGACGCGTGTTCTGAGCTGAATCTCCGTCAAGCCAATTATTTATCATCTATTTTCTATCTTAAATTCCGATTTTATACACAATAATTTGTGTTTCTATAACGTGTGAATATATCCCCGATCGCATTCTGCAACGAGAATAATCAGAGCGACTTATCGCAAGTTTTATTTTGATTTCCCGAGTCCGCTATTAGCTTATAGCCCGTTAGCAAAGCCAGCGCGGGTGCCGCTAACACAGCTAATATCCCTTTTTACACACGCATACACACATTTAACATTGTTTCACTGTTACTTGCTTAAATGGCGGATTTGTGTCTACCTTTGTGTGCAGGTGAGGACACGTTCGAGCTGCATTCGGCGCAGCTCGAGCTGGAGGCTGTGGAGAGACGGATCCACAAGCTGCTTGGGAAACAGGCCCAGCTGAGGAAACGGATAGCAACGCTGGAAACATCTCGGGCTGACGCTCATAAGTCCGGGGTAAGTATGCAGCGCACTGCTAACACTCCCATCACCTCTACTCCGTGTGTTTCTCTGCACAGGCCCCGTGCACCCGGGACGCGATCGTCACAGATGGCCTTCACTCCGGCGCCGGGAAACCACGGACCCTGGGTGCAGCAGCGGAAGACGCGATCCAGGCCCCGGGCGATGACTTCTCCCCCTCCGGTCTTCGACATCTCATCCCGGAACCGCCGCCTCTCTGCGAGACTGATTGTGACGCTGTGGTCATCGGAGACTCAATCGTCCGGCATGTCCGTGCTACGTTAGCTGAACGTAAAGTGCACACTCATTGTCTCCTGGTGCTCGTGTTCTTGATGTTTCTGTGCAGATACCCGCGATCCTGAAGGATGAGGCGTTGCAGCT
The DNA here is from genome assembly GCA_027564155.1 of Gymnocypris eckloni scoliostomus. Classification (NCBI taxonomy): domain Eukaryota; kingdom Metazoa; phylum Chordata; class Actinopteri; order Cypriniformes; family Cyprinidae; genus Gymnocypris; species Gymnocypris eckloni. Next base: position 28,354,100 of record CM050424.1, on the reverse strand, counting down.
GTTGTGATTCACGCGGAGGCTAACGACACCAAGCTGCGGCAGACGGAGACACTGAAGAGGGACTTCAGGAGCCTGACGCAGTGCAGCACATGCCCGCGACGGCGATCATCATGTCAGGACCTCTTCCCACGTATCGACGAGGACACGAACGGTTCAGTAGACTGTTTGCTTTAAATGAATGGTGGTTTTCATGGTGTACAGAGCAGAAAATTCTCTTTGTCAATAATTGGAATCTTTTCTGGGAGCATCCTAGGCTATTTCGTGCTGATGGCCTGCACCCCAGCAGAGTCGGTGCGGAACTCCTGTCGGACAACATCACCAGGACGCTACGCTCTATCTGACTAGTAAGCCAATTCTCCAATAACAGCTATGATGACTTTTGTTCTACCCACTTAAATGATAAATGTACTTGCAGTGTCCAATCTATACAGACTGTGTCTGTTCCCCGAATAGTGAGTTCAAAATATAAATTTAATGCAGGATCTAGAACAAATCTGATCGTGATTAAACCAGAAAAATGCAAAATAAATGAACAAAAACAATTTTTAAAACTTGGGCTCCTAAATATCCGATCACTCACACCGAAAGCAGTTATTGTAAATGAAATAATCACAGATAATAGTTTTGATGTACTCTGTCTGACTGAAACCTGGCTTAAAACAAATGATTATTTTGGTCTAAATTAATCTACTCCACCAAGCTACTGTTATAAGCACGAGCCTCGTCAGACTGGTCGTGGCGGCGGTGTCGCAACAATATATAGTGATATGCTCAATGTTACTCAGAAAACAGGATACAGGTTTAACTCATTCGAAATACTTATGCTCAATGTTAAACTGTCAGATAAGCAAAATAAATCTGTCCTATCTCTTGCTGTGGCTACTGTGTATAGACCGCCAGGGCCATATACAGATTTTCTAACAGAATTTGCAGATTTCCTCTCAGACCTATTGGTTAATGTTGATAAAGCACTAATTGTTGGAGATTTTAACATTCACGTTGATAATACAAATGATGCGTTAGGACTTGCGTTTACTGACCTAATAAACTCTTTTGGTGTCAAGCAAAATGTCACCGGGCCCACGCATCGTTTTAATCATACGCTAGATTTAATAATATCGCATGGAATTTATCTAACTGATATAGATATCATACCTCAAAGTGATGATGTTACTGACCATTTCCTTGTATCATGCATGCTGCATATTACTGATATTAACTATATGGCTATCGCCCAGGCAGAATTATTACTCCAGCCACTAAAGACAGATTCACAAATAACCTGCCTGATTTATCTCAACTGCTCTGTGTACCCATAAATACAGATGAACTAGACACAATTACTAGCAAAATGGGAACTATCTTCTCCAATACGTTAGAAACTGTTGCACCCATCAAATTAAAAAAGGTTAGAGAAAAACGTGCTGCGCCATGGTACAACAGTTATACCCATTCTCTCAAGAAAGAAACTCGTATTCTTGAGCGCAAATGGAGAAAAAGTAACTTGGAAGTCTTTAGAATTGCGTGGAAAAACAGTATGTCCAGCTATAGACAGGCTCTAAAACTGCAAGAACCGAGTATATCCGCAAACTCATAGATAATCACCAAAACAATCCAAGGTTTCTATTTAGCACAGTGGCTAGATTAACAAATAAACAGATGTCACCCGATCTAAATATTCCCTCACAGTTTAATAGTAATGACTTTATGAATTTCTTTACTGATAAAATAGATAATATCAGAAATACAATAACAAACGTAGATTCTACAGCGTAGTACTTCAGCTTCATTCATCGCACCCAAAGAAAAACTGCAGTGCTTTACAACTATAGGACAGGAAGAGCTAAATAAACTTATCACTGCATCTAAACCAACATGTTTATTAGATCCTGTACCAACTAAACTATTGAAAGAGTTGTTACCTGTTGCAGAACAACCGCTTCTCAATATTATTAACTCCTCGTTATCTTTAGGTCACGTCCCAAAACCATTTAAGCTGGCAGTTATTAAGCCTCTTATTAAGAAACCAAAATTAGATCCTTGTGAACTGGAAAATTACAGACCCATTTCAAATCTTCCGTTTATGTCGAAAATATTAGAAAAAGTAGACAGCCATCGGGAAAAGACCACTGGAACCAGTGGACCACTTACACTCTGACTTTGCTGCAGTTGGAACAAACTACTGATTCGTCTGGCCAGATGGGAACTGGCCCCCCGACTGAGCCTGGTTTCTCCCAAGGTTTTTTCTCCATTCTGTCACCGATGGACTTTTCGTTCCTTGCCGCTGTCGCCTCTGGCTTGCTCAGTTGGGGACACTTCATTTCCAGCACAATCATCGACTTGATTGCACAGATATTATAAACTGAACTAAGCTGGACAATGCCATTACTAAATTCAATAATGAAATGCATTCAGCAGATAATTGAGTGTTAAATCCTGTCATTTTACATTATTGACACATTTTGCCTATTTTGATATTGTGCAGTGCTTTGTTACAATTTGTATTGTTAAAAGCGCTATATAAATAAAGGTGACTTGACTTGACTTGACATAAGCAATTGATAATGTAGGAAACAGCAGAGAATTGTACATAATCATTTGCATGGATGTACCAAAGCATTTGCAACTTGTTCAAAGAAATGAGAAACTGCTTTTTTGATGTGCACAAATGACACAATGATGTGAAGATTGAACAAGTAGTTTTGAGAATTTCAATTCTGATCTGAGAAATGTACCAAAGCGACAGAGAAAAACTGTAAAATGAATCTAACAAAAACAAAAATAATGATTTTTCAAAAGAGACCCAAGTGTAAGGAAAATAAGCACACTTTCAGAGCAGGAAAGCAGGTCCTCCAACACACCCATGAATACACCTGTCTGGGACTAAACATCAGCTCAACGGGAAACTTGAGAGTCTTCTACATGATCAAAAATACAATTCGGTACCAAATTCCTATTCAAACCTGGCTAAAAATCCTAAAAGCAATAATCGAACCAATTGCTCTATATGGCCCTGAGAGTCTTCTACATGATCAAAAATACAATTCGGTACCAAATTCCTATTCAAACCTGGCTAAAAATCCTAAAAGCAATAATCGAACCAATTGCTCTATATGGCAGCGAGATATGGGGACCTCTAAAAACCCAAGATTTCTCCAAATGGGAAAAAGAAGAAATTTAAATTATGCACACCCAAATTTGTAAAAACCTCTTAAAAGTTAACAGAGCGACCCCAAACAACTCGTGTAGAGCTGAATTAGGACAATACCCACTATTAATTAATATTCAAAAGAGAGCTATTAAATTCCACCAGCACCTGAAATGCAGTGATCCGAGCTCTTACCAGGCTGAAGCCCTGCAATGGCAGGAGCAGAAGCAGCAGAAGAGCGCACTTTTACAGCTGGTACTCAAACTACACCCAAACCAGCACACCACTCTTATCAAACTAATTCAAACTCATTTTATGGCATTGCCAAATGCAGACAAATTAAGGCACATTTTAGGAGAAAATTCCAAAACGATCGCAACAGCAGCAAGATATGTATCAGCCTGTCACAAACTAAGACTGTCAGCCAGTGGACAAACCTGAAGCACCATCGTTTCTTTCATGTTGTACAAAGTTTATGTGTGTGTATTTTGTGAAAAAAAAGAAAACAAAAAGAATGCATGTACTTATTTATTTCACAGATCTATTCTTGTTTCATGTATTATATAATCGTTTGTTCCTCATTCATGTAATGGATAATGCTTTGGCAATACTGTGCAAGTCATGCCAATAAAGCTCATTTGAATTTGAATTTGAGAGAGAGAGAGAGAGAGAGAGAGAGAGAGAGAGAGAGAGAGAGAATAAACATTGCAGTAAAACATCTATATTCATCAAACAGAAAAAGTGAGCGAGAGAGAGAGACTGAGACAGAATTATTGGTTTGGGTCAGATGGAGTCAATATTTGCCTCATTCCAGCGATATTATGGCCGTGGAGATCAAAGAACAGACTGTGTGTTCTTGCGTCGGTGTAAAACGAGTGAAAGAACAAAGGAAACACTAGTTTCCATCCTTGAAGCGAGGACACAAGATGCACTAGGGGCCTATTACGGGGACACCCACTGGGGCCAGCGGCCTTCAGGGTCACCGAGGCCAAGACGAGCGGATGTTCATCGGCTGATGTTATTTCAATTATCAGCACAAAAAGAGGGTCACCTTATGCACAGGGGCACATAATAAACAGTGTTCCGGTGACCCGTCTGACCACACAGTAACCTGAAGAACCCTAAAGCAGATCAAATCTACAGCAAAGACCTGATGCTGCGGTGCACCAGAGAGCCATAATTGACTTTCCATCTGAGCGTCAGGGAGCTTCTGGCATGGACCAGAGTCTGTCTGATGGAAGTGTTTTCCTTGAAGCCGTCTGAACACGAGTGAAAGCTCTGACTTGGATAATAATGCACACGATTCATTTGGAAGGGGTGCACATTTAAAATCAATTGGATTCAGATGTGTGCTTTTTGTATTGAATGTGCACTTGTAGTGTTTATATATTTAAAAACAAAAACAAATTGGATAAAAGTAACACATTTTATTTTAAGTATCAATTCTCACTATTAATTAGTTGCTTTTAGCATGCATACTACTAGCTAAACTACTAGCTAAACTACTTGGATAAATTAGGAGATTATTGAGGCAAAAGTAGTTAATAATGAGAATTAGTCCCTAAGCTAAAAAGAGAGAGACTTTCGTAACTTTGCTTCTAAACACACTTAAGCAGACTTTGAAAAAGAGCACTTTGTAATGATGTTAAATTAAGGTTTACATTAAATCTTAAATCATTGTATTTTAATATGTTTTTGTGCTTTAAAGAATTACATTCATTTGGACTAACATATTTAATATACCACTACATTGGATTATTCGATATTAATGTTACATTTAAGATATTTTAAATGTTCTAAATTACAGCTTCATCATTACAAATGTGTAATAACAAATATATTTAAATACAAGTTTTAATAGAAATGACATGAATGTATATTCTAGTTTACTAAATGCTTGTCAGTACATTCAGCAGTAACAATCTAACCATTTTTTCAAAGCAAATAAAGTTATGAAATTACATATAACTATATACTTCTATATAACTATATATAAGTCTTATTTGGGTCAAAACTGCTCTACAGTTCAGCTAATTGCATTTGATATAAATATAAGTTATACAACATTTACTTAACTGGAAAGAATATACAGTTAAGTGTCTAATTTTAAAGCACATTACTTACCCTTTTTGAAAGTATGCTGAGGTATACTTTTTCATAAAGTTATCAGGGGTTTATTAGATATATTCTCAACTTTTGCATGCATTTTTGTGCTTTCCCTTCACATTCTTCTAATGCACATGCCTCATATGGATTCACAAATCTTGTATTGTAATGTGTAGGCACCTAAAACAGACCAATCTTCATCTCTTGGTCTTGTCAACATTGATCCATTGTTGTCATATTTAGAGATGCTTTGAGCTGTGGGAACAACAGTGAAGAGTGACCGTGCTCTACAGCGTCTCCACATCTATTTGACTGAAGTGTAAACATGAGACGTCACGTTGGTTAATGACAGATGGCTTTACACCGGCAGCCCAAATGCCTCACGCTGGTGTGATGTGTTCAAAAGGAGTCACTCATCCTGAACAGGGCATGCTTAGCACACATCCATACAGCCAAATATTGCTGGGAAAGATTGAAAACAGAAACCGCAATAAAGACCTCATAAGGGTTTCAGTTCATGATCATAGCTCAGAGAGCTTTCCATCACTCGCGACAGCTTAATGCCATTGAAATTGTGCTGATTTGGTAGATGCTTATAGGGACGGTCACACTGGACCTCCAACATTGTTTTGTTGGAGCTGTGGCCTAGAAGTTAGCACATGGTTAAACACACTGAATTTTGGAGCACATGTGGATGATGCAAGCTCAAATCTTGCTTAAGATATTTCCCCATCATTCCCTCTCTCCATTAGACTATCAATAAAAGCACCAACAATTGTATTAAAACAGTCGTGCTACATTTGTAATGGAGTACTAATATACTGCACTCTGTATGTTAAATAAACAAACAGTATTTTAAACATTACCCGGATTGCAATAATGTTTCAAACAGGCTACACTGTTATCACGTGATAAGGAAATATTTTCATATTTAATTCAGAGAGGATATGCTTTACTTTTGGCAATTTGATCAAAAAGTGAGTAAATATATAAAATGTGGTTGATGTCACTTCCACCCTTTTGAAAGACGTGAACTTTTTAAAGATACATTTAAGTACACTACAAGTTCACATTCATTACACTTAAGCCTGAAAGTAGTCCCCAACTAGGTAACTAGTTATGATATAGCTGGGGACTACTTTCAGGCGCTGCTTCGTATCATTGCGCCTGATGTACATATGGTACGGCTGCAAAGATCCTTGATTATTACGACGGAATGAGAGTATAGTTCATGGGCCACCGAACTTGTTCCTGGAGGGCCTGCATAGATTAGCTCCAACCCTAATTAAACACACCTGAACCAGCTAATCAAGGTTTTTCTAGGTATACTTGAAACTGCAAGGCAGGTGTGTTTGATTAGGGTTGGAGCTAAACTCTGCAGGACACCGGCCCTCCAGGAACAAGTTTGGAGACCCCTGGTATAGTTCCTAGCCATATCGGCCTAGACAATCACAACTATTCAGAGGTGGAAAGAGTACAAAAATATTCTACTCAAGTAAAAGTACCATTACATTACTGAAATTTTACTTAAGTACAAATAAAAGTACCAGTCTAAAAAATATACTCAAGTAAAAGTAAAAAGTAGCTCATTTAAAATTTACTCAGAGTAAAAATTACTTAGTTACATTTTAAAAATGGGAGGGAGGAAAAAATGGGAAAGACCAAACTCAGTTCCTGGAGGGCCACAGCCGTACACAGTGTAGATAATTCAACACATCTGATCCAGCTAAACTAATAATTTAGGCTTATTTGAAAACTACATGGTTTGTGTGTTGGAGCAGGGTTAGAACGGAGTTTGACACCCCTGGGATATGGGCCTATAAATCTCAAACTAGGTGATTTTAATTAAAGGAATCGGTTAATTAGAATAATAAGACATTTGGGCTGTTACCAGGCAAATTAAATCAGTATCAACAAAATTCATCTTTGCAATGCAGAGGAAAAGCAGAAGCTTCATCTGAAGTGGCATATATGTATTACACACTGACATGAATGCATTTAGCCTGCAGTTACAAATGCAGAAATAATGTTTTGATAAATAAGGCATAAAATGTGACCCTGAACCACAAAACCATAAGGGTCCATTTTCCTAAATTGCGATTTATACATCATCTGAAAGCTGAATAAATAATCTTTCCATTGATGTATGGTTTGTTATGATCGGACAATATTTGAAAATCTGGAATCTGAGGGTGCAAAAAATCCAAATATTGAGAAAATCTCCTTTAAAGTTGTTCAAATTAAGCTCTTAGTTTTGATATATTTACAGAAGGAAATTTACAAAATATATTAATGGAACATGATCTTTACTTAATATGCTAATGATTTTTGGCATAAAAGAGAAATGTATAATTTTAACCCATAAAATATATTGTTGGCTATTACTACAAATATACCTCAGCGACTTAAGACTGGTTTTGTGCTCCAGGCCAGGGTCACAAATGTTAAATAGTCATTTGAAATAAAAAAATAAAAAAATAAAAAGTTACTTTAAATGTTAAATTGAAACCACCAGTAGGTGTCAGCAAGTCACTGATAAGTGAGTCATTGCGATTGAACAGAATCATTTAAACGGTTAATTCATTCAGGAACAAAACACGTCATTGCTCAGAGTCAGAGACGCAAAACTGTGTATGGTGGCTGTGTTTGGAATTATTTTTGTTGTTGAAATAGAGCAAAAACAGGCAATATGGTGTCTAAAACGTAAGGCTCTTAATTAAATTATTGTTTTTTGAACTGTTGTAAAAAAAAATTACAGGCCTAATCATTGTGATTTTTTGAGAAAAACGGCATTCTTCATGTGACGTTGACTTACTATATTAAATTATATACATATATAATTTTTCTGCTTCTATATCTTCAATTTTGTGATAATTCTAAACGCATTTTAACAGACTGAATCACGCAGTGAAAGAAAGCACTCCAAATGCACGCGGATTAGTCTAACGTTAATCTACTAACGTGATTTGTTTTGGCAAAATACTGATAAAATGTCAAATCGCACATGGTTAAAACAACAATTACTATATTATCGCAGACGATATTGCACACCCTGCACCACTGTCTTTTGGGCTAATTTGTGCAAAACCTTTTGTTAAACTGTTAATGCTTCATTTTAACCACCAATGCAGCGATGCAAGTATTTACATTACGTTAATGTTACCTCTACATGCTTGCGAAGGGTTGATGTTGAGATGTTATAAGCTGCTAGTTCGGTCTCCCGAGGCAAGCACAGCTTACACTGCATAATAGAGCATGAATATATGGCCAGGGGTTCACTTCATTCCTTTGAGTTCAACTTCAGCAGAATATGACGGGGTTTGGTTTTCAGCTGGGTCTGCACCAATAACGCCCGTCTAGTCCGTCTGCATCTTTCTTGTGATTTTTAGCACCAGTTTCTTCTTCTGCCCATTATTTACTGCAGTTGTTTCCATGGAGCATTTTTTTTTACTCAGTAATTAATGTGTTTTAAAATGTAGCGAAGTACAATACTTCACACAAAATATACTTAAGTAAAAGTAAAATTACAGATTAAAAAAATTACTTAAAAAAGTACAAGTACACAAAAAAGCTACTCAATTACAGTAACGCGAGTAAATGTAATTCGTTACTTTCCACCTCTGCAACTATTCATGAATTATGAAGCTCAGATGAGCTTTATTTGTCACATACAGAGTATAACCAGCAGTGAAATGTGTTCTCTGCATTTGACCCATCCAAGCACACACACCTGGAGCAGTGGGCAGCCGACGCTGTGGCGCCGGGGAGCAGTCGGGGGTCCAGTGCTTTGCTCAAGGGTCTCACCTCAGTCGTGGACAATTCCTGCCGGAGCCGAGATTCGAACCCACAACCTCAGGTTACAAGTCCAAAGCTCTATCCATTAGAGCCACGACTGCCCATACATATCTAAACTCTTTGGTCATTTTTGAGCGAGATGCTAACGGTCTAATCCGATTCAATGATCTATGCTAAGCTAAAAGTGCTCCCGACAGACTTTAAGTCTAGCTTAAGTGGGTCAAAAAGCACTTTTTGAACTTTCTGAAGTTCATCTAACTGCATTTAATATAAATTTAAACTATAATACATATTCATTTAATCACAAATAAAATGCTATTAAATATAATTAATTTAACACGCAAGTATACTCTTTTAAAATTAACATTGCTTCTGTGATAAGGATTCTGTTTTTAAGTATGCTAAACTGTACATTGTCACCGTGGCAATTACAAATATGTATGTAACATGCCATTTAGCAAGCACTGGTAAGCATGAGTAGTAGGGTATTACTACTGGTACCACAGGAATCAAATGAGTCCTCTGCACAATCTGACTTTGCTGTAGTTGGAACAACTACTGAGTCCATTCGGGCCGGATTCGGGCCGTTTTTTTGTTTTTACAAATCGGGCTCAGGTCAGGCTCGGGCTCATTTAGCTTCTCTCCTTTTATTGTGCCCAAATACGCGCAGACTGTTAACATGTTATTTCCTCCCTTCTCTGTTCGCTTGGAATACGGTTCTTCTGGGCTAAAAGTGTGGTTAGTGCATGCGCTGGTTCAAAGGTGAGCGCGCGCTGTGAGAGGGGAGGGGTTGTGAAGGAACAGGAAATAACTACCTTTATCTGAACATTGATTGTTTACTATTGTCATTATGCATTATTGACATATTTTACCATTTAATACTGTAAAGCTGCTTTGACACAATCTGTATTGTTAAAAGCACTATATAAATAAAGGTGACTTGAATATTGGCTATTTCAAACGTATCCACAGTGTCCCTCTGAGTAAAGTGCTCCAGAGGGACCGTCCGTTCTTTGTAGTAAGTATACTTTGGACAAAAAGCATCTGCTGAATGACAAATATCTGTGTCATTTTACAGACACGGGCTGCATCACATATCAAATATTTTTGGCTTCAGAATGAGCCAACTCTTAATCCCGCCGTCCTGATCCTACAGCTGTTCCTCATCACCTCACAATGCTCTCTGCTGAGTCCCGTACGGCCCGAGACGGTGTTCACATGAGAGGGAGGGAGACGTCTGATCCATGGAAGCTCTTCTAACAGTCTTTTTATGACAGTCTCAGAAACTACGGTCACAATTGATGCGCTTTTAACCGAAGCCCTCAGCGTAACTGTATCTAATTGTGATCTTATAGATCATAACACGAGCAGTCATTTGCAGTGTCTAAGTATTGCTTCTGTGAAGAACTTTCTCACGGGTTAGAAACTGAACAGGGTACTGCTGACATTAGTGTGTTTGAGTGCTCTACTGATTATAATTGACCTTTCGTAAGTCCCTCCCATCGGACGTTGATGAGCCAATGGCAGTCAAGTATCAGTTGCACTGGGATCGGAACTCTGGCATCTAAGGTTTCAGTGCCATAGAGAAACATTGGATGATCAGAAGCTCGCATCGGTTTTATGGGCTTTATGCTTCAAAAATCGAAAAACGATGTACCTGGGGTACTTGTAACACTGATTCCAGGTATTCCGAGAGGATGGACAATATAATTTGTTATTACATTTCCTGAATCCAAACAAAACAGCCCGAAATGTCCCTATGTATACAACCCCAATACAAATGAATACAAAAAAACATAAATTTTCTGGTTGTCATTCACTCATTAAGTTACAATTTTCATCTGCTCAAGCACGTTAATGTTATCTTGTGCTTCAGCAAGATATCTCTGGCTAAAACTAACTAACGTTAAAGTTATGAGTCCATGCTTACGTACAAACCTAAATAACGGACTGATCACGTCTTGTACAGTATAGGACATAAACGAAGGTCTACATTCAGTGCTTCTCCATATTAAACTGGTTGAATGCATTTTAATCATACCCTGCGATACATAAACAGTGTCGATCCTGCATGTAGTCCTCTGCGATCGTGATATGAGACTTCTCCCGCTTGCATTGTGATCTATAAACCCTCGGTTCCAGTTACCCACCGTATTTATTATTAAATGTTTTATAAATCCCTCCATGGAGTATTTAATTTCCATTTGGTGGCCTTGTGTGTCCAAGATTGTGCAAAAACTTGTTTTTCACACTGCAGCTCTCATTGTAAGACAGTGAGCAACTCGTTTGTTTGTCCGAGGGAGCAACAGTAACTAAGGGGGGCGGGGCTTACCGATAGGTCAATTGGGAGATGATTCCATGACTGCACACATCTTCCTCGTGCACACTGGGATGAAGTGATCCAGCACTAGAGATGTGTTTTTCTCTGGCGGTGCTGTGCAATCAGAGCGTGTCACCATTATAAACATGGACCCTGAGGGAAGTTGCTCGTCAAAGCAACAGCAGAAGTTCTGTGAAGATATGTAAACAGTAAGACGCAACATCTGAGGTGAACGCTCATGCTGCTTTTCTAAATAACCTAGAAATGATTTAAATAAGGTCATTAAAGATGCGCCTGAAGCAGTGGGCAAGAGACTCTTCCAGATCATCATAAAGGACAGGAACAGAACTCGTTTTATTCTTTCTTACATAAACATTCCTTCGTTATTATACACAGATACTTTTTTGCTTAGATTTTCTCTGTTTATGCTTTGTCCTTTCTGCGTCAGTACTTAACAGAAATTAAACATTAAGCATTTTTGTTCAAAAAGTTGCTATCAACAGAGCACATACTTTGTATGTTAACCAATAAAGTGGTTAACTTTATTGCATATAAATTTATAGGATTTCCTTTCAGAAGCAACATTTATGATAGGAGAGTATGTTAATGCATGCAAGGTGGTTTAATAAGGTATGTGCTAATCAGTTTACTGGTATTTGCACCAAAATGCAATGCCCCAATAAGCACGTCTTAACCCATTTTGTGTTTGCCACGTTTTGATAGTTGCTCATTTGTGCTGCTCTTGTTATATTAGTAATTAAGTCCTTTAATTTGCACATTGTCAGTAGATCAAAACTCCAATCTATACTTTTATGGAATGCCGTTTAGTAAATCCGGCCCTTATACTGTTAAAACTTCAGTGTGTGTGTCGTCCTGCAGTGTTTGTTCAACAGGAGTGCTGTTACTTGGTTATTTATGTTCAGATGCATGATTTTCACCAGCTGATCGATAACGTACCGTGGTTGACAAAACCTCACAGATGTACATTGAAGGAGGGACCCAAGCCACATCTATAATCCAGATCACTGAAGGTTTTCGGAGCTCTGCAGGCGTCTATGCACTTGATTATGGTTAATAAAGTATTTATGTCCAAGCACAACTAAAAAATCAATATCGGTCGATCACTAATCCTATTGCCGTCTGTCGGGAACCGAGTCGTTCAACTGTCTCAGGATCTTTTTATTGTCAAGAAATGAAACCTCAGTGTTTTTCCACTGTCTGACAGTCTGTGTACATACCTGTTCATGCGGAGTTAATATTTGTCTGGAAGTCTCTCTGTGATTAAACATAAATTATGCTCTGCCAGCTCCCACTGTGTAGAAATTAAAAGGGCCTGGATTGAGGTCATCTTATGTTCGTAGAGCTGCATGAATGGTTTGCCGTGGACAGCCGCCAGGAGCTGAACTGAGCCGCTCTGTTAGGGACTGTTATGCGTTATGGCCCACCGCCGGGTCAGCACCAGCGCTCGGGCAAGAGCTGTAATCGCCCTGCAAATATATCCTGAAAATGACAGGGGCTGCGCCCGGCTCTGGAGAGCATAAGACGCTCTGAATGGGCTTCAGATGGATTGCAAAAAGTTATGGGTATAAATGAGGATGTGGAGTAGACTGGTACGCACAGGCCAAACGATTAAGCTGATTCCTGCCTGGTCTTTTTATCACTGTTTCTCTCACCTCCACATCGATCAACATGAATTCATTTAATTGAGAAAACAGTCTACTGAGGTGGGGGAGTTCAGGGATGATAGCCAAACATGTCAAAGAGTATTCCAGAGAAATATACCATTTTCACCCCTCTCTAAAAGTACTATAGTATAGCCAGTCTAAATAGGCTTCAAAGTGGTATTGCTTTGCATAAAGTCTGGTCCACAGTCTATTCAAGGGTGTTCAATCTTGGGTTTGGCTTCAACTTGCCCTAGTGCACCTGCCTGGAAGTTTCCAGTTATCCTCAAGACCTTGATTATCTGCATGGTTCAGTTGTGTTTGACTTGAACTGGAGATAAACTCTCAGGATAGTGGCCTACCAGAAGCAGGATTGGGCATCCCTGGCCTATCCATCAAGTAATGCCCCACTTTCGATGGGAACTGGACGTCTGACAAATGCCAAGTCACCAATTACTGACCATCTAATGGATGCTGTGAACAACACTGGCAAGCACAAGCAGTGCTACCGTCTGGTTGGCTAGCTTCATGCAAGTTCTGGGAGTCATGGTGTACACTGTTCCTCTCTGCATTTACCAAGGTTTGTCCAGGTAGGGTCACTGAATATTTGACAGCTACTTAGTTTTATTAAAAGCCAACACATTCTCACTGCCAACTCATCACATATTGATGCTTGGTCGGGACCCTTCAGTGCCATTTTCTGACGTGCAAGGTCCTCCGTTGCTTTACTGTATATAAGAAACCCTTGGTGTCAAGATTCAGATGCAAAAGGCTCTGGGAATTTTATCGGCGTGATTCAATTATATATTGGGTGATCATATTGACATTATTGCATACAGTCATGGCCAAAAATATCGGCTCCCTTGGTAAATATGATCAAAGAAGGCTGTGAAAAATAATCTGCATTGTTAATTCTTTTGATCTTTAATTTTTTTTTATCACAAAATCTAACATTTCATTCGATAATAAGAATGTAAAATGGGGGAAATATCATTATGAAATAACTGTTTTTCTCTAATACACATTGGCCACATTTAACGGCACCATTTATTCAATACTTTTTGAAACCTCCATTTGCCAGTTTAACAGCTCTGAGTTTTCTCCTATAATACCTGATGAGGTTAGAGAACACCTGACAAGAGATCAGAGACCATTCCTTCATCCAGAATAACTCCAGACCCTTTATATCCACAGCTCCATGCTGGTGCTTCTTCTCTTCAGTTCACCTCACTCTGTTTTTACAGGGTTCAGGTCAGAGGACTGGAATGGCCAGCAGAAGCTTGGTTTTGTGCCCAGTGACCCATTTTTGTGTTGTTTTTAAGGTTTGTGTTTGGATTATTGTACGGTTGGAAGATCCACACGGCCCATTATAAGATTTCAGAGTCAGTCACTTATTGATTTTTTAATCTGTTGGCATTTGATAGAATCCATGATGCCATGCATCTAAACAAGATGTCCAGGACCTCCAGCAGAACTATAGGCCCACAACATCAAAAATACAGCAGTATATTTCATTGTACACATGGGGTACTTTTTATCCCTGTGTTCACCAAACCCATCTTGAGTGTTTGCTGCTAAAAAGCTATTTTTTGTTTGTTTCATCTGACCATAGAAGCCAGTCCCATTTGAAGTTCCAGTCGTGTCTGACAACTGAATATGCTGGAGATTGTTTTTGGATGAGTGAGGAAAATTTTTCTTGAAACCCTCCCAAACAACATCATGGTAATGTGGGTGATGTTTTACTTTTTTTAAGTTTTTCTGACCCAGAGACTCAACTATTTTCTGCAATTCTCCAGCTGTGGTCCTTGGAGAGTCTTTAGTCACTCAAAGTCTCCTCCTCACTGTGCATTAGGACGATATAGACACGCGTCCTCTTCTGGGCAGTTTCGTAACATTTTATGTTGATTGGAAATTCTTAATTAATGCCCTGATTGTGGAAATGGGGATTTTCACCGCTCTAGCTCTTTTCTTAAAGACACTTCACTAATTTGTGAGCTCAATTATCTTTTGCTGCACATCAGAAATATATTATTTGTTTTTTTCTCATTGTGATGGTGATTAAGGGAATTTGGGCTTTGTTTACCCTCCTATTTATATTTCTGTGAAACAGAAGCCATGGCTGGATAATTTCATGTTCATAATCACCCTGGAGTGCTCAAAATTGTGAATATGAATGGGAATATACTTCAGAGATATTTTACTCAAAATCATTTCTAGGGGTGCCAATAATTGTGTCCAAAGTGTATTTGAGAAAAACATTTATTTCATAATTATATTTCCCCCCCATTTTAAATTCTTATTATCAAATGAAATGTTAGATTTTGGTGCATTTTTAAAATAAAATATCAAAAGGATTAACAATGCAGATTAATTTTCACAGACTTCTTTTATCATATTTACCATGGGTGCCAATATTTTTGGCCATTACTGTATATGTTGGGGTGTGATTTTTCAATGTAAACAGTCACAACATTTTTATGAGCTTGTAACCGAACCCTGACCCTAAACCTACCATTTGTCAATAAAACACAATATTTAACTGACAGATATATCTACAATCATAATTTATTCAAAAAAATACGAATATTCTAAATCTTCTGAGGCAAAACGATTGATTTGTGTGTGGTATAGACGTGATTGTTGTCTCCGTCCGCTATAAAGCTCAGATCCTGAGTGCAGCAGTCTGTGTGCAAATAAAATAAATGTGCCAGAAACAGCTTAAGTTAGCCTTGGTTGTGAAATGCTATTGACTCTTGTGTGTCTCGTGACCGATTGCATCATGCTACGGGAATATCTTTTTGAAAGAGATGTTGAATGTAGCGGGATCATTTTCAGCAATTAAAATCTTATGTTTTACTCTCTTCTTCACATAAAGACATTGTATGGCTTCAGAAAACTTGGAATGCAAAACGACTTGTTTGTAATGCTTATATACTGCTTGTTTATGGACAGTTTTTGCAATTAATACCTGTGGCTGTACTTTTTTTGTTTAAACCTGCTACGTGTTTCATATTGTTTAGAAGTGGGTAGGTTTAGGGTAACGTTAGGGGTGGGGTTAGGTGCTCCAATTAATGTATAAATTTATATAAAATCATTTCAGTTTTTTACAAATGCATGAACACCATTAAATTAAGACAAACGACTGAAAACTATGGAAATCATGCATGTTGAAAAGTGATGCTAAAGGGGTACCTTGCGTCAAAAAGCGACATCAAGGGGTCCTGACCAAACGTCAATATGTGATGAGTTGGGAGTGAGAACGTGTTGTAAAAGCACTTTTTAGTTTCAGTCTTCCTATTAAAGTGAGCAGCTCAAAATGAGCTACAATGTAGACCAGTGGCTACATGAGGGATAAACCTGAGAATGGATAATCAAAGATGCGCAAACATACTCTACCTTGTTGCTATAGGTAGAAGAGCTGATTGATTCATCCAGGATAAGAACATTGTTGTTTTTTTCCAAAATAAATTATCCACAACAATCGGACTGGAACTGGCACTTTCAGTAATCTCTTGCATGTTTGTGTACAAAAGGCATAACATGGAAATTAAAACAGTCTATGACCATCCAAGTGGAGAGCGGCTGCAAGACATAAATATAACCCTAAGACCCTAAACAGGGGTGTCCAATCCTGCTCCCAGAGGGCCAGTGTCCTGAAGAGTTTAGCTCCAAGCACAATCAAACACACCTGAAGAAGCTAATCAAGGTCTTTAGGGTTACTCAAGACTTCCAGGCAGGTGTGTCGGGGTAATTTGGAGCTAAACTCTGCCAGACATTGACCCTCCAGAAGCAGGTTTGGACACCTCTGCTTAAGCCTCTTACCCTAAAAGTTTACTAGATGATTGGAATATTGTTCAAGTATCAACAAAGATAATGATACAAGAGCACGTCATACATATCCTAGGGTGGTGTAGAGGTTAAAGCTCTGGGCTGCTAACCAAAAGAACATAGGTCCAAACCAAGGTGATCCATAAATTATGATCACTGTGCTCTTAAAACAAGGCACTTATCGTAAGGTTACTTCAGGAGTATGGGAATACCGAACCAGTTTACTGTAAGTCACGTTGATTCATGAATGACAAATGAGGAAACCGTACGGGTGCATTTTTATCAGGGAGCGGGAGTGCAGCAGGAGCTCAAGGCGGGTTATTTTAAGCATGTCCCTTAATCATTCCTGCTTGACATGCTCTCACTGATAGTCAGACCTTCTCAGAGCAACGCAGGAAGGCCCCCGTTTCCCTCCGTTCATGTCAATGTCACCACTCTTTCAAGGAAGGGTTTTACACATCTATATGCAGCCCTGACACCATTAGCAAACTCGTGCCCGTACTTATATACTATCAAACGAGCCGCCTCATGCACACAGAGCTGTAAACACTCCTAAACCACTGCAGGCCTAAAATAACTCCCGGTGAACTTCCGCAACACTGCCCACTGAATGAAGAATGACCTTGTGCAGGGGAGTGTTTGTGCGTGGGACGACGGAGGAAGATATGCCATCCCTAGCATGAGGTAGTTTTATAAAATTACTTCAAGTTTCTGTTTTTGGCTCTCAGACACACACACACAGACTTTAAAAGGGTCATGAACTGCCTCAGGTTATGTTGTACTGGTCTCTGAGGTCCCCTCATAATGTTATCAAGATTTTTACATGAAAAACATCATACAGTGCATTCGGAAAGCATTCACAGTGCTTCACGTTTTCCACATTTTGTTATGTTACAGCCTTATTCCAAAATGGATTAAATAAATAATTTTCCTCAAAATTCTACAAGCAATAGCCTATAATGACAACGTTAAAGAAGTTTGTTTAAAATCTTTGCAAATTTATAAAAAATTGAAAAAAAAAGACATGCACAAGTTTTGCTCAATACTTTGTTGAAGCACCTTCAGGCACCAATTACAGCCTCATATTTTTGGGTATGATGCGACAAGCTTTGATCCTCATCAAAAAATCATTGGTCAGGGCTAAACAGGCAGTCATGTAGAATCGGTGGGCGGCTAAACAGGCAGTCATGTAGAATCGGTGGGCGGGGCTAGACAGGCAGTCGTGTAGAATCGGTGGATGGGGCTAAACAGGCAGTCATGTAGAATCGGTGGGCGGGGCTAAACCGGCAGTAATGTAGAATCGGTGGGCGGGGCTAAACAGGCAGTCATGTAGAATCGGTGGGCGCGGCTAAACAGGCAGTCGTGTAGAATCGGTGGATGGGGCTAGACAGGCAGTCGTGTAGAATCGGTGGGCGGGGCTAAACCGGCAGTAATGTAGAATCGGTGGGCGGGGCTAAACAGGCAGTAATGTAGAATTGGTGGGCGTGGCTAAACAGGCAGTCATGTAGAATCGGTGGGCGGGACTAAACAGGCAGTCATGTAGAATCGGTGAGCGGGGCTAAAAAGGCAGTGATGTTTGGGGGAATGATTGAAAGTGGAGACGTGAAGTCGTACTCTTTCTGCTCCCGGTAGTGATGCTCTCGCGGTGTTTGGATACTCTTATCGCAAAAGAAGTGAATAACATGCAATATTTGTCAAATGCACGGATGTTTCAGAAATGTTTTAATGAGCAACAGAAACACTTTTATATACTGCTTAATACCGGGCCGTCTGTTCAAGAATAAAGTTCAATATAAATGCATACTGTTTAAATACCAATAAAGTGGGGGTATATTTGCTTGTATCAGTGTTTTCAATATAACATTGACTATACAGTAAAAAAACCTTTTAGTTCTACAAACAGATTTTTGAGCAGTATGCAAAAATTTGTACAAAGGTTTGTACAAGCATATACAACTCACAACAAGTACAAAAGCAAATGCACATTCAAAAGACTATGTAAAGAGAAACAATTCATGCCAGAGGAAAAATTACAACAATTTAAAATAGCAAAAAGCTTCATAAGTCTTTCTTTGCTTTTATGTTCTTAACTGTATCTAAAGTAGTACCATATTGTTTAATCTCTTTTATAAAATGTTCAAAGTTAGGCTTAATGAGATATTTTCCAAGTAAAATCAGATTTGTGAGCAGTATTGGACTTGAAGATGTTAGAAACACGTCATTGTTGTCATGTGGTGAATTTGGCTAATCGTGAAACAGCTGTCGTCATCAGCGCTCCTGCATTCGCTCTGGAGAAACTGCACCGGCTGCTCTCGAAATGCTCTGGCGGTACTCTGATGCCACACATGACAGGGACGTGGCGTCGGTTCAAGTCGGACACATTTTCTAACCGCATACACTGCTTCATGTAGAATCGGCCGGTGGGGGTAAACAGGCAGTGATGATGTAGAATCAGTGGGCGGGGCTAAACAGGCAGTTATGTAGAATCGGCCGGTGGGGGTAAACAGGCAGTAATGATGTAGAATCGGTGGGCGGAGCTAAACAGGCAGTGATGATGTAGAATCAATGGGCGGGGCTAAACAGGCAGTGATGTAGAATCGGCCGGTGGGGGTAAACAGCCAGTAATGATGTAGAATCGGTGGGCGGGGCTAAACAGGCAGTGATGATGTAGAAGCGGTGGGTGGGGCTAAACAGGCAGTGATGTAGAATCGGTGGACGGGGCTAAACAGGCAGTGATGTAGAATCGGTGGGCGGGGCTAAACAGGCAGCTATGTTGCAGCTATGAAGCAGGCGTTGTTGCTTTTCTGTGAAGGCGGTGCTTATCCACACACTATTACATCATAGAGTACAGTGTTGGGGCAAGTTACTTTTCAAAGTAATGCATTACAATATTACGTTACTCTCTAAAAAAGTAAATAAATACGTTACTTGGTTACTTTTTATTTAATTTACTTTTGAGTTACTTTTTAAATCTGGGCAGGGCTTTTAATATTAAAAATATATTTTACAAATGTAAAAGCCCTTACACAATAAAAGTAAAAATAATCCACCTCAGGCCAAAGGACATGTACATTCACGTTTGTACAGCAGCTCAAACCAATCACATGAATAATATGATGCAGAAGAAGGAAGAAAGTTCAACACTATTCAGCAATAGTAAAAATGAAACACAAATGTGTCATTATTTATAATTAGTATGGTTAAATTGGATAATCGAAGGTCAAAGATATTTATGAATAAATTGGGATTAAACTAATTATATTTGTCTCATTTAACATTTAATTATTGCAGGTTTGTACAGGTGCTGGTCATATAATTAGAATATCATCAACAAGTTATTTCACTAACTCCATTCAATAAGTGAAACTTGTATAATGTATACATTCATTCCACACAGACTGATATATTTCAAGTGTTTATTTATTTTAATTTTGATGATTATAACTGACAACTAATGAAAACCCCAAATTCAGTATCTCAGAAAATTAGAATATTACTTTTTAGTAATGGCTTTTGGCCAACTGAAAAGTATGAACATGAAAAGTATGAGCATGTACAGCACTCAATACTTAGTTGGGGCTCCTTTTGCCTGAATTACTGCAGCAATGCGGCGTGGCATGGAGTCGATCAGTCTGTGGCACTGCTCAGGTGTTATTAGAGCCCAGGTTGCTCTAATAGTGGCCTTCAGCTCTTCTGCATTGTTGGGTCTGGCATATCGCATCTTCCTCTTCACAATACCCCATAGATTTTCTATGGGGTTAAGGTCAGGCGAGTTTGCTGGCCAATTAAGAACAGGGATACCATGGTCCTTAAACCAGTTACTGGTAGCTTTGGCACTGTGTGCAGGTACCAAGTCCTGTTGGAAAATGAAATCTGCATCTCCATAAAGTTGGTCAGCAGCAGGAAGCATGAAGTGCTCTAAAACTTTCTGGTATACGGCTGTGTTGACCTTGGACCTCAGAAAAAACAGTGGACCAACACCAGCAGATGACATGGCACCCCAAACCATCACTGACTGTGGAAACTTTACACTGGACCTCAAGCAACGTGGATTATGTGCCTCTCCTCTATTCCTCCAGACTCTGGGACCCTGATTTCCAAAGGAAATGCAAAATTTACTTTCATCAGAGAACATAACTTTGGACCACTCAGCAGCAGTCCAGTCCTTTTGTCTTTAGCACAGGCGAGGCGCTTCTGGCGCTGTCTGTTTTTCAAGAGTGGCTTGACACAAGGAATGCGACAGCTGAAACCCATGTCTTGCATACGTCTGTGCGTAGTGGTTCTTGAAGCACTGAACTCCAGCTGCAGTCCACTCTTTGTGAATCTCTCCCACATTTTTGAATGGGTTTTGTTTCACAATCCTCTCCAGGGTGCGGTTATCCCTATTGCTTGTACACTTTTTCTACCACATCTTTTCCTTCCCTTCGCCTCTCTATTAATGTGCTTGGACACAGAGCTCTGTGAACAGCCAGCCTCTTTTGCAATGACCTTTTGTGTCTTGCCCTCCTTGTGCAAGGTGTCAATGGTCGTCTTTTGGACAACTGTCAAGTCAGCAGTCTTCCCCATGATTGGCAAAACTAGACTGAGAGACCATTTAAAGGCCTTTGCAGGTGTTTTGAGTTAATTAGCTGATTAGAGTGTGGCACCAGGTGTCTTCAATATTGAACCTTTTCACAATATTCAAATTTTCTGAGATACTGAATTTGGGGTTTTCATTAGTTGTCAGTTATACTCATCAAAATTAAAATAAATAAACACTTGAAATATATCAGTCTGTGTGGAATGAATGTATACATTTTACAAGTTTCACTTTTTGAATGGAATTAGTGAAATAAATCAACTTTTTGATGATATTCTAATTATATGACCAGCACCTGTATATTATATTCTGAGTTCACGTTTTTGTTCATTTTGAGGAATTAATGTGTTTTTGTGCAGGTGAGATGAGTAAATACATGTAGATATTTAGTCTAGAGCTACGGTAAGATCATGTTCACACACACACAACGCTTGCCACTTACTCCTGAGTTCTGTCACCATGGCAACACCAGAGCTGTCACTCAATTCACAAAATAACTCTAATATATCCTGCAAATCTAAAAAGTAATGCATTAATTTACTAGTTACTTAAAAAAGTAATCTGATTACGTAACTTGTTATGCGTTACCCCAACACTGTTCTTCAGTAAAAGCTGTTTTAAGACTAACGAGAACATTTTGAGTTCTGAAACTTTCAGGATGTTTTAATAGCACAATGACCTCTTTTATGTCAAAAGATGAAGGGAATTTAGGTTTCTCAGTTCATGACCCCTTTAAAGAAACAAGACCTCTGTATGCAAGATTTTGCATTCAAAGAGTGTAAGTTAAGCACCCTGTTGCACATACTTACTGTAGGGGTATGTGACTAAACCCCTTAACATTAAGTCCTAAATTTAAGTGTGTATTTTTGATAGCATGTCTTCTCTCAGGTCCTGGGGAAGCTTAAATGCTGCATTAAATGACCCATGTGCGCTTCAATGAGTCCCCAGGCAGAACACGGTATGAACTTGTCTCTTCAGATCTCAATGTGTCTTTCTCTTTGGCTTGGCTTCGGTCTGCGGAGAGAGTCCCAAAGTCCCATAACCCCTGCACACACTCCAGCATGTCATGCTCTTTCATGCATGCATCAGATAAGACCCCAGTAAAGTCTTTTTTGGTGCCCTTTGTGGATCCGGTATACATCAGTTGGGGTGTGAGCGTGTGTTTCGGCCGTGACCTCCTCCGCCCATGTGAGTCACGTCCTCTCTATTCTGATGTCTTTCTTCTAATAAGGCAAAAACACCAGCGGGTCTCAGCCGTCCCTGACCTGTGCTGCTTTATCCTGTTTCACCAACAACAACACCCCCCCTCTCTATGAATTACTCCTATTTTAGTCAAACACTCAACTCTGCTCTCTATTGAAGCACATCAGTTAGGGTGAATCCCATTTCTCTGTCTTACCCCTTCCCCTTAGTTTTGCGCGTTCACGTGAGAGTAAGGGCTGTCCCAATTCTGGTTTTGATAGAGGGCTAAGGGGAAGGGGTAGACACCAAGAATTTTCGCGAGCTTACTTTAAACCAAGGGGTACCCAGAACACACTGCGGCCAGATCATCCAGAGAGTATTTTCGTCTTAAATAATTTATTTAAAATTACGACAGTCTTGTTTTGTGCTCTACACAGTCCTGTAACTTACATATATATTTGCAACCATGTTCTTAATTGAAACATTTTTAAAAAAAATCGCTATTTTTTTCCACGCTAACGTTACATTGCTAATTTGCACAACAGTCCTGCATTTCTCTGAATAGAGAAAACATCACTAAAACCCACGCAATCGACACACACACACACACACTTGCAGACGGCAAGTTTTTGATCAACACGTGTCGCCTCTGGTGACGTAGCAGCCAGCTAGCGACGATGTATGATGACGTAACAGTAACCAAGTTGCGTCTCATTTCATAGGGGCATGTTTTCACCCCTAGCGCCCACCACTCGGTTTCGAGGAACAAGGGCTAGGGGTAAGACGAAGGGGTAGGGGAAGGGGTAAGACAGAGAAATGGGATTCACCCTTATTTTCATACACGGATGATGTGCATGGATAACTGTTTGGAGACCTTGTGATGGACACAAGGTCAAATAACTTTAATTAATAATAATACACACTATTAATGGAGTTTGATTGACGGCGGGGCCGTGTCTTAGCAACCTTGTCTGTTTCCCAAAAGCATCGTTAGCTAACTATTGTTTGCTTTTGGATTCTCCCCCCCCCTGATATTTGAACTACCTCACTTCTTAATATAAATGCGGTTATATAATTTAGGACACATTTGCACCCTGTGAGAAATATAGTGTGGTATTTAAAATTGAATTAAATAACTGGTATTTATGTTGTTGTACTAACATTACAATTATAGCAATGTATTCATAAAAATAAATAAATTAAAAATAATTGTATAGTAAAAAATGTATTCATAATTAAATATAAATATTGATCCAAAGATACACACATGCATGCATTCATAAATACATTAGTAAATAAATAACCGTCAGAATTTTTCAGACCATAGTAAAAAAAAACCATTAATTTATCAATTGCTAATCTGTTTAAATGAATTTATAAAGCTAGAGTCTTAATTACTCTATGTTGACAGTGAAACAAAGAGACTGAATATTAAAAGTAATTTATTATTTTATTATAAATAAAATAACAGCACATCAGGTTCAGAGGTCCACTGCTGAAATGAATGAGTGTGTGAGTGTGTGCGATTGTGTGTGTGTGTGTGTGTTTGGGAGTGCATGTGAGTGCAAGTGAGTGTGTGCGTGTGTGTGCGTGCGTGCGTGTGTGTGAGAGTGTGCGATTGTGTGTGAGTGTGTGTTTGTTTGGGAGTGCATGTGAGTGCGAGTGAGTGTGTGTGTGTGTGTGCGTGCGTGTGTGTGTGTGAGAGAGAGCGTGTGTTTGTGTGTGCGATTGTGTGTGAGAGTGTGCGTGTGTGTGTGCGTGTTTGGGAGTGCATGTAAGTGCGAGTGAGTGTGTGTGAGTGTGTGTGCGTGCGTGTGTGAGAGTGGTGTGCGTATAACTGTTTAAAACTCCTCCAGATTGCTGCGTGTCTGTCTGAGTTCGTTCAGTGAGCGCATCACGTCCTGCAGTGATTTTTGTCCGAGCTGCTTCCCCGATCTCGTCCGCACGCTCACAGTCCCGCTCACACTCTCTTTCTCTCCCACCACTGCATGACAAACACAGGGAGGGACTTGTTTATCTGACCTTTTCCTAATAGGCCCCAGAACACTCATTCTTTACATGTGTACCAGCAGGGAACAATTAAACCCTTAAAGGTGAAGCGTGTCATTTCTCCACCGCATACAACTGCACAGATAAACTGGGACACGAGAAACCATTTCTGTATGAAAACACATCCGAATCCGTACCGAATATATAATTGTACTGTGCGAGCTGCGCAGAGCGGATTTTCTTATTTAAGGTGTTTCCACGATCATCATCAATATCAGCCATGAATGCAGCTTCCCTCAATCTGCAGACCACCTGAGACCACAGCAGAATGCATCACATACACATAAACTGTTCAGAATGATATTAATTAATTTTGTCCACAGTGTTGTATTTCCTTTGACCTCCTGTCCATACGTCTCACTGCTGCCCCCTACAGGCACCACCATCACCTGCGCCGGAGACAGCCAGAAAGGCCTGAGAGAGACAGAAAAGTGTACTTTACTGATGAACTCTCTCTCACACAAACACACACACACACACACACACACACACACATATAGACTCTCTCTCTCACACACACTCACACAGACTCCCTCCCTCTCACACACACACACACACACACACACACCATTTCCCTCCAAAGTTTTCGGCCAGTATAGCGATCATCCTCTCCAGGGACCCCAGCACCGCCCTGTGGATCATGATTGGCCTGTGCATCTGTTCATCAGCCCTGTGACACACACACACACACACACATGTCACTCACATGACACTGACTTATAGGAGCTGAAATAAAATGTTAAACAGCTCATTCTCTCATATTATAGGCATTATATCTGTTAATGTTATACATTTGAATATTTGTTGTACTGCCTTTAAATTACTTTACTGCATTTTGTCAGAATACAAATATTTTTTATAATGTATAAATATGTTGTGCCTTATAGTATATAATGCGATTGATGTCAAGCATGTTGCTGAATGAGCCGTACGTGAGCGCATGTTTACGTGTAATGCTGGTACTTTCAGTTTGGCTTTAAACACATTTGTTCAGGCCTGGAAATTAATAAACATTGTTAAACTTATTTTATTTTAGCAAGTTTCCAAGGAAACTTTGATCCTTTTCAGAGAAAAACTGGAAAAATAAAGATCTAATAAAAATGACGAAACCACACAAAACTTAGTTCTGTTTTTTGTTTTAGTCATAATTCTAAATAATAATAAAACTATGCTTTTATCTTAAAAACTATACTGAAATAACAGTTTCCAAATAGAGTTAAATTTAAAGCTTTTTTTGTGGAATGAGAGGAACTAAAATACATAAATTGCTAATACATATTTTATTAGAATTGTACATTATTTTTGAACGCAATAATAATGCAACTTATACACTGATTCAAGTTGTGCTTTTTTCTCTCTCAATAATGCATATTTGGATCCTGTGTGACTGAATATACACTATGCTGAATAAAAACAATGCTTGTAACTTCTCAGTACAACAACTTGCTGTAATTTCTCAGTAAGTGATGTTAGCTTTGAGCACTGCTGGGAATTAACCTTTCACGTAAAACACCAGGATGCACAAGATGAGGGAAATGTGCTTCGCTTTCAGGAAAATAATTACACACATCTTAAAGGGGTCCTATTATGCTTTTTCACGTTCTGAATTTGATTCGGTGTGTAGCGAGTATGTTTGGGTATAAAACCATCTACAAAGTTACAAATCACAAAGTCCACTCCAAAGAGAGTTATTTCGTTTTAAAAACCCTTTTCAAGAACTACAAATGGTTCGTTTGGACTACAAAGTTGTTTTCCTGTATTTGTGACATCAGAAAGATAATCCCGCCTACTGAAACTCTAATGCTTGGCAGGGCGCTTGGTGGGCGCTGTACGTTTCAAAATCAAACCCAGCGCTGGTGTTTTTATATCACAGAGATAAACATATTACTGTTGCACTTATCTGTAGTCAAAGCAGTTATTTTCAAGCTGTTGTTGACATCCATCTAAAACATGATTTAGCCAAAAACAACAATAAAACTTTAATATGTCTTGCCATATCTGTGCGACCCTCTTGTTCAATATTCTCGAGGTCTGAACTGATGCAATATAGGTTGTTTGCAAATACGTGATTTTGATGACGCCGCGAAATGCAGCTGAAAAACACAAGAAAAAGTGGCTTGTAAACCTGCGCCTGTTCTGTTTATGCCTCTCTTGTTCTAGCACCTAAACCAGTACAGTATGGACTTTCCTCTCTCATCCGTTCTCTTGTTCAGTCACTCCTGACGCATTGCTGCATGTACAGGGTTTGTGCATGTTGGTCCTAGCAGCACGTAAAGCAAAACTTATTCAAATTCTAAGCCTAGACAGCGAGTACATAGCGCTTCTATATAATCATAAAAAAGGAGACACTTATTTCAATTTATTGCAATCTCACAATGTTCCGTTATAACCAATAAAGCTCTCTGAACTGCAAATAATATCTTATTTACATTGTGTAAATACGTGTGGCCTTTAGCATTGAGTGACTCCTAATCCTGCTTGAGGTGGCATCTCTGGATTATCTATTTATATCTGTATTAATATCTTAATATTATATCTTATATTAACCATTTGCACACACGAGCATTATCCGACTCGGATCCTCCCGACCGCAGACGCAGGTTTACAAGCCAGTTTTTCCTGCGTTTTTCAATCAATTTCTTGACTCCCCCTTATGAACAACACATTTTCATACACTATAAAATCTCCTTGTGTTTTCTCAGTTTGAGCGTTCATAAACAACGCAAAACACAGGCATCTTGAGTTCTACTACTGATTCCTATGGAGAAAAATCTCTTCCTGCCCTTCAGCTGCATTTCGCCCCACAGCAGTGACGTCATGTGCAAACAACCTATTGAGGAACTTGCTGCTTTGGCGAGGGGCAATAATGCCGTCTAAGCTGTTGGCAAATCACAACGCACTGGGACAGCTAACCAATCATAACACATTTAGTTATTCAGAAGGCGGGGCTTCATCAGACCCGGAACTAAAGGAGTATATGTGTCCGGTTGGGGAGAGAGGTGTTGTGATAATGTGACGGTGGTCAGAGGAGCTCGTACCCGACATACTGCAGGTTGAATCTGATGGGCAGCTGGAAGTCCAGCTGGATCGTGGCACACTGCTGCTGCCGGCCGAGAGCGTCACGGATCTGAATATCGATCTGAACAGATCGTAAAAGAACAAATCAAATGGCAGATGAGTTACCTAACAAATGAAGAGGGACTGAGACACAAGCTATTTAGAAACTAAACCCGACTGACGGTGCCAAGAACATGAACACAGAAGAGCTGCAGTAACGTGAAGAGAATGAATCTGATGTGTGTCTGTTCAGAAACATCAACTCTCCAGCCAAGCAGAGGCACAAACACAGAGCAGCGTTCAGCAATGTCATGGGTGATAGTTCTAGTGTGGCTTATATGGGGGGGAATGCTTTATTAATCAAGGATGCATTAAATCAACAATAAAAACATTTATAATGTTACAATGTTTGTATTTCAAATAAATGCTGCTCTTTTGAACTTTCTTTTCATCTGTGAATCCTGAAAAATAAAATGCATCATGGTTTCCAGAAAAAATATAAATAATTATGTGGAAATCTGAGGCTGCAAAAAATCTGAATATTGATAAAATCATCTTTAAAGTTGTTCAAATTAAGTTCTTAGCAATGCATATTACTAATTAATAATGAAGTTTTGATATATTTATGGTAGGATAACTAAATATCTTCATGGAACATAATCGTAACATCCTAATGATTTTTGGCATAAAAGAGAAATCAGTAATTTTGAGCCATACAATGTATTTTTGGCTATTGCTCCAAATATACCCCAGTAACTTAACACTGCTTTTGTGTTCCAGGGTCATATATAATTATGATTTCTGAAGATCACGTGACAAGTAATGATGCTGAAAATACAGCTTCGATCACAGAAATAAATTACAGCTTAACACATTTTCACATAGAAAACAGCTATTTTCAATTCTAATAATATTTCAGCTTTGACTGTATTTTCATTTAAACAAATAAAGCCTTGGTGAGCAGAAGATATACATTTTTTTTTAAACATTCTGAACTTAAATTTGAGTGCATATGGGTAATTGATGCATAATGATTGGACTTCACATCAAGATTAATAAGTGTATGTTTTCATAATTTTGCATACAGAGTGACAAATGAAGTGTCCGGCCAGAAAACGTCTTTCTTTCATACTTTCTGCCAGCCTCACCTTTGGTCCATAAAACGCCCCGTCTCCGGGATTCAACTCCCAGTGCTCCTCAAACTGCTTGAGACTGCTCTCCAGCTGCTGCTCCGGGACAAACACAAGAGAGACATGCGAAGCATTAGTCTGAGATATTACTGTGTGCTTGTTTAACTCAAAGACACAGACAACCCGGCCTGGAGACCAAACCCATCATCATAAAGAAAAGACCTTGTGCATGGTATACATTAAAGGGATAGCTCACCCAAAAATGTATTGCATAATATTTTTTGTCCATACTATGAAAGTCAATGGCTACCGTCAACAGCTGAAAGAAACTCATACATGTTTTCATTTTTGGCTGAAGAGCTCCTGTAGTGTGCTTTATATACTGCATACTCGTCTCTGATTGGCCGTTCGCTTCCCGCCTCATTCCACACTGTGACCCTGATCAGCATTAATGAACCTGTGGCACGTTACCCGTCTGTTTGGACCAGTTTCCTATAGTGTCTCGCTGCATACTGTGTGTTTACAAGTACAGACCGGATCTGACAAGCCCCACAGCGTTACTGTTAACTACAAACATTACAAATAGACTACAAAAATTGAATTAAAAAATAAAGAAGACAATAAATATTACTTGCAAGATGTAAACAAAAAAATTATGCTACTTTTTTTAACTTGAATTTTAAGTTTAAGTATTAAAATGACCAAAAAATTTAAGCTAAGTAGAAATATTTTACTCAAACAAAAATACATGTGTACATTTATGAAACCTAAAAATGGAAAGTTGCCTTGAAAGCTATCCAAGTAAAATATGTTTAATTTGAAGTAAAATAACTAAAACTAAAAAATAATTAGAAATAGTTTTCAAAAAATTGAATTAAAAATAGAAAACAATAAATATTACATGCAAGACGTAAACAAAAACAATTACGCTACTCTTTTTAACTAAAATATGCTTAATTTAAAGTATTTTAAAATGACTAACAAAAAGCTAAATAGAAATATTGTACTCAAACAAAATACATGTGTACATTTATAAAACCTAAAAATAGCTTTCAAGGCAACATTTCTATCCAAGTAAAACATGTTTAAATTGAAGAAGTAAAATTAGTAAAACTAAAAAATTGTTTTCAAAAATTTAATTTAAAAAAGAAAACAATAAATATTACATGCAAGATGTAAACAAAAACAATTACGCTACTCTTTTTAACTAAAATATGCTTAATTTAAAGTATTAAAATGACTAACAAATAAAGCTAAATAGAAATATTGTACACAAACAAAAATAAATATGTACATTTATAAAACCTACAAAATAGAAATGTTGCTTTGAAAGCTATCCAAGTAAAAAATGTTTAATTTGAAGTAAAATTACTCAAACTAAAAAAAAAAAAAGAAAAAAAAAAAAAGAAAAAAAAAGAAAACAATAAATATTACATGCAAGATGTAAACAATAAAAAATATGCTACTCTTTTTAACTAAAATATGCTTAATTTAAAGTATTGACAAAAAATAAAGCTAAATAGAAATATTGTACTCAAACAAAAATACATGTGTACATTTATAAAACCTAAAAATAGCTTTCAAGGCAACATTTCTATCCAAGTAAAACATGTTTAAATTGAAGAAGTAAAATTAGTAAAACTAAAAAATAGTTTTCAAAAATTTAATTTAAAAAGAAAACAATAAATATTACATGCAAGATGTAAACAAAAACAATTACGCTACTCTTTTTAACTAAAATATGCTTAATTTAAAGTATTAAAATGACTAACAAATAAGATAAATAGAAATATTGTACACAAACAAAATAAATATGTAAATTTATAAAACCTACAAAATAGAAATGTTGCTTTGAAAGCTATCCAAGTAAAAAATGTTTAATTTGAAGTAAAATTACTCAAACTAAAAATATATTTAAAGAAAATTAAAAAAAGGAAAAAAAGAAAATAAATATTACATGCAAGATGTAAACAATAAAAAATATGCTACTCTTTTTAACTAAAATATGCTTAATTTAAAGTATTGACAAAAAATAAAGCTAAATAGAAATATTGTACTCAAACAAAAATACATGTGTACATTTATAAAACCTAAAAATAGCTTTCAAGGCAACATTTCTATCCAAGTAAAACATGTTTAAATTGAAGAAGTAAAATTAGTAAAACTAAAAAATAGTTTTCAAAAATTTAATTTAAAAAAGAAAACAATAAATATTACATGCAAGATGTAAACAAAAACAATTACGCTACTCTTTTTAACTAAAATATGCTTAATTTAAAGTATTAAAATGACTAACAAATAAAGATAAATAGAAATATTGTACACAAACAAAAATAAATATGTAAATTTATAAAACCTACAAAATAGAAATGTTGCTTTGAAAGCTATCCAAGTAAAAAATGTTTAATTTGAAGTAAAATTACTCAAACTAAAAATATATTTAAAGAAAATTAAAAAAAGAAAAAAAAGAAAACAATAAATATTACATGCAAGATGTAAACAATAAAAAATATGCTACTCTTTTTAACTAAAATATGCTTAATTTAAAGTATTGACAAAAAATAAAGCTAAATAGAAATATTGTACTCAAACAAAACTACATGTGTACATTTATAAAACCTAAAAATAGCTTTCAAGGCAACATTTCTATCCAAGTAAAACATGTTTAAATTGAAGAAGTAAAATTAGTAAAACTAAAAAATAGTTTTCAAAAATTTAATTTAAAAAAGAAAACAATAAATATTACATGCAAGATGTAAACAAAAACAATTACGCTACTCTTTTTAACTAAAATATGCTTAATTTAAAGTATTAAAATGACTAAAAAAATAAAGCTAAATAGAAATATTGTACACAAACAAAATATATATTTATAAAACCTAAAAATAGAAATGATGCTTTGAAAGCTATCCAAGTAAAACATTTTTAATTTGAACTAAAATAAAAATAAATACAAATCCTGAAATGTTGTCTTGTCATCTAACTGATATAAACTAAGTTTGAGTTAGTTAAAATAAAACTTAAATAAAATAAATTAAAGCAAAATGTAATGTAATTTAATTAGATACACGATGACAAATATAAGCTTAGAACTCAAATTAGAAATGTTGCCTTGGAAATTATCTAAAATAAATAAGTTTTAGTAATAAAATGACTAAAACAGAAATAAACTTAGTTAAATAGAAAAATAAATATATAACAAACTTTAAATATTAGATGAAAAACAAACTTAAAAATAAGTTTAAGTTACTTATATTAAAACTGAAATAAAATTTAAGGTAAATAGAAATATTAAAAAGTAATACAAAATATTAATTATAAATGTTACATTAAAAATATGTTGTTTTGGCGACTAACTGAAATTAATTTGTTCAAGTTACTAAATCTAAATCTGAAATAAAAATAAATTAAAGCTAAAAATAAATATTTATATAAAAAGAATGACAAAAGCACAACACAATAATACAATTATAATGAAAACTGGAAATATAAAAATAAAAGCTAACTGACAATATTCACTAAAAAATGCAATATTATATATATAGGCCTGGTTTCATATACAGGGCTTAGACTAAGCCATAGTTCAATTAGGACATTTAAATCATTTTTATAAACATGCTTAGAAAAAAAATAACTGGGGTGCATCTCGAGACAAAACAAAGCACAGATATATTTTCAGATCAGTCAGTGCAAGTTTCTTTCAGTTGAAACGGTCAGGTTTATGTTGTAGACTAGGACTATAGGCTTGTCTGTGAACCAGGGATTGAATGTGAGATAAGCCTGCGGCGGCCAGCGGGTGTGATTAACAGCTGCACCTGCTCAGCGGCGTCCCAGAGGGCGGGCTCTCCCAGACAGGGCGAGGGGCGCGTGGAGAGGACACAGTGAAAGGAGAAACCGAAGACACGATATACGCTCCTCACGAAGTCCAAACACGCCGTGATCTCCTCCTGCAGCTGAAGAGAGAAGCAGCACATAAACAACTGAGAGACACAGTATAAACACTGACATTATAACAGATACATCCGACATCAGTACAGACACGAGCGAGCGAGACGCACAAACACTGTTTATGACGAATGAAGAGCTCTTGTGTGGCTCCTCAATTCACAGGCTTTACTTTGGGAAATACATAAAGTGAATCAGAAATTATGCTTCTATTAATGGCATTAGAGGAGACCCACTTTAAAAGTTCATATGCGTTTAATTTGATTATGACACTGGTGATCGTGCATTGATCGTGTTGAAAGAAGCACGTTGTGGTAGTTAAGTTTAGCTAATTAGAACAGACGAGCATTTGTGCTTATAAAGCATATGCATTGATTTAAATGAGCGATGGTTTGGCTAGATAAGACATGTATTCATCGTCTGGTATCGTTTATAGCTGCTCTGATGTAGTTTTGACCTTCAACCGTTTGAAACTCACTATATGGAGACAAATCCTGCTATGTTTTCATTGCAGGGGGGGTGAGTAAATCATCAGGACATTTTAGTTAATGCAATGCTGGCAGGCTACTATGAGATGGATATCCTTAGCTTTGTATAATTCAGATGGGCTACGTGTTATTTTCATGGTATATCAACTATTTGGTCTATTGGTACATGGTCTATTTTTAAATGCCATTGTTGGTACATTTTACCAGTATTTACTATACCTTCAAAACTAAAATAGAGAAATATGCAATATGAAAATAATGTAAGAATTTTTTTTTTCCAGTAAAACATCAGATTTGGTTTTCAAAAAGCCTTTTTTCAAAACTGAGCGGAAGAACTTATCCTTATACGTGTTTCCCTCGCCCCCCCCAACTCACTCATTAGTGTTTTACATATGCTTCTGCAACAATAACTAAACTGCTGTGAAGCTGTACCTGTTCAGGTGTACAGAAGATGTGTGCGTCGTCCTGGCAGAAGCGGCGGACCCTGGTTAACCCCGCCAGCGCCCCCGAGTGTTCGTTACGGTGCAGCGCGCCAAAATCTGCCCAGCGGATGGGAAGCTCTCGCCACGAACGCCCCCGCTGCTCGAACATCACACTGCACAGAGGACACAGAGAAAACACAATCTGACAACCGTCTTATGATTTGAGAAAATTCACCACAATTAAATAACACTTTATAATACACAGTGTCCAGACGTTTGGGGTTGGCAAGACTTTTTAAAGGGGCGGGTGACTGTTTTTGATTTTTCTCTAGGCTTGATCATGTGCAGTCTAACATCTAATGCTTCTTTTATTAAGAAAACGCATTAGTTTTCACATAATTTACCTTAATTTTACACCGAGCTGTACCTGCTTTTATGAAGCCCCTCCCCCAGAAACATGCATTGGGCTCTGATTGGTCAGCTGGCCCCAGTGTGTTGTAGGGGTTTAAATATAAACTAAACTTTTTATTTATTTATGTATTTTAATAAACAGTGGTTTACTGAACAAGTTGCTCTTTCTTTGAATACATTCAGTTATAGTTTAGATTTTCTAATATCTACCTTAGCTTATGCTTAAAACTATAGGGAGCCATTTTACATTATATAAGGTTACAACTAGGCCTAAAAACTTAAATTTAATTACTATTAATTTTTAAATTGATGATCAAC
>CM050424.1:28131241-28319561 GCA_027564155.1 Gymnocypris eckloni scoliostomus | reverse complement strand
AATGTTGATAGAGAGGGGGAGGGGGGAACAACACTAAAATGGCATGAATCATTTGGGCCGTCAGAAAATGTCAAGAGGCAAAACGACACATCGGCTGGTCCTGAAGCACGCAGGGGGCCGTATGTTGTGCTCATTAACAAACACACGGGCCGAGTCAGAATAATATCCCGCACTCTTGTTTGTGTATCCCATGCATGAATAAAAAAAGTCTCAATTATTAATTTTTAACCAAAAGAGTCATTATTATAATTTGCAGTGTCTTTAAATGTAAACTTCAGCATGTCAGTCACTGAACGTGCATCTACTCGCATGGTGTTTCTTTCACGTTAGAGGTTTATTAGAAAGTTTCACTGCGTTACGCGTCACATGATTTGTTTTTGTAAGTCCCTCATTGCCCTTCACAAGCTATCGCCTTTCATTTAAAATTGCATGTCATTTATTAACCTAACAGCCATGTTAATCTTAAACTCTGGTTTAACATCATAAGCGTCCCCTCGCCTCTGGCCAGACCATAAACACTGAAATCTGAAGGAAAGTGTTAAATGGACGATATTAGGCAATGAAGTGTGTCTAAAATGTTCCGTGCATGCAGTTCAAATGATGCTTTATGGGGCTGTGTGCAATAATAATTAAGTGCTTAGCAAGAGCAAGAAAAACTGAGTGGAAAATTACCAAAGATTCATCTTTGGTAAAAAATAATTATGATGCAGGACTCTACACTACAAAAAAATAATACAAATGTCTGTAAAATAAATATAATATAATATAATATAATATAATAACATTTTTTAAATAATATAAATATTTATAATTATCATTTTCATGTGGCAGTAAATGTATTGCTATAAATATTGGACAAATTATAATATAAAATAATATAATATAATATAACATAAATAGTAGTATAGTCAATGCAATATAAAAAAATATCAATTCTATATACAAAAAAATACATATTTATTACTAATCATAGAAAATATAGCAATTTAAAAGTGATCAAATATTCTCAGAAAACCAAATGATGAAGATTACAAGGCAAAAAAATTATAAGAAAATAAAATATTAAAAATACATATTGATTATGATTCTATGAACAGGCCCTAAAAACTGTCCATCCTTTGTGTTGAGCTCTGTGATTATGATATATCTTGAGAAACATTATAAGAGGAAATTATTAAAAAAATGCATTGTGTAAATATATCTTTCAGGAGGTACAGGAGGTCATACACGTCATCCCACTTGACTGAAGAAAGACAAAAACAATGCACTTGTTTAATTAACAAAGCCTCCTGCCAAGAACTATGAGAAGCGAAGTGTAAGCACACGGAGGGCTTTAAATGAATAAATGAAGGGAGGTAAACACAGAGCGCTGCATTACAATGGCTGCTGTCACTATAAGTGATGATCGGTGCTCCTCTGTGAATGCTCATTTAACCTGTGAACCCCAAGGTTATTCCTGTAACTTCAGCATTCTCTACAGCCGGCCCATGATTTATGTGTGTGAATCCGTCTTCATCGTCTCCACGCTCACCTTTATCTCCATCAGTGTTAATTAAAGGAAGGTCAGCGTCTGCCTAGTTTAACATAATAAATCACTTCCAGGCCACCGTAGCACAGCCGCCGAGCGCCTACATACATATTTAACCAGGTCATGAATGAATCAGATAACATACAGCCTTTTATAGCTCAGGGGAGCTCTGTGTGTTATTGTAGGAGAGAGAAATGAAGCAGCTTTCTTTTAACTCCATGCTTGTAGGTTTTTGGCAGTTTGAGGGGCCAAGGTTTGCGGCATCACGACTGACAGCCCAAAACTAAAAGATGACGCGAGCGACACGGTCATGTGGGTTCATGCAAAACCCTGACCGGATACTCCGGCTTCATTACCATATCCAGACACATAATGCAGCCAGATATATTATTCATCTAGTAAAAGTGTCTTGCTCATCAACACTCGTGGTCTTCTGATAATAAAAATCAAGAGGTCTAGTCCTGAAACGCCTGAAGAGATCTGAATAATCAAAGGCACCAAAACACGAATGTGCATTCAGGATAATTAAATGCATATTTTACGTTTTTACAGCCATAAAAACTTGTAAAATCATTTAAACGTTACATAGGCAAAATAATGCATTTTATACTAACATTCAAAATTTGAGGTCGGTAAAATGTTTTAATGTTTTCTTTTGTTTTTTAAGTCTCTTCTGCTCATCAGGGCTGCATTAATTTGATCAAAAACACAATGGAAACAGTAAAAATATGAAATATTATTATAATGTAAAACAGTTTATTTCTATGTGAATATATATTAAAATATAATTGATTTATGTGATCAAATCTGTATTTTCAGCATCATTACTGCAGTCTTCAGAGTCACATGATCTTCAGAAATCAAAATAATATGATGATGCAAGAAACATTTCTGATTATTATCAATGATGAAAACAGTCGTGCATGTCAATATTCTTGTGGAAACTATGATTCATTAAATTTTTCAGGATTTACAGATAAATCGAAAAAATCAAAAGAACAGCATTCATTCAAAACAGAAAAAAATATTTACTGTCACTTTTGATCAATTTAATGCATCTGTGCCGAATAAAAGTATTAATTTATTTAAAATAAAAATCAGTATATCTAATATATAATTCCAATATCGCTTATAAAACCTGAGTACAGGTTTTTGAACAAATAAATGCAGCTTTCTTAAAAAAAAAAACACAGACCCCAAATAAAATACATGTGAACTATAAACTTGTGTATAATGTATATAGAAATTATATATAAACCTTTTATTTCAGCTAGTTGCCAACGTTTCCAATTTTAATATTGTGTAATCTGATGTACTAAAAAGAGAAATAATAATATATAGGTATTAAAACACTCAACAAAATTAATAAAACTTTCAAATGAAAATCATAATAAAAACAGATTGTAAATATTAGTACCTCAGTGATACTAAAACAACACTGATGATTCAAGTTCCACTTTTACATGTTATTTAATTAATTTTTGAAATCTAATTCAGCAATATAACTTCAATAACTTGTTATTACAGTGAATGGATGGTTGAAAGTAGCTGCAGATGGTTGTAAAGAGAAAATGGGAAACAATTAGTCCTGTTGTTATGTTATCATTATGGGGATATGCTCAAGCATCAGCGACTTCATCAAACCAAAGAGTAAGTCTGATGTCTGAAGCAGCACTATGAGGACACACACGCGAGGTCAGGACTTCATCAGAGTGTCCGTCTCTCTGCTCAAGGTCAGAAACAAACTCTTCTGGATGTAGTTTTGCATGCGGCGCCCCCATCATTCACTGTAAAGACTAAAACCCAGCCCAAACTCCCCGCCGTCCCTGGATCCCTCTCTCTGAACACGCTACTGTCTGCTCCGGTGAGCCGAGGAGGTCAGCAGGTCAACACTGACCTGCCATGTCCGCTGTCACACGGCTACAGAGGGCAGTCAGGGGCAAAGCCATGCCAGGTGAAGCTACTCCAACACTTTCACAGCTCCGCTCGCTTCAGATGGGCTTTTTTGTTTTCAAGCTTTTGTTTTTGCTTTTGTTTTTGTTTTTGTTTTTTTTAGATCTAGGACAATATAGTGCAATAATTGACCCCATTCGACTTCTATAGCAGCATCTCAACATGATGGCATCTAAAATAATCATTCACGCATCATACAAAAATGGTGCTATATAGCACTAAAAGTGGTTCTAGGTTCGTAATCATAGGGGAAACCACGTTTGGTGCTGTATAGCACCATATCTTTAAAGGTGCTATACAGCAACTTTGTCAAATGGTGCTATGTAGAACCATAAGAGAACCATACAAAAATGGTGCTAAACAGCACCAACAGGGGTTCTTTGGCTCATAATGAACTTTCAAAGGGGCTTAACAGGTTATTTGTATGACAGTGGTGCTATATAGCAACTTAATCACCCCGACGAACCACTGAAGAACCATACAGGAGCTTAACAGGTTATGTAGTAGCAGTGCTATATAGCCCCTCAGTCTTGCCAAATAACCGGTGAAGAACTTCTGAAGAACCACTGAAGCACCAAGATTTAAAGCTATAAAGCACCAAAAGTGGTTACCCACATGATTACAAGCCAAATAACCACGTTTAATGCTATATAGCACCATTTTTTTAGAGTGTTTACTGAGGGAATATAAACCATAATCACCATGTTCAAAAAAAATTACCTCGTCTTAAATGTTTTTCAATGGGTGCAATTGTAGTCAACTTCATGCCTTGCCAAATAAAGACTACGAACTAAAGAGTGCTTCAGTAATTGCATATTTCTGCAGTCCAACTTGCAAGTTTGCATCAACCTGCTTCACTTAACAAAAAAACAACAGTATTTTGGATTAGTGTAGGAAACAAGCTCTGTGACCAACTAAAGTTCATGATTCTTGCACGTTGTGTTTCTCTTGTTCACCAGTCTTCACAAATGAACATAACTTTTTTTTAATTCTGACGCCTAAATACAATTGCCTGAGGTAAAAGGCTGAAGTAAGGCTATAACAAAAGTTTGCACAACTTCAACGGCACCAGCGAGCTCTTTCAGTCTTTATTTTTTTTAAAAAGCATGTCCTATTTTGTAGTATTGTGGATGAAATTGGCCTCCACCATTTTTTTTATTATTTATAGACAAATGCAGTTATTTATATGCTCATCTCTTTTGGACAGTTTTCTTTGCTATGACAGTTTTGATAGAAGTTTACAGAATAAGGGCCAGATTTACTAACAGCTTGCAGAGGTAAACTATCTTTTGCCATTTAAAAAAAAACATGCCCCCGCACTACAATTAAAAATCTATAAATCTACAATTGTAGAATTGAATAACATTTTTTTTAAGTTTAAGTTAGAATGGTTTGCAA
Source organism: Gymnocypris eckloni scoliostomus (assembly GCA_027564155.1). Taxonomy (NCBI): domain Eukaryota; kingdom Metazoa; phylum Chordata; class Actinopteri; order Cypriniformes; family Cyprinidae; genus Gymnocypris; species Gymnocypris eckloni. Next base: position 28,314,682 of record CM050424.1, on the reverse strand, counting down.
GAGGATAACCTAGTGAGTAGAAGTAAAGTCTTGAGTAGGGTATTGCTTATATATGATATGTTATAAAATAAAAATGTGTGGATATATTGCATGCATTTGTGGATTTCTGTATGCATTTGTGAATCCACTACATGCATTTGTGGGAGGTTTCAATAATATTTTAAAATAACTCTCAGATTATAAGTACACGGTTCGGGATAGTAGAATAAGTTAACACATTAGCAAAGTTACTTATAGGCAGTGAAATGTCCATCAAAGTGTTAGCAGACAGTCTATTAATACTCCAATGACTGTAAAGTTACTTATAGTTAGTAGACTGTCTAAAGTGGACAATCACAATAAACGGTTATCTTGATGAATCTGTAAGATGTAAAGTTTGAGTTAAAATAGTTTGCAAGAGTGTGGGTATACAAGACTTAAGTTAAAGCTTAAAAAAGTTATGAGTGAAGCACTACTGATAAATGTTAGGCCTATGTAGTAGAATAAAACGTGAAAAGATCTTGAGCTTGTTTCAGACATTTAACCAAAAACCTTTGTAAAAAAAATAAACAGTGACGATTGAACCCAAGTGCAGAAAACTGTTCAATTCCGGTCTTTAGGACTCATTCCTGCCTCACTTTATTACTAAAAACACTGACACAAGATTTGAGACTTGAACTTAGACTGTATATGAGAGACAATGACTGCATGAGACACACATGTCGAATAATCTTAAGTAGGATAAATTCAATTCAAGTTTATTTATATAGCGCTTTTCACGATACTAATCATTCCAAAGCAGCTTTACAGATAATTAAAAGTTTCTACATTATATTTAGTAGTAGCTTATCAGTGGTGACTATAGGCGCGTTTCCATTACCCTTCAAATTGAGCAAAATAAAACTTCAAATTGAATATTCGCCTAATGGAAATGCATAAATTTCGCTAAAACTTCCATATATCGCAAAAAAAGTTTTACGCTCGCATTTACGCTCGAAAGTCGAAAAATTTATATTTTGCATAACTGCAATGGAATTTTTTTTTTTTCATACAGGTCACAAGGCGTACGTAAAAAGTCATATGGTCACTCTTCAATGTACTATAACCTCCAAGAAACACTTATAAAGTGAAAGAATATAAAGGGAGTTCCCTGCCATTGATTAATTTACACTGCATACGTCTGCGATGTAGTGTGGCTGAAGCTGACTGTGTTCATACCAGCCGTACCACGCATGTTTCTGAAGCGGCTTCTCTAAAGATACACGCATACGCCTCCTTTTAATAAATATAGCCAAAATCCCACCAAAATCCGTTGCCATGACTTATTGCGAGAGGCAAAAAATAATATTTTATTCACATAGCATTGGTTAATGGAAGCACAGTCATTTCGCAATACTATTTATTGACATTTAGAAAATAATCGGCAAAGTTTGGCGCAAATCTGTAATGGCAACGCGCCTTATGTCAAGTTGATGTCCATATGGCAGAAATGGACAGTAAAAATCATGAAGTTAGTTAATGTCATGCAATCAAACAGACAGTGAACACTATTAACAGCAATGATTATAAGTTGCAAACATACAGTGAAATTTGGTAGTTTTGTATGTTGTCTGAGGGTTGCATCATCTGAGGTCCTCTGGGGGTTTGGCATCGTCTGTTCTCAGGTGATTGGTCATCTCAGATCTTCATAAGGGCTGGATCCAGACTGGTTCCTAGTTACTTCGGGATGTCAATCTCATGGAAGTTGAATCCCCAATGGATTTGAGAAGCAGTGGCGTGGACAGACTGTTGTGATGCAGCTGTTAAAAACGCCACCAAGTTTACTTTCAGTAGCCGTCAAGCTCGACTGCCGCGAGTGGCCAATCATGAAGACAATACATCGAAGCCGCGCACTAGTTTTAAGTGACTCACATCCATACAGTCACGGCAGACACTTCGCCATAAAGAAACACTCAGCGAGAGAGAGAGAGCTTTCACATATCCAGTCCAAGGCCCTGCCACAGACACTGACTGATGTCGAAATCTACTGATCCTTTCCGTACTCGCTCACGATCGCTCAACCGCAGAACTCCCTCGCATCGGGTCGAGACGCAGGCCCTTCAGAATGCCTGTCTGTCAGCTTAGCCCTTAATCTGCCACACACACGATCACGGGGACTTCCCAGCACCGTAATTATTGTGTATATCTTCCTGTGTCAAAGCGAACATCAATAAAAGTAATGACAGTCCTGATCTCATTACAGCCCTTTCTGTACATCGGGGAGCAGCGGGAACGGCTTACGCACCAACACACACACACTACTGCTCTTCGCATTTTTCGAAAACACCATCTTGAAAACTATTTGGACCTTTCCCTAGCTCTCAGCTCCAGCGCTGAAACAAAAAAATAGCTGTTGTCAAGCTTTAGTTGAGAATGTGTGCCACCGCCGAGGAAGTGCTTGGCAGAGATATAGACAGAAAACGGATGGAGAGAACGAGGAAGAAACCATGAGGAGAGGAGTTGTGTCAGTTCGCTTTGGGAACGCCACGTACCCACTCTGGGCTTGTCGCGGGGCTTGATGAGTGTGTGTGCACTCTGGGTAACTTGGCGAGAGTTGTGGGTGTGGTGGGACTTGTGCACACATGCTCTGACACCAGTTTATGTGTTTGTGCATTAGTCACCAATCACACAAGCGTTCTGGAAATGACTGCGTGGGTTCTGACTAGCAATCCATCCATCGATCATGCTGCGTTTCGGTTCACATCGATCTTTTGTTCTTGGTCCAATACAACAGAACACAGTTTTTATCTGTAATTACTAGAGGCCTAAGCACAATCCAGTCATGAAAACGAAATGTAGTGCATAATACGGAATATCATGGAATTTGGCACATTTTAAATTAATAAATCAAAAGTAGGGCTGTACACTGAATCAAACTTGGATATGGACTAGTGCCTGTGAATATTAGACTTCAAAAGACTGAATATGAAGTCTGCATGTTGTGCAGAAGCACACGTGATGCTCATTATTCCCTATATTTATAATTTTTTTGTCAAAACTTTTCTTTATTTAGCATACATTTCGGCCACCTGAGCATAGCATTGTTTACACCCGTACAGCACACACACAAAAAAGTGTGCAACTTTTAACTTTAACGTGCTATTTATATTTAATTTGACCCTTGATGTAATTAACTGATGCACATTTTAGGTTACCTGATATTGTTTTTTTTCACTTCTGCTTTACCAAGAAATGCTATTTAAATCCTTTAATAAACACACATAATTTTGAATTCTTTATGATAATGTAAATTATATTCATATAAAAATGTAACTGTTCTGTGTGAGATTTTCAATGATTTTTATATAATATATTATAATATAACTTGATAAAAAAGTTTGAAGATAAACTTTAATGTGGCTTGAAAAAGCCCAGCTAGAAAGTTTGAAGTAGTTTTAAAAGCTTTACGTTTAAATGTTTTCAGTTTTAACTAGTTTGAAGTTAAAAGTAATTTTAAAATTTAACGTTTTAAAGGTTTGAAGACAATACCATTTATCAACTTCTAGCATGATTAGCATGATAATAGCATGTCGCTAGCATGTTTATAGCATTATTAGCATGTCGCTAGCATGTTAATAGCATTATTAGCAAGTTACTAGCATGAGAAAATTAAGCAGATATTGCTCATAAATTACCTTTTTGAGGTGAATTATTGATTAAGTTTGTAATGTAATATAAAAACTAACTGAATCATTTAAACTGATATAATAGAATATACTAGAATGTAATATACTAGAATATACTAGAATAGAATGTAATATAATTTAATATACTAGAATAGAATTGAATATACTAGAATGTAATAGAATAGAATAGCAAACTGAATGATTTAAACTGAGATCTGTAAGCTAAATATTTTCTAAAACCGTGAACATGAATTATGTTATAGTTATCTATACATCCCTATGAAGTAGAGTTTGCACACTTCTTCCCCGTGTGTAACTGTAAACGTTGTTACCGTTCTGTGCCCATCTTCCTCTATATTTGCACTTAATCAAGCCACTCTTCTTTAAAATATGATGATGTTTTATTTCACATGTCATTTTGGCTCTCATGTTGAACTCTTTCATCCGCAACCATTACAGCATTTGATTTCTAATACAGCGACATGATGTGTGACACATATTTCTCTTTCTCATGAAACCTGTAAAGCACATTTACCGATTCTAACTCTATAGTAGTTCGCTATGAAAGGACATGAACTTCATCTCCACAGCAGTTCTGAGAGTCACTTCAATCCACAGATACACACCGAGTCTCAAAGATCTTCACTACAACATGGCAACATAATAGTTCTGCATAACTTTAATACAATAGGACATAATTATTAGGGGTGTGCAGCGAAGCCAGTATTTGTATCTGTAACAATCACAACATTACTCTGTATTCAGATAAAACCGGAAGTGGGCGGAGCTTGAACCAGAACTTATAGTTACTTGATAAAACCGTTATGTCTATTATCTTACAGCCTATCTTTTATTTTATTTTTTAAACAACTGAACTATTGCAACGTTCTTCTCAAATAAATAGTAACACTAATAATAATAATACAATTAAACATTAAGAATCTCACAATCAATATTCTTTTTTAAGTCTTCATTTTAACTTGAAGAATAATAGCATACTGTAATATATTACTATTGCACAGTAGAATGTATTTCTCAAAGCATTATTAGTTTTGATAAAAAAGTAAGGAATATCGTGCAATCAAAATATTTTTCCTTCATGTTTTCATTTATACAGTAAAGTCTCATTTAAAGAAAAAAGCTAAGTTTTGTTGTAAAGGAACTGCTGCAGTTTTATTAATATATTTTCAGTTTTTCATATTGCATTTGTATTAAATCTAACACTGAATAAATACAAAAAATAAAACAGAATTTATTCAAAATAAAACAGGATAAATAGGGCCCTGGTTAATACAAAGGGGGCCCTATTGCTGTTAAAATTTATTTAAATAATTAACTTTTTAAAGTTGAATTGTGCTTACAATTTAATTAAACCACTGAAATGTAATCCAGAAGAATTTAGAAAGAAAACATGTAATTTGGGAGACAAAAAATTAAACAGATAGCGGCCTAATTTTAATAACTTATGAATTGTTAATTAATTAAATTGATTAGACATGCTTTACGTTGATTTAAATTAAATTAAACACAGCATGTGGATAAAAAAAATGTAACCAGAATTTAGGGCCATAAATGACACACTCAGTCGAACTCATGGCATCAGTCACGGTGTGATTCAATCAGTCCGGAGCACTATGGATACAGGTGCAGGAGGAGCTGCTGTAAACCTTCACATTACTCTGACGTTAGGCCTGTATCTCTGGCTAATGGACACGTTAGCAGAGCTGCCATCTGCCATCAGTCTTAGCCACCTTCCCTCCGCCAGGCTACCTCCGAGATCCGCTGGAAGATGCCGCCGTCATTAGCTTTATAAATGAAGCAGATCTGGCACAGATGCATTCAGGAGGACATCTTAACTGAGTTATGACTAACTCCTGCCCTCATTTAGGCGGTTTGTGTTTCAGCGCAGATGCCTTTCTGAAGCGAGCCGGGCCAATGACAATATCACACGCTACTTCCAGCAGCTATTGTTTTCAGGGACAATCATGTGCAATCCATCAAAGAGCGCCCAGGCCCACCCTGTAACGTGAGCACTCTATCCCAGGCATGCTCACTCGCACCCGGGTACTGTAAGGCGGCACTGCCCCCATCTGGCCTGTGGCAGCCGTTGCACATGAAACTTGTTAAGCCAGGGCAAAGCTTTAATTAAGAGACAGCCTTAGAGCAGCAAGCACAGCAAATCCCCCATCCCTGCGCTCCAGCCGCCGCCTATTTGCACTGATAACTGTGAAATTCAGCCGGTGCATGAAGAGAGAGGGAAAATCATTTCAGCGATAGCTGTAATGGGTTTAAAGTGTGGCTGGCGGCGGGCCAGGCTGAGCTCAGGAACAGAAAGCCTGCCGTGTTCCTTTATTGTCTGCTGAGATTTCTGAAGAAACCAGGCCGCGAGTGACACATCCTCTGCGATTCTGCAGCTGATAGCGCGGATCGCTGCTACAATGGGGATTTGAATAGTAATTAATGTAATTGATGAAAGGAACAATGGGGCGGTGTGTACGCGGGGAGCGCGTTTGAAAGCCTATCCCTTCCGCCCAGAGATGCTAACAATGGCAGAGGAATGCTGGGAAGATTCCCCACAGTTTTCCCAGAATTCCGAGAGGTGGAATGTTGCTCTGTTTGTCCTGAGCTCGTATGCGATGGTACTGGTCTTATGAAGTCATCTGATATAGTTGTGTGAGGATCGGACGGTCTTCCCCTTCGCCGTTCGGGAAGATGCATCGAGGTGTCGGGCCGGTTTACATTTACATTTATTCATTTAGCAGACACTTTTATCCAAAGCGACTTACAGTGCATTCAGGCTATACATTTTTTGTCAGTATGTGTGTTCCCTGGGAACCCCCTGGGTTTGTGTGTCGTAACCAAATGCAACATGCCAGTTGGAAAGTGGAACAAGATTTGGAAGCTGAAGTAAAAGCCTGTATCAAGTTTTGGTCTACTTAGCAAACACTGCATCATATAACTAGGATTACAGTGCACATGGTCTACTCTCTAAGAAACGTCCTTACAATTAGTATGCTATCTGATGTACTGTTTCAATATGAGGGGATTTTCCGTATAGATTTTTTCACAGCTGTTTTACCTATAATTTAAATTATACATTTCATTGTGTTTTCGGGTTAAAGGAAATGACTGTAAACTTTACAGACAATGCCTTGGCAGCAAATTACCAGGACATTTTAAATGTTTATATTATTATTATTTGTTTCTTCATATATATATATATATATATATATATATAATATATATATATATAGTGTAAACAATAAAATATAATGATGTACTATACACATAACTGCTGCAATTGTATGAACATTTATTGTGTAATATTGTTATATTTAATTACGCTGTTCAACATAAAATTATCATCAAGGAGAGTAAATTATAGCCATTTTTAGGGGGGTGGGGTTATATACATATGATCTTTCGGATCAGCAAGGAAAAGAAATTCATTATTTTATGCAATTTGCTATTTGCTTTGCATTTATTACTTAAAGCACAGAGAATGTCAAGATGGGTATTTTGATATAATTTTATGAGTATATATCTGTTCAAAGGCAAGGTATTCACAGCTGAAACAAGTCTGTGTGTGTGCGGCTGATGTGCGCACAGAAAATACCACAAGTAACGAATCGCTTTTTTTACCTCCTTTTTTTGCATGGGAATGGTTTAAAAGTGCTTGAATGTGTAAACTGGCAGCTTAATATGAGAATCATGCATGCCAAACGCATCACTGATCAACTACGATACGTTTAACCCCTAATATATATATATATATATATATATATATATATATACACGTGCATGTGTGTGTGTGTGTGTGTGTGTGTGTGTGTGTGTGTGTGTGTGTGTGTGTGTGTGTGTGTGTGTGTGACCCTGGACCACAAAACCAGTTTTAAGGGTCAGTTTTTCAAAATTAAGATTGATACATGAATCTAAGATTGATCCATTGATGTATGGTTTATTATGATCGGACAATATTAGAAAATCTGGAATCTGAGGGTGCAAAAAAATCTAAATATTGAGAAAATAATCATTGAAGTTGTCCAAATGAAGTTCTAAGCAATGCATATTACTAATCAAAAAAATGTTTTGATATATTTACGGTTAATACATTTACAAAATATCTTCATGGAACATGATCTTTACTTAATATCTAGTGATTTTTGGCATTAAAGGAATATAGATAATTTTGACCCATACAATGTATTTATTTTATTTTTTTTCCCGTGGGCTCACCACCTGCAGGAGGGACCGTAAGGGGCCAGTGCTTAGAGGATCGGGCGGCAGTCGAAGGCGGGGGCCTCGACAACCCGATCCCTGGACACGGAAACTAGCTCTAGGGACGTGGAACGTCACCTCGCTGGCGGGAAAGGAGCCTGAGATTGTGCGTGAGGTTGAGAGGTTCCGACTAGAGATAGTCAGGATTACCTCTACGCACGGCTTGGGCTCTGGAACCACACTCCTTGAGAGAGGATGGACTCTTCACCACTCTGGAGTTGCCCATGGTGAGAGGCGGCGGGCTGGTGTGGGTTTGCTTATAGCCCCCCAGCTCAGCCGCCATGTGTTGGAGTTTACCCCGGTGAACGAGAGGGTCGTTTCCCTGCGCCTACGGGTCGGGAATAGGTATCTCACTGTCGTGTGTGCCTACGGCCCAAACGGCAGTGTTGAGTACCCGGCCTTCTTGGTGTCTCTGGGAGGGGTGCTGGAAAGTGCTCCAACTGGGGACTCCATCTTTCTACTGGGGACTTCAACGCCCACGTGGGCAGCGACAGTGACACCTGGAGGGGCGTGATTGGGAGGAACGGCCCCCCTGATCTGAACCTGAGCGGTGTTCAGTTATTGGACTTTTGTGCTAGTTACAGTTTGTCCATAACGAACACCATGTTTAAGCATAAGGATGTCCACCAGTGCACGTGGCATCAGGACACCCTAGGCCGTAGGTTGATGATTGACTTTGTGGTCGTTTCATCTGGCCTTCGGCCGTATGTCTTGGACACGCCGGTGAAGAGAGGGGCGGAGCTGTCAACTGATCACCACCTGGTGGTGAGTTGGATCCGATGGCAGGGGAGGAAGCTGGACAGACTCGGCAGACCCAAGCGTACTATAAGGGCCTGCTGGGAACGTTTGGCCGAATCCCCTGTCAGAGAGACCTTCAACTCCCACCTCTGGCGGAGCTTCGACCGGATCCCAAGGGAGGCTGGATATATTGAGTCAGAGTGGACGATGTTCTCCACCTCCATTGTCGACGCTGCCTCTCAGAACTGTGGCCGTAAGGTCTCCGGTGCCTGTCGAGGCGGCAATCCCCGAACCCGGTGGTGGACACCGGAAGTAAGGGATGCCGTCAAGCTGAAGGAGTCCTATCAGGCCTGGATGGCTTGTGGGACTCCTGAGGCAGCTGATGGGTACCGGCAGGCTAAGCGGAGTGCAGCCCGGGTGGTTGTGGAGGCAAAAACTCGGGCCTGGGAGGAGTTCGGTGAGGCCATGGAAAGGGACTACCGGCTGGCCTCGAAGAGATTCTGGCAAACCGTCCGGCACCTCAGGAGGGGGAAGCAGTGCCCCACCAACGCTGTTTACAGTGGAGGTGGGCGGATGTTGACCTCAACTGGAGATGTCGTCGGACGGTAGAAGGAATACTTTGAGGATCTCCTCAATCCCGCCGTCACGTCTTCCATTGAGGAAGCAGAGGGTGGAGGCTCAGAGGTGGCCTCGTCCATCACCTGGGCTGAAGTCACCAAGGTAGTCAAGAAACTCCTCGGTGGCAAGGCACCGGGAGTGGATGAGATCCGCCCTGAGTACCTCAAGTCTCTGGATGTTGTGGGGCTGTCTTGGCTGACACATCTCTGCAGCATCGCGTAGCGGTCGGGGATAGTACCTCTGGGATGGCAGATTGGGGTGGTGGTCCCTCTCTTCAAGAAGGGGGACCGGAGGGTGTGTTCCAACTACAGGGGGATCACACTTCTCAGCCTCCCCGAGAAAGTCTATGCCAGGGTACTGGAAAGGAGAATACGGCCGATAGTAGAACCTCGGATTCAGGAGGAACAGTGTGGTTTTCGTCCCGGCCGTGGAACACTGGACCAGCTCTATACCCTCTCTAGGGTGCTGGAGGGTTCATGGGAGTTTGCCCAACCAATCCACATGTGTTTTGTGGACTTGGAGAAGGCATTCGACTGTGTCCCTCGGGGCATCCTGTGGAGGGTACTCTGGGAGTATGGGGTCTGGGGTCCTTTGCTAAGGGCCGTCCGGTCCCTGTACGACAGGAGCAGAAGTTTGGTTCGCATTGCCGGCAGTAAGTCAGACTTGTTCCCGGTGCATGTTGGACTCCGGCAGGGCTGCCCTTTGTCGCCAGTTCTGTTCATAATTTTTATGGACAGAATTTCTAGGTGCAGCCAGGGGCCGGAGGGTGTTGGGCTTGGGGACCACGCGATTTCGTCTCTGCTCTTTGCGGATAATGTTGCCGTGCTGGCCACCTCAGACCAGGACCTTCAGCATGCACTGGGACGGTTTGCAGCCGAGTGTGAAGCGGTTGGGATGAGAATCAGCGCCTCCAAATCCGGATACAGGCGGCCGAAATGAGCTTTCTCCGTAGGGTGGCTGGGCGCTTCCTTAGGGATAGGGTGAGAAACTCAGTCACTCGGGAGGAGCTCAGAGTAGAGCCACTGCTCCTCCACATCGAGAGGGGTCAGCTGAGGTGGCTCGGGCATCTGTTCCGGATGCCTCCTGGACGCCTTCCCGGGAAGGTGTTCCGGGCGCGTCCCATCGGGAGGAGGCCCCGGGGAAGACCTACGACACGCTGGAGAGACTATGTCTCCCGGCTGGCCTGGGAACGCCTCGGTGTCCCCCTGGAAGAGCTGGAGGAAGTGTCTAGGGAGAGGGAAGTCTGGGCATCTCTGCTTAGACAGCTGCCCCCGCGACCCGGTCCCGTATAAGCGGAAGAAAATGGATGGATGGATGGACAATGTATTTTTGGCTATTGCTACAAATATACCCAAGCGACTTAAGTCTGGTTTTGTGCTCCAGGGTCACATAAATATTAAAGCAATGAGCCCCATCGCTGAGTGCCAACAACCCCCTTAGCTGTTATAAATTCATTGTAAACCACGGCTTCACAGCACTTATTGCTTTTATAAAACGGTTATAACATATTCGTAGTAAGGTTTCACAAAATAAAATTGAGCAAATTAAGTGTAATGATATTAATAAAAGCATTATTCTTCCACCAAATAATGTAGTTCCTCAGAAACGGTTGTGGTTCCAACAAAGTGGTTGCCAAGCAACACTCAAATGTAAACAAAGGTGTATGTTTGTAGAGTCATTTACAACAGCTTCAAACTTGGCTCAACCAATCAGAATCAAGGACCGGAACTATCCGTTTTATAAATATTATTATTCCACGGTCTGTCTGAATGCTGAATTCTGATTGTCTGGCAGGTATGCAATATAACCATTTAATGCACAGGTAATTCCAAATCAGTTTAATCACCGTTGCATATTAATGCTCTGCTTTAATTGATGCACACTGGCCAACACGCACACACACACGTGGAGAGGAACACTCGCTCAGTCCATCTCTCTCTCATAATACTCTACTAGCTATACATAATACACCGTATGTCAGAGAGCCACAGTCACATTGACCGTCGTCAACAGAAATCACCAGATCACAATCACCTGAGTTCTAATCCCCCGCACCTGCAATCCCTCATCAGCGCTCTCATAAGTACCATGCTCTCGCTGACATTCATTGTTCGGTCTACGGTTCACTACCCTGAACAGTAACCCAACTCCATTCGTACTTGTAACACCAAGTCATGTTACTCCCATGGATCCCCGGCCTTCATCACCTTTTGAAATCCTGGAGGAGCTGGTTAACACTCTTCGAGCCTCGCTCCTGCCAGCAACAGCCCATCAATCTGCTTCTGCTAGTCCCATGGCGTTACCGGCTCCCTATGCAGGTGATTCGGCTAAGTGTGGCAGGCTTTCTCCTACAACTGGCGTTGTATATCAAGATGCAGCCACAGAAGTTTCCCTCCGAGTACACCAAGGTAGCTTTTTTAAACACCCTTCTCTCCGGTCGAGCACTAACATGGGCTAGAGCCATATGGAATGCCAATACTGCCATAATAAATTCCTATGAAGCATTCACTAACCATTTCTCGGAGGTGTTCGGATCAGCTACTGGAGCGCTCTCTGTGTCGGATCAGCTACTGCGCCTGCATCAAGGCACTTCCTCTACCAATGAATACACGCTGCAGTTCCGTACTCTGGTGGCAGCTAGCAGTTGGAGCGAAGCAGCTCTCCCCAGCGCTTAGTGGCAGGGATTGGATACCAGTATCCGCACTCAGATGGCGATATATGATGAGAATTGGAAACCTTCATGCAAAGGGCCAAACACATCTGCCTGCCACACCACCGAAGCCGTTCACCAGCCCGTCTCACCCGCCAATGGTTTCCCCAGTGCCAGAACCCATACAAGTAGATACAGCGCATTTCTCCAGCCACGAGCGTTGGCAGGCACGTGCTGTGCCTCTACTGTGCTTCTGCTAACCACTTCATACGATCCTGCCCCATCAGACCCTCACGTTCAGCGGTGAGTACTCTCCAGATCGACCCTCTAATTTCCAAGATTTCTGTGCTTACGGTACAACTATTCACTCCAGCCCACTCTGATACAGCCTCTGCCCTGGTCGACTCGGGGCTCCTTGGGCAACTTCATCTCCCAAGACCTCCCAAGTCGTTTATGCCTGCCCCGTCAACAGCATGCCCGGGAGCTCCGAATCGAAACAATCAATGGAAAGCCGCTAGGACGTGGTTTTGTGAAGTTCGAGTCTCCCCCGATGAAGCTTAAGATCAGTAACCTGCATGAGGAGGAGATCAAATTTCTAGTACTGGATGGACCAACTGTGGATATCATCCTGGGACGCCCCTGGCTCATACTCCATTCTCTAGAGATCTGATCAGAGTCAAGTGAGGTTATTCGCTGGAGCGAATGGTTTCACCCAAATTTCACGTTCACCTCTCAAGTCACCCGCCGCTCAGGTCGACTCCACGCGGGTTGAGAGTCCTGAGTCCAGCGTGACTCCCACAATCTCATCTGTTTATAGGGTGTTCCAGGATGTCTTCAGCAAGCAGGCAGCCACACAATTACCACCTCATCGGCCATGGGACTGTGCCATTGATCTGCTGCCTGGATATAAACTCCCCAAGGGTAGAGTGTATCCGCTGTCCATTCCGGTGCACAAGGCTATGGAGGAATACATCAAGGAGGCTCTTAATCAGGGTTACATCCGGCCATCCAGTTCACCTGCAGCATCAAGCTTCTTCTTCGTGGGTAGGAAGGATGGGGGCTTGAGACCAAGCATTGATTATCGAGCTCTGAACACCCAGACTGTCAAGCTCCCCTATCGACTTCCCCTGATCCCGGCCACACTCGAGGAACCCCATGCGGCCCGCATCTTCTCTAAGCTAGACCTGTGCAGTGCATACAACCTTGTTCGGATCTGGGAGGGCGATGAGTGGAAGACTCCATTCATTACTCCATCCAGCCACAATGAATACCTTGTTATGCCATATGGCCTTTCCAACGCCCCTTCAGTCCTCCAGGAGTTAATGAACAAGGTGTTCCGGGAGTTTCTCCACCGCTCGGTGATAGTCTATATCGACGACATCCTTATTTACCTTATTTTACATCTGGAACCTGGCCGACCATCGCCACCATGTTGCGCCGGTCCTCCAAATCTCCATCAGTTCCACCTGTACCTAAAGCTAGAGAAATGCAAATTACATCACCGCACGGTGCAATTCCTTGGCTACATCATCGGAGAGGAGGGTATCCAGATGGACCAGGGGAAGGTAACAGCTGTTACAGAATGGCCGACTCCCCAGTCTGTTAAGGAACTGCAGAGATTCATTGGATTCGCCAATTTCTATTGCTGTTTCATCAAGGGTTTCAGTCTGCTCACAGCCCTGCTTACCATCCTGCTCCGCAGAAAGCCCAAGTCCCTGTCCTGGAGTTCCAGTGCCCACGATGCCTTCGAAAGCCTTAGGACCGCATTCAGCATGGCCCCCATCCTTCGTCATCCAGATACCCATGCGCCATTCGTGGTGGAAGTGGACGCCTCCACTATGGGAGTCAGGGCCGTGCTGTCCCAGCAGTATGGTGAGCCTCCAGCCTTGTGCTTATTATTCAAGGAAACTGACCCCAGCGGAGCAAAATTACGACAACGGTAACAGGGAGCTATCAGCCATCAAGCTGGCCCTAGAAGAGTGGCAACATTGGATGGAGGGAGCAAATCATCCTTCTATGGTCATCACCGATCACCAAAATCTCCAGTACCTCTGAGAAGCTAAGAGGCTCAACCCCCGTCAAGCCCGCTGGGCCCTGTTCTTTACCAGGTTTGACTTCACTATTACTTACCATCCTGGAAAATGTAACTGCAAGGCAGATGCTCTATCCCGTGTATACTCGCCTGATTCTCCCACGGACCCCGAGCCAATTCTCCCTCCAGCCCTCATTGTCAAGCCCATTGTCTGGAACATCAACAAGGACATCAGAACCGCCACTCTCACCGAACGTGCTCCGCTGGGAGGCCCAGAAGGGAAAACTTTTGTTCCATCTTCCCAACGGCAATCCCTTCAGGGCTCAATTCACAACGCACCGGGTTCTGGACATCCAGGTGGCCAACGGACCCTCTCGCTCCTCCATTCTCGATACTGGTGGCCCAGTATGTCCCGTGACATCATCGGGTACGTCAGCAGTTGCTCAGTCTGTGCCATGTCCTCGACTCCTCGCCATCTGCAGGTGGGCAAGCTCGTACCTCTCCCCATTCCTCGTCAACCCTGGTCACATATGGGAATCGATTATGTGACCGACCTCACTGACTCCAAGAAAAATACCTGCATCCTAGTAGCAGTGGACCGCTTCTCATAGATGTGCAAACTGATTCCTCTCTGTGGATTGCCCATGGCCCTAGAGACGGCGGAATACTTATTCCATCATATATTCAGGAACTTTAAGGTACCAGAAGACTTGGTGTCAGATCGCAGTCCACAGATCATCTCCCATGTGTGGAAAGCCTGTTTCCGCCTACTAGGAGTCAAGGTGAGCTTGTCATCCGGTTACCATCCACGGACCAACGTCCAGGCTGAGCGGTAGATCCAAGAACTCGGATGGTACCTCCGGGCATACTGCCAGGAAGATCAGTACAGCTGGAGCCGTTTCCTCCTGTGGGCCAGGTATGCACAGAGTTCCCTCTGTCAGAGCACCACGGGCCTTACACCGTTCCAGTGCACACTTGGCTACCAACCCCGCTGTTCCAGAGGACGGGAAAGCCATCAGAGGTTGCAGCTGTAGACCACTGTTCCGGCAAGCGAGAGAGTGTGGAACTCCGCTCATATCCACCTCCACTGGGCAGTGCAGACACATAAAGACTTTGCGGATGCCCGGCGCGCTCAAACTCCCATCTACCACCCTGGAGACCGGGTATGGTTATCCACCCGAGATCTACAACTCCGCCTGCCCTGCAAAAAGCTGAGTCCCCGCTATATTGGTCCGTTCTCGATCCAGAGGCAGATCAACAAAGTCACGTACCAGCTCCAACTACCCTCCAGGTATCTAATTCACCCCACGTTCCACGTTTCCCTGCTCAAACCATGCTCTTCTCTCACCACAGATCAGGACGAGCCTCCTCCTCCAGAAATTCTGGATCAGCCATCGGTATACCAGGTCGACCCGGGATGGTATCCTTGATTCTCTGTTATTGCAGGAATTCCATCGCATACATCCTGATCGTCCCGCACCCAAAGGCCGTGGTCGCCCCCGTCGCCGCATATGGGCATCAAGAGCCGCCCTTGGCGGAGGGGGTAGAATTAGAGAGCCACAGTCACAGTCACCGCCATCAACAGCAATCACCAGATCACAATCACCAGAGTTCTAATCCCCCACACCTGCAATCCCTCATCAGCACTCCCATAAGTACCACGCTCTCTCTGACATTCATTGTCCGGTCTACGGTTCACTACCCTGAAGAGTAACCCGACTCCATTCGTACTTACCTGTGTCTATTTACCTTGTTGTATCCCAGAAAGTCCTCCTGCGATCATCCAGTATTGTTTCCTGGGCTCACAATCTCCTGGTACCCTGTGAAAGAGACTCGAATTAGTTCCCCAACATAACACTTAGTATTGGATATCTCTTCAAGTCACTCACCTGCTTCAATCACCCTTCCCTCTGCATTCAGTCAATAAATCCATTGTATTATCTCCTACCTGTTTCTCCTGGCTCTGTTTGTGTCACTGTAGGGTTGGGCCGATAGACGATGCCATTGTCAATCACCAATGGCTGACATACATCACGATGTTGAGCCAGCATCGTGATCACCCCCATATTTGTAATCCTAAATAAAATCACACCCCTAATATATACAGCCATATTTCACATCAACTCTTCTGATATTTCTCATATATATATATATATATATATATATATATATATATGTGTGTGTGTATTTGTACGTGACAGATCAAAAGAATAATAACAATCATTCACTTAAATGTGCTACTTCATAGCAATGACATTCAACCAACAAAAATACAGAATAAATAGAACAATTATTAACGCACAATAAATAACCTTGTTATATACACATTTTTCCCACAATGTTCTTGCGACCCGATAGCAACTCTTCCATGGTCCGGTACTTGGTCGTGAGCTGGTGGTTGGGAACCTCTGCTCTAATGCTTTGAACTGTGGTGTTCATGTAGGCGATGCAGGTTTGACTCACAACTTTAATTAATCCAACTCTTCAATTCTCCTCTCCGTCATTTTATGTTTCTCTACTGTACCATCAACAAATGAGACATAAAGACCAAAAAAGGTAATATAATTGATCATGCCGGTATTTAAGACTTGCCATAAAAAAACAAACAATAAATAAGAATGTATCTAGATCTCTAGACATCTGTGTTACTTTATCATTGAGATAATGCTATATTTTGAATCTGTATTTGTTAGATTTTCCATTTTTATTTTTATTTTAAAGTTTTATTAATTTAGTTGTTTCGTCATTTTTTGTATACAAAAAAATGAAAGAAAAATGTTTTTATTTATTTATTTATCTATGATAACCCTGCCAAGTCACGGAAATTTTTCAAAACATACATTTTCAGAGTGTTTTTAATTGCCACACATGAATAAATTACTAAATACTAGTGATCAACCAGACTTTTCAATGGCGATATCAATATCTAGAAAACAACGTAGCTGTTATCATATCAATATATAGTATACATAATAACATTTGCTAATTAAGATAAATTATGCACAAAAGTGATGAAATTGCATAAACATACATTTTTAAACAGTAAAAATACAAAATAAAAACAGACCACATCAGACTTTATTTCCATGCCGTTGTTACAGTGTAATTACACAAATAATTACTGAGCAATATTACTAATGTCCTTTATTATAGATTTAGGGTTGGGCTTTGTGTAGTGTTAGTCGCATGCAATATTGCGTAATTTACTGTTATTACTACAGTGAATAAAGTGTTACTCATTTGCATTCAATAGACAACACTGAGAATGAGTGAAATACTACCAGTTATGTTAATCACTCACCAGTATCAGCTGATTGAATATTACTCCCAAATTACCCAAATAATTATTAATCGATTAATGTGCCTCGTCCTCTATTCCTACTAAACTCTACACTGGGCTCTAAATGAAGCACAGTGTCATAAATGGTGAATAAGAATCTCCACTCTGCTTAAATGCCAACTGTGAGAGAGAGATAGAAATAAAATATTACCATCGATTAACATTAACTGTGCTGTAAACGATATTCCCCCAAGTCTTTTTAGCAGTCGTGCTAAATTCATACAGCACTTATGCTTCTTCTCTCTGGGGCTGCGTCTCTGAGGGCTTGCCTGCAGAAAGTCTCAAGAGAGACCTGCTGCTCCAACCAGCATCTTCGGCTCATAAAACCCTAATGATGATCCAGAGAGAGTCTCATTAGAGCCTCTCCTCATACCTCCAGAAATTAAACTCGAAGATCTCCAGAGGACAAACTCAAACAGCATCATGAGGAGCATCTGTTAACGCTGGAATCAAGCCGAGCATCAAATTCCTCCATATTTCAACTACAGAATATGATTTTAAATGATAACCCTTCTCCTAACTCCTGACTATTTAATATTATTATTATTATATCATTTGAATTATGAATAGACATTGATATGAAATGGATTATAATAAAACGATGTGCTGACTAAAGTGGATAGTTTTTATTGTTCATTGTTTTATTGTATTGTCCCAGGTTCAAAATAAATGAAATATTTGTGACTTTGATTTTTGACTAATCTCTTGCACCTTTATTATTTGTTGTTGTTGCTGCGTTTTTTTCACTCCTATTTTTTTATTATTATTAGTGCAGTTTTCTGAAGGGTATAGAAATCTTGTATTTTTATTAAAACACTTTCATGGATTACTTTTCATTAATTTTTTAAGTGTGTGCGTGAGCTGTAAACTTGTCCATCATATTCTCTTCTAAGCAGAGGAACTTCAGTTTAAGTGCTACTAATATAAAGTCAGTAAGAAACTCAATGTTGTAAATATAAGCAATATGGTTGGAGTTTGTTTCATGAGAGAATACCATTTTAGCCTTTCTACTTCAAAATACACTAATGCTTCTACTTCATGTTTAATCATGAACTAGTGTGGTGATATCATGAACTAGTGTGGTGATACTTTTCAAAAAATTTGATTTAATTGATCCAATGAATGTACAGTGTAAGTTATAACAACCTATTTTTTTATTCTATAATATTTTATACAAACACACACACGCAACACGCATTTTAAATAAACAATGCACACCATTACTAAGAAATTCCATTATTCTTTAGGAATGAGATTTGGAAATGTGCAAGCCAGATTTGAACTTCATTATTATTATTATACATTCTGTGCAAATATATTCCTGGTATCATTAATATTGACTTAGTAAGGCCATATCAATATATATAAATCATAGTGAAATTAATGCTTGTAAACAAACTTTGATGCTCGTTATATCAGAATTAGATTTTTAGACTTTAGCCTGTTTTTTTACAGAGAGGGTCACACACACATATATGTATATATATATATATATATACATACATGCATATATCTGTAGTATTGTGTTTTAGAGTTAACATAAATGTTTTTAAAAATAATGATTTTTTTTAAAAATACTAAAGATATAGCTGTTTATATCGAACCTGGAAAATCCCATTATTTTTGTCCTTTTGGCAATGTTTTGTTCATAGAGTACTGAATGAGACTGGGAAATGTTGCTAGCCAGATTCAAACTTCATCGAGAGCACAGCTGCAACCATGAAATTTCCCAGTCAGGGAAAAAATAAACATCCGTGTGAATATTTAATTTGCGAGTGCACATGATGGTGTGATAATTGTCATGCACAGGTGATATCTGGACCCGTGACAGTCCTTCAGGCCCAGAGGCTGCAGATCAGAGCATTAATAATGTACATACGGGTGGAAGCTTTACACTAATCCAACACATACTTATAAATTATAACGTGCTTTCATATTTATCACAGCTCTTGCCATTTCTCATGCTTCAGAGAAATGTATCACTTAACAATTAATTATTAAGCTGTGCAGCGGCATGTATGTCCAGACAGCTGACAACACGCTTTAATTCTCATGAGTTACACTGACCATCACAGACGTCAGACTCGTTAGGGGACAGATCTGGGTGCTTTATTGAGAACATGTTGCTCTTGTAAAAGTCAGACTGATTTGACCAATTCTCAGTCTGTCCGATGAATGAAGTAATAATCGCTGAGAGGTTGTGTGGTACAGGGACTGAACAATGAGTAAGAGGTATATAACACACAGCTTGCTAATCTAAATACACATCGTTTAACACTGAACACTAAAACAATTCAGCTGAAGCACATCTGTGTGTATATCAGCTATTTTATTCATCAGTGGTTCTCAACCAGGGGCCCATGAGGGGCCATAGAAAACTTCCAAGGGAGCCACAGGATGACTTAAAATATTTATATTGATACAATATATTTCATATATTAAATAATCTAATTATAATCCAAATTAAAATGCCAGAATACATTTACAATCAAGATGTAAAAAAGGTTGTTATTGTTAACTAAAATTATTGCAGTTTTTTTCAACTGCTTACACACATTTTCCAAACTTTGCTTTTTTTTAAACTTTACTCGCAAAATTCAAAATACCTCAATTATTTTGCTAAATAAAGCAATGCATTCAGTGCATTCAAAATATCACAAACATGTCTCAAAAGCAAACATTTGCAAACACCTTCGCCATAATATTAATTCCTGTGTTCAATACTAATAATAATTCCAGGGAATATTATGTTCATGTGGCTCAGTGGTAGAGCAGCATTGTGTTAGCAGCGCAAGGGTTGTAGGTTGAAATCCCAGGAAACACACATGCTGACAAATAAAATGGATAAAAGCGTCTGATAAATGTAAATGTAATTTCCTACTAGATGTGTGTGTTACATAGAGAACTTTGTGCTGTATTTTGCAAAAAGTGTTTTATGAAATAAAAAAAACTGAGTCAAATGCTGAGAATTAGTAAAAGGTTTTGCAGATTTGGTGTGTTTCTGCTGTTTGAGAGTCAGCTTTCAGAAACTGTGTGACTTATGAAGATTGTGTGTGTAAGCAGCTGAAAAAAACTGTAAAAAAAAATGTGTTAATCAGAATCATAATGTGCTTTGAACTAAAGCAAAAATAAAAATATTTGAAATTAAATAATTAATAATACAAATCAATAATATAATAAAATACAAAAATAATATATGTACATTTTGTCCTGGCAAGTATTGTTAAAAGGATTCAAGCTAAAACCAATACAAAATAAAGTTAAACACAGACATACTGTTAAAAACTAATACACAAAGACAAAAATATTAAAATTGCTAATCCTAGCCTACATTATATATGTACAGTTCCCTCCACTAATATTGGCACCCTTGATAAATATGAGCAAAGGCGGCTGTGAAAATAAATCTGCATTGTTTATCCGTTTGATCTTTCACTCAATAAATTCACAAAATTCTAACCTATCATTGAAGTAAAACAATTGAAAGTGGGGAGAAAATCTCATTATGAAATAAATGTTTTTCTCCAATGAATGTTGGCCACAATTATTGGCACCCCTAGAAATTCTTATGAGTAAAATATCTCTGAAGTATATTCCCATTCATATTTACATTTTTAGCACACCAGTGTGACTAGGAGCATGAAATTGTCCAGCCATGACTTTCTGTTCCACGGGATTATAAATATGAGGAACACAAAGGTCAAATTCCATTTATCATCCATCACAATGAGAAAAAACAAAAATATATTTCTGATGTGAAGAACAAGATTGTTGAGCATCACAAAATAGAAAGTGGCTGTACGAAAAGAGTTAAAACATTGAAAATCTCCATTCCCACCATCAGGGTAATAATTAAGAGGTTCCAATCAACTAAAAATGTAAAAAATATGCTTGAAAGAGGACGTGTGTCTATATCGTCCTAATGAACGCTGAGGAGGAGAGTTTGAGTAGCCAAAGACTCTCCAACGATCACAGCTGGAGAATTGCAGAGATTAGTTGAGTCTTGGGGTCAGAAACCTAAAAAAAAAAAAATCAAACATCCCCTAAATCACCACATGTTGTTCGGGAGGGTTTCAAGAAAAATTATCTTCACTCATCCAAAAACAAACTCCAGCATATTCAGTTGTCAGACACGACTGGAACTTCAAATGGCACTGGCTTCTATTGTCAGATGAAACTGAAAAAATAGCTTTTTGGCAGCAACCCCACCAGATGAGTTTAGTACAAACAGGGATAAAAAAGTACCATGGCCGCACAATATGATGTTAACCTAGAGAAATGTGCGCTATTGAAGTGTTTGTGTGGAAGCTCGTTTGCTGCAGGACAGGCTCCGGTGCACTCACTTGCTCTTAAAATCTCCATCATTTTTGGTCATAAAGATAAAAGTAGCCTAATACATCTTTCGAATCTGTAAAGACTCTACGTTTATTTGTGTGCACTCAGAATAACAACGAAACATTGCGCTTTTAAGCAAACAGGATGCGCTTTAGGTCTCATGTGAACTTGAGCGAGAAACTTCGAAACTCCGTCTTTGAAAAATATATCTATAGAGAGTGAAATGTCTAAAAAATAAAAATAGAAGACCTGTGTGTTAGCATGGATGATTTACATGAAATTTTATCTCAACACTATGCATAAGATGGCTTTCAGTTCAATATAATAAAAAAACCTACATTTTGGGGTTTTATTCAACTAATAAGGTGGGCACGCTGTGATCTGTAGGCTACTATATTTTTACTGTAACTGACAGATTTCGGCAAAAAAATAAATAACAAAAAAAACAACAACACGGGAGTGGGAGGGAATGGGAGTCATTCTTCCGGGAGTGGAACGGGACGGGATTTTCCCCCAGTTTTTTCGTGGGATTGGGACGGGAAGAGATTAATTTTTGTGGGAGTGGGACGGGAGAGGTTTGAGAATTCACTCCCGTGTCACCCTCTATCACTGAGCACAAAATTAATCTTTTACCATTGCTGTCTCTGTCCTCTGACCTGAACCCTACATAAAATGAGTGAGGTGAACTGAAGAGAAGAAGCACCATCATGGAGCTTTGAATCTGAAGCATCTGGAGAGATTCTGTATGAAGAAAATGGTCTCTGATCTCTTATCAGGTGTTCTCCAAACTCTTCAGGCATTATAGGAGAAAACTCAGAGCTGTTACCCTGGGAAAAGGACGTTGCAATAATTGGGTGCCAATAATTGTGGCCAACATGAAATAGTGAAAGCATTTATTTCATCATGAGATTTTCTCCCCACTTTCAATTGTTTTACGTCAATGATAGGTTGGAATTTTGTGAATTTTTTGAATGAATGATAAAAAGGATAAACGATGCAGATTTATTTTCACAGCCGCCTTTGGTCATATTTACCAAGGGTGCCAATATTAGTGGAGGGCACTGTATATATCTATCTATCTATATGTATGTGTGTGTTTGACAGATATATACATAAATAATTATAAAATAACACTGGATATATGTTGTTTTTTATTGTATGACACAGTTTGAGAATTACTGGTTTAGCGTATAGCTAAAATCACATTGTTAAAACTGCTATATAATACTTTCACTTGGTCACAGCTGTAAAGGACTCATGGGGCTATTATGGAGCAGCTTCACGAAACCAACAAAGAGGGTGTGTGGAAATAAAAAAAATATTTAAACACAAAATTACAAAAAATAGGTTTTGAGCCTCTTTCTTGGTTTGCCGTAGTTGATTTATTTATTTAGTTGTTTTTTTTTCTCTCAAAACAGCTTTCTTCCAGCTTCATAATTTATATTGGACTATTAAGTCAAGGTGCTGTATTAGCACATATGCTGGACACATTCATTCTTGCTGCTCACGTGGAACACCAGGTTTCAGTCTGGCTTGCGATTGTATGTTGTTCTCCACCATATCAAATAAAAGAGGCTAGAAGCCACTTAACTCCCTCCCAAATAAATGCCTTTACACAACAAAACCATGAAAACGCAGCAAACTAAAGTAATCGAACGCATTCGGCTGCTCAAACTACTCACACTCTGATCCAGCCAGGATTTTCCCCACTGACCTGAAACTAAGAAAAGTCCTGCCCTCGCAACAGCAATCTGGATACCTGCGATAACAAGTGAAAAATGTTGGAAGCAATCCACTGTGGCAGTGCTAAAACCTTTCCGATCCCTCCACTTCATTAGGAAGTCTCTAATCTCTGCAGTCTCCGGCACTGATAAGGCCGCAGCACTAATGCAGCAGAGTCAAAGTTCAAGCTGCCTTCGATGTTTCGATGCTTAACGTGCTAAAGTTCCTGCATGTTCATTAGACAGCTTTATCTGAAGAGTCTACTCATCAAGATGGGGGTGAGGAGGAGAAGACGAGAGAGAGCCAGAAGATGGTGTGGTCAAGAGCAGATAAGCACCAGGCTCTTGTCCGACCCTCTTTCTCTGGCCTCTTAAAGCTCTCATCTATTAAGTCCTTTGAGCAGAGTGAGTGAACTTTGAGACGAGAAAATCCCAGACCACCTTGATGTCCTCATGCCATTGAATCTATGACCGCCCGACACCAGTGCAGAGGCCCTGTAGTCATCAATATTGCATTGATATTTAGAAGCCCGTCGCAATTTCGGCATCACAATCCGGTGGCCCGTGGCATGCATAACGAGGGACTGTTTATACAAATTCCTCTCCCCGTAAAATTGCTTTTCAAAGGCGAGATATGATTTTGTAACCCCTCGGATATCAAAGGTGCGGCGCACCGGAGGGAGGACGGCTGTTGATTTAAAGAGCATATGTGAAAGATGACAGGACCGAGTAGCGTTTGCAATATCGGCCTTTGAAAGCTGTTTTCGGGTTTTTGTTTACTGGTGTTTTGGGTGTCATTACCGATCGGGTCACGCTCATAAAGTTGTTAATTGATGCTGACGGGCTGCTTTTAACTGGATTTAAAGGTACCAGTGTTCCTGATGTAAACAGGAAGGATATACACTCAAAACATAGATGCTTTTTGAACAGATCTGGCATTTTCGCGCACTTTCAATCAGATTTTTCAGTTTTTCAGCTAAACAAGTTGTGAGATTTCTGAACGTCAGATCTTTAATTCATGTTTGCACTAGTTCTCGATGTCTCGTGTGACTTGGGAAAATTCAGAGACACTCGACGCAAATGAACAAACCGCATCACAGTCATTCCCGTGTAAGTGTGCCGGTTACATCTTGGTTTGGCCCAAAGCATTAATGTGCACTTTGTGTATCTTGATGAAGTCTTACATGAAATAATCAAGTGACATTGATCTTTGCTCTAGATGTTGTCTGTTCATCTGCTCTTTGGCTTTGATGACCGAATTATTTGTGTTCGTCAATACATGTCATCAGATCACAGTCAGATCACAATTAAGAGAAAAAAACGTAATTATTATTTTAAATATAAATAGCATTTTATTTTAATTATTTGTTCAACTGATTTGTCTAAAACAGTTGATTAAATCAGGAACAATACAAGTCAACATCTTTATAAATGGGTCAACCGGTTTTTCATGGTAATTTTGGTCAATGCATGTTATCAGATCCTAGCCACCTGTCACCTCATCAAAACAAACTAAAAATACAAAATAATAATCAGAATCATACTGTTTTGTCAATTGACCATTCGCAGGGAGCTTGATTGACAGGCGATTGACCAATCAGAAAGTGGATATTATGTGCCGCCGCCGCTGCTATCCACCATCTTGTCTGACATCTACTGCCGATCTCTATAGAAATCAATTTTAAAACGGGTAAAAAAGATTGACTGAATTAAAACTTTTTCAATATAACTAAATATAAATATGTGCGCAGGGTTAAGCTGTGCTGTTGTTGGTTGCCACGGTAACGGCAATAAGCTAAAGAATTCCTTTAAAGTACTTGTTTTGCATATAATAAATATGTTGTGTCCGGCACTGTATGCATTGCTTGCAGAGCTTACGTTAAAATACTGACAGTGAAATAATAAAATAATGTTAAAACTTGTGCTCTTAGTTCAGTTAGAAATGGGGTGGCAGTCTTGATCAGTCAATCCTTCCATGACAAAGTGTCAGAAGTTAAGAGGCTATCGGGTAGTCTAATTTCCATCACAATAGAATCAGAATTAATCATAGCCCATTTAATGTCTTGCTATGCATCACAGACTGGTTGCTCTGATGACGAGAAGGACAATTTATGGGACAGCCTTGACACTCACTTTCGGACAATCACCCCAGAAGACCACTGTGATGAGTAAGGCGGGGCCGAATTGCCATGGGAACGGAGCGAGGCTGGTGGAGTATGTGATAATGAACCGGTCTTGAGTCCTATGGAGTAGCTCCGGAAGGATAAAAAGAGGAGAGACGACATTGCAAGACGAGAGAGGACCAGGCCTGGATTTTGTTTGTGTTTTGTGTGCGGCAGGCGTCCGCGAGGGGCTTCCGCTTTTCATTTGTGTTTGGTTATTTTGTTAGTAAAATCTTTAAATGTTTTCCGGTTCCCGCCTCCTTCTTCCTGTTCTACGAACTGTGTTACATTGGTGCCGAAACATGGGAAGAAGGAGGGACACGCTGTCAGAGAGCCCTCGCTGCTGAGGGGGATCGTGGTGCTGAGGAGGTCGGGCAGCAGGAAGTAGCGGAGACCGCCGGTGGCTGCCAGATGTGGTGGTGCTGGAGTGATGGAATAACAGGTGAGACAGAAGGCTCGCTGCCATACTCCTGGGTCGAGGAGGGGTGGCTGTTGTCCTAGAGGGAGCTAAGGAGTCGGTGACGTTCACCAAGAGGACGGTGCCTGCTGCCATCCGCCAAGTCTGGGGAGGAGCAGGAAATAGGGGACTTGCAGCCAGGTGCCCTCGACCGGAGGAGCCATCGCCGTCTGCCAGGAGGCAAAAGAGCGTTGGGCCATCCACCAAAGATGTCCAGTACCATCGCATTGCACCGCGAGTGAGAGCCTCTCAGCTGGTTGAGGATCAAGTGGCAGTGTGTCCGGGAACTGGACCGAGAATTTTTTCCCTATCTCCCCTCTCTCTCTCTCTCCTCATTCTTTCGTCTCCTTTTCTCTCGCCTCATCTGTCCTTACGCCCAGGTATGCCACGGACTGGGAGGAGGGGGGTAGAGTAGAGCGCAGTCTCGGGAGTACCACCCAGCCTGCGATGGGCGATGGGGGTATGTGACGAGTGGGAAAGGGCCGAGAACCGGGGTAATGGAGCGAGGCCACCTACACCAGCGGTGTAATGTTGACTACTGGATGGTTCATTGGCAAGACCTGAAGCTAGTTAGCAACACTAAAGTGATTCCATACAACAGTGTTGCACCTCAACACCGTTTCCTCGTGCTGGACATACAAATGGACCAACTACATCAGACAAGGAAGCCAACAACAAGGAAACGCGGTAAGGGGACTGGCCCTGACGACAACTTTACCAATTTGTAAAGGCAAAGGGGGTGTCAGCGAGTGCGCATTTGATAATGTGAACCACAATATTTTGTTAGATAGGCTTAGAAGTGTTGGTCTATCAGACAATGTAGTTTTGTGGTTTAATACTTATTTAAAGGGAAGAACTCAATGCGTGCAAGTGGAAGGCATCAAATCAGACCTATTGGGAGTGGGTACGGGAGTTTCCCAAGGATCTGTATTGGGGCCATTATTATTTATTATATATATAAATTGTTTAGACGTTAACATTGATAATGCAAGGTTCCACTTTTATGCCGACGACACTGTCATCTATTGTTCTGCTCCTACAAAACAACAAGCTTTGGTTGGCTTACAATCAGTGTTTGATATTATTCAAGCAAGATTTTTTACTTTGAAGTTGGTCTTAAATGTTGAGAAAACAAAATGTATGTGGTTATCAAACTCTAGAAATTCTTTGGATGGTTCTATTGTTCTCTGAACTCTGCAAGGAAAATTGATCGCATCAGTGTCAGAGTATAAGTATCTGGGCATCATAATTGATGACAAACTACGTTTTGATTCATACATTAATTATTTGCGATTAAAGTTGAAGAAGCAGCTAGGATTTAATTTCAGAAACAAGTCTTGCTTTTCATTTGATGCAAGGAAGAAGCTTGTGTCTGGAACTTTTTTACCGATTCTTGACTATGGGGACGTGGTTTATCAGCATGCCTCTTCTTATCGTCTTGCCTCTCCGGAAGCTGTGTTTCATGGTGCTTTAAGATTTATTAGGGATTGTAAATTTTCTACACATCATTGTATACTATAAAATAGAGTTGCCTGGTCTTCACTTGCTGTTCGAAGGCAAATGCATTGGTATTTATTGATTTACAAATCTATTCTGGGTTTTTTGCAATCCTATCTCTGTTGTTTGATTCACCAAAAAGTGGTTCTTAACTATTAATTGCGTTCCCAATCTTTCTATAATCTTTAGGTACCTTCAGCACAAACTAATTTATGTAAAACTGCATTTGAATATGCTGCACCGTCAGACTGGAACTCTCTTCAAATGAAACTGCAGCTAAATCAGTTGGTGTCTCTTAGTAAATTTAAAACACTTTTGCGTGCAATAGAAAATGATTTAATGATTTGAAAATGCTTCTAATGCTATAATATTTTATTGTTTTGATGTACTATTTTTTTGTTTTACGTGTATTTGTATAACTGGGCCGCATATCTTGGCCAGGACACTCCTGGAAAATAGATTTTTAATCTCAGTGAAGTTATCTCCTGGTTAAATAAAATAAAGGCTTACTGTGCGTTTACTGATTGAGAAAAACAAAACGGTTCACATGGCCTTTTTAGGCCTAGAGAAAGCATTCAACCGAGTTCATCATGACCCCATTTAGCCTTCGGATGGAGATTTACTGCTGATCACAGAACCGTGCTTTACTAACAAGATGTGCATGACAATCGCAGTTTTTGACTAATCGCAATTGCGATTTCATTTCAATTTATCGTGCAGCCCTGATATCAGGCAAAGACTTTGAGTTGCCCCAATCTCAGAGAAGTTCAGAGAAGTCCATCTCAGGTGGTATGGCCATGTCATGCGTAGTGATGAGGACTCTGTGGAAAGAACAGCTTTCTTCCTCGACCCAGGAGTTCGCTGATCGCGACCAAAGAAACGGTGGATGGACAGTGTCAAGGAGGACATGCATGCAGTGAACCCTACCCCAGAGGATGTCATAAACCGAGCCAAGTGGAAAAGACGAAGCCGAGCAGTGGACCCTGTGTGAAACACGGGACACCCACCAGGAAAGGAGACTTTTTATTTGATGGTTTTATTTGATGGGGTAGAGCTGTAACTGTTGTAAAACGACTGAGGACTTAAACATTGATTTATTTTTAGACATAGAATAGACTCAGCATCACATATGTCCCATCTTTCCTACCATATGCTGTATCTCTCCCCTAGATATGAGCAGTCCAAAACATCTCAGTTCACATCCATGTGTCTTTCTTTAAGTTAACTATGAATTCTCTGGAGCCATTATTATGTGTCTTTAGCCTTCATAAGGATTTAATGAGGTAATGCTGAAGCTTGAAGTCAGAGAGCTGATGTAATTAAACACACAGTTTAATGATATAGGCGATCTCCTCACTGTGATCCCCATGGGCTTCCAGCACATTACATACGTTACGCTTACAGTATCCTGGAGTGCTCCTCCACCCTCTCTGCTCAGCTCAATGCCTGATTGCTCACAATTATATTCACGCTATTTCATCTACTGAAAGACCTGCTTAGAACAGCCAATTTAACGTAATTGATATTCACGTTCTTGTCCTGGGAGGACTGAGAGTAAGACAAAAGTATAAACTTAAGTCAACTTACATGATTTTACAAAGTATTAGTGTGTTCTGAAACCATGTGGTTTCGACAGTAAAGTAATTATATGTAGACGACTGGATGCCTTCAGGTAAAAGACAAAGCAGTTAATTTGTAAAACTATAAACTACATCAAAACAGTTGTTGCTGTATATTTTCATCCTATTCACAGTTCTGTGTGTATTTAAATACTAATTTTAACACATATCAATTAATTGATCAGTAATAGTTTGTTTGACACCAAACAGTTAAGCAGATTTATCATTAAAATGTCAAATACCATAGGTCACAAATGCAACTGAATGTGAATATATTGGGGGGGGGGAGGGGAGAAACTGTTAAATGGAAACAGTTGGTTCCTCTGGAGCTGCTCATTGTAATGCTAACAATACAAGATCTTCCTTTGAAGAAAAATAAAAGTGTGATTTTCTTTTCTTCAAAAACAAACTGACGACCAATGAGAGATGAGATTTTGGTTAGGCTATATTTCTCGACCTGCTGCTGCCACACAAACCAGTGCAAAGCCATTCTGTCAAACAGTGTACCAGCATTAGATGTGATAATTAGATGTGATCTGCCTCTCTCTGAATGTGAGCAAAACCAAAGAGCTGATTGTGGACTTCAGGAAGAGACAGCAGCGGCCCTACACTCCTCTTATGATCAGTGGGACCCCTGTGGAGAGGGTGAGCAGCTTCAAGTACCTCGGTGTAAACATCTCCGAGGACCTATCTTGGACTGCACACATTCAGACTCAGGTTAAAAAAGCCAGGCAAAGACTGTACCATCTGCGACAGCTGAGGAAATTCAGGGTCTCACCAGCTATCCTAAAAACTTTCTATTCAGGGGCCATAGAAAGTGTTCTGACTCAGTGCATCTCAGTGTGGTATAATAATGCCACAAACCAGGACTCCAAAGCTCTGCAGAGAGTCGTGCGCTTAGCTGAGCGCATCTCAGGGTCTGCTCTCCCCTCTCTGCAGGACATCTACCTCAAACGCTGCAAAAGCAGAGCTGCTAAAATCATCAAGGACTCGAATCACCCCGGTAACAATCTTTTCTGTTTACTGCCATCTGGCAAGCGCTTCAGGAGCATGTTGGCAAAAACTGAAAGACTGAGGAGGAGTTTCTTCCCTCAGGCCATCAGGCTCCTAAACTCAGTCTCATAACATCATTACATCCACAGGACTTAATTTAATAAACTGTATACACATCCATTATTCTCCATCATCCACACTGCTGCTATGTTTACATACCCGGTACAACCTATTTGCACATTCTCTTGCACATCCGTGTTTATTATTAATATTTATTATCCACAGTATACTGTATTGCACATTTTATCTCATTGCACATCTTACTCATTTTATTTTATTATTTGTTCCCTTTTTCATTCTCACCTATATTTATATTTATATTCGCTTGTGTTATGTTTCATTGTTTTATTGCTTATGTTATTTTTATTTTCTATTTTATTATTATTATTATTATTTTTTTTTTGCACTTTCCATTGAGCGGACCTGTCCTGACCTACATTTCACTACGGATTATACCCTGTATGATTGTGTATGTGACAAATAATAAAGAACCTTGAACCTTGATAGATGTTGTCTTTATCCAAACCCTTTTTTGAGAAAGAAAATGGTCTGTCATGCACACACATTATTTCTTAAACAGCATCAAAGCACACTGGAAATGCACACAACTATTTCAATGCAATAATTAAATATAATAACTTTCCACAGCACTTTATGAAATTAAACTTGACTTTCATAGCTGTTGAGATGGGCCTGCTTTCTTTTTTACAACATGTTTGTAATGTACTGATTTTTTATTTAAATTTAAATTAGTATTTTGTGCATATTTATATCAGTATCTAGGCTTATATTATCCTGGGATTTATCCTTGCAGTGAGCTATCTGTGCAAATGAATGCAGTGAAACAGTAAGGGAGACTAACTTTTTCATTAAATGTGCCCTAAGCGATTTTTGCCAAACAATGTTTATATTTGAAAGCAGCAAAACAAACTCGCCCATTCCCCAACAGGAGCTCACCCTTATTTTGACATTTCTGCCCCACTCATTCAAGCAAAGATGACACACAAACATATTCAAAGAAAAGCCAATGCGGATAAGTTGTGTGAAACGAAGCAAAATCAATGTTACTCATCTATCAATAAGAAACAACACAGTCCGATTCGAACCCTTCCTGCTCCTTGATTTCTCTCCACTGCTGGAAAGCTGCTCTGATATTTACGCGGGTCCTACCTCTTGCCTGAACGTAACTCTTCATTTTAATGTTTAGTTTGTTTTATATTTTCCTCTTTTTTATCTGCCATCTCTCTCTATCTATAGTTGATCTGCTAATATCCGTCCTGTGCACTCAGATTTGAGCGCTCTCTTCCTTTTATGATAACAAGACATGCCCCCTTACTGCTGATTGGCTACAATTGTGTTTTGGGACTAGGTACTGCACTCAAACAAATAAAATAACGAATTTATAAATTAATTCAATATTGAAGAACCAAATTATACTTTTAAATATAAACTATATGTTAATTAAATCATATTTCATCTGATTTGTTTAAATATTAGGGGGAAAAATCACGATGCATTCAAATGTTTTTATAAATGTATCACTGAATCATTAACTCAACCGATTTGCTCAAGTTGCAAATTAATTCAGTATTTTGAGTTTCAGGGGCAGTTTTATTAATGTTGGTGATTTTTTTTGCTCCAAGACCTTATTAATGTCCAACCCTGAGAGGTAGACTGATGCAATGTTTACATGTCTCGTCTTGCTTTCAATGTGAAAAGGATTCTACTTGTTTTTTTTATAAAGATCAATACATCAAAGACTATTTATCAAATCAGCAAAAAGCGCAAGTTAAAATATCTGAGCGAACATAAATCTGGTCTGTCTAAAATTGTATCTCAATGGTCAGTGAATGTGATCCAAAAAACTTAAACATATGCAGCACAAGGTGTTAATTTACAAATCACTGGGATTTTAAAGACTAAAATTCACAATACACTCTTAAAAATAAAGGTTCCACAAAAAAGCTGTCATTGAAGCGTTCTTAAAATGTTCTTCACGCTAAGAAAAAAGTGGTTATTTTAATCCGAAGAACATTTGTCCACTATAAAGAATATTTTGTACATTGGGAAGGTTCTATGGATGTTAAATGTTCTTCATGGGACCATCAACTCCAGTTTATTTTTAAGAGTGTATAAACTTGATGTTATAGTCCTCTCCCAACAACCGCCCACGTAAGCGAATCGGTTCCATGCAGAAGTTTGCACCCTTCCTTCTGTTTACATTGACTTTCAGAGGTACAGAAGGTCAGTCGGAGGCGAGGGAACAGCTTGTGGACAAAGCCTTCCACTCCAAGCATCTCCAGCTCTGTTCAGGCTTCTATAGACGGCCTTCCTCCCCCTCAAAAATCACAGCGCTGCTCAATCGTCTGAAGTTCTCTTAATCAAAGTGCACCGCTGTGGCTAATCAAAGTCTCTAAATAACTCTTGCTCCCAACACAGGCCACCAGAGGATTAAAAATCCACTAGCCAGAACTAGGTTCTTCGATCCGAGCCCCGCTGCCTAATGAGAACTCCCTAAAGCCCTAGATCACAGAGAAAAGTCTGTGCCGGCGGACGAGCAGCCATCTTTAAATCCTTTGGAGATCTTATCAGGCCAGATGAAAATAGTTATTGGTCTCAGAGAGAGCAGCAGTTAAAAGAATGGCAGAGGATTTAGGGGAAGCTTCTGCCAGCCATCAAGTGTCTGATTTACATAGTATTAGTTCTTGACAGAATAACCTGGAGGCAGGAGTTATGGGTGAATTAGTGCCAGTGTTTATTTATTCAGATCTGAGGAGGGATTAGGCCTTGTTTACTCCTCGACTGATAATGCGTCTTTGTTTTCTAACTCCTCCATGACACAATTACACCTCAGCATTCCCTCAACGTTATATAGACATTTAGTTTGTCGACAGGTCGTCTGATGGCTGAAAGTCAGACTCTATCAAACAACAGGCCATGCTTTGATTTCTCTCGATGCACATCCGCTTTGCTTGGGAATCTCCTCTCATTCCAGATCCTGGAAAAATACCGGTCTCTTTGTAGGAATATCAGGCTGCCATGAAATCAGGCTTTTCAGAGCTATTTAAATAACAATCTGTGGATTTAGGAACTGCTTATTATAAACGTGTTCCCGTTAATTAGCGGAACTCACTGCAAAGTCGGTAATACAGCGCAAAATTGATTTAAATCACAGGATTTGTTCGGGAAATATTCACACAAAATGCCATAGATGCACTGCAAAAAATGATTTTCTGTTTTATTATTTTTTTCTTGTTTCTTAGTATACATATCCAAGCATTCTTGAATCAAGATGACTTTAGTTAAGTTTTTGCTTAAAATAACTAAAATATCTGCCAGTGGGGTAAGAAAAAATATCTAAACTCAAATGCAAAACAAGATTCTATTGCCAGATAATTGCTGAAATACTATTATAGCTTTTGTTGTTGTTGTGTTTGTATTTTGTTTTCATTTTCATTTTCATTGTAATTACATTTCTGTGGGTTTTTTGTAATTTTTTGTTAGTTATCATTTTTATTTATTTTTTTAGTTACATCAAGTTAAAGAAAAATTTAGCAAATAGCTAAAATGTTTTTTTTTCAGTTAATATTTATTTAATTCCAAGTAACAAAAATGTTTTTTTTATTGTAATAGTTTTCATTTTAATTTTATTTACATATAATTTATTAATAATAATAATAATAATAATATATAAATATATATATGTGTGTGTGTGTGTGTGTGTGTGTGTGTGTGTGTGTGTGTGTGTGTGTGCATGTTTATGTGGTTTATGAGGACACAAATTTGTATAATGACATAGGTATGACATAGGTATTACAAGGAGAAGGTGATTTATGAGGACATTTTCAGTGTCCCCATAATTCAAAATGCTTATAAATCATACAGAGTGAGTTTTTTTGGGGGAAAGTAGAAATGCACAGTCTCCTGTGAGGGCTAAGTTTAGGTGTAGGGTAGGTGTAGGGCAATAGCACATACAGTTTGTACAGTATAAAAACCATTACGCCTATGGAAAGTCCCCGTAAACCATAAAAACCAACATGTGTGTGTGTGTGTGTGTGTGTGTGTGTGTGTAATTATCTTAAGAAAGAGAGATCTGCCAATGAGGCAAGGAAAAAAATCTTGTTTTGCCTTTGACTTTTTTTTTCTCGTCCTATGTGGCAGATATTTTGTCTTTATTCAAGCAAAAATTATAAAAACAATTCCAGAAAACAAGACGTAATATCTTAAGACAGTTTGCTACTCAAGTGCATGTATATTGATTTATGAATGTTTAGGTATGTCTAATGTAAAACAACCAAACAATACTAAGAAAATAGTTTTTGCAGTGTGAAAAGATTCAATGTCCGTTGAGAACGTCTCGGTTACTATATAACCCCGTTCCCTGAAGGAGGGAGAGGCGTAACGTCAGAGTGACTGACTAATGGGATCTCGCCGGAGAGCCCAATCACCTTCGAGTGTTAACAAAACAAGCCAATGACGGTTGGCGTGCGTGTTCGCCACGCGCACTCCGCCCATGCGTGCGGGTATAAAGGAGAGCGCGTGCAAACGCACATCAGTTTTCGCTGAGGAGCCGAGACTGTGTGCCCGGCCGTACAGCGGTGGTACAGCAACTATGGCGACGGGACGTTACGTCTCCGTTCCCTCCTTCAGGGAGCGGGGTTACGCAGTAACCGAGACGTTCCCTATCAGTCAGTCACGTTCGACGTGGCGTCAGAGTGACTGACTAATGGGATCCCTTGAAAACGCCACTATTGCTGACCCTCCAGTGCTCTGCAGAAGCCGGCAAGTCCCCCACACCAGCTGGGATGGAAGATAAGACAGGGTTTAGGCAGAGATAACCGCACTGCTGTTCCGCTCAGTGGGTAGAATAACACTGGGAAAGCGTGCACCCCAAGTAGGGGAAAGCACGGAGCCACATCCCGCATAAGGAGGTATCATGTGGAGATTACACATATGGACTGGCCAAGGGCAGTACCACATACGGGAGTCTCTGAGGTAGACCCAGCCCGCCTGGGGTGAGATAGCTACACAGCAGAGAAGGCAGAGGGTTCTGCCAGGGAAGACACGGGCTCACCAAGGGGGAGCCGTGCAGTGGAAGAATACACATGTGGGATCATCAAGGGGAATCACTACACATGGGCACCTAGCCCAGCACAAGGGTTGACCTTGGGCAACGACGAGTACTGGACCTGGCGCCTGGTGCTCCGCCACACCTGACTGCCGAGGTGCGGGAGGAACTTCAACAGGGTTCGCCGTGGGGAACTGAACTGAGAAGCAACAGGGCGCGTATCCGGTCCGTAGAGGGAATGGCGCAGCAAGCGTGATTGACACCGAGCGGGTTCCAGTGTTACTGGCCATCTGAGACAAGTACACGGGAGGACACTGGCTCTATACGGAGATTGTAAAACCTCGCAAACGATTAGGTGTCGCCCAGCCGGCAGCTTTACAAATGTCTGCTATTGAGGCGCCTCGTGCCAAAGCCCAAGAGGAAGCAACGCTCTCGAGAGTGTGCTCTCACACCAAGGGGCACGGTAAGCGCCGGGCCTGATAGGCCAAGACTATAGCCTCCACTATCCAGTGGGCGAGTCTTTGTTTGGAGACAGCTCTTCCCTTCTGCTGTCCTCCGAAGCAGACAAAGAGCTGGTCTGAGGTCCTGAAGCTCTGCGTGCGGTCCACATAGATGCGCAAGGCACGAACGGGACAGAGCAGAGCAATGGCTGGGTCTGCCTCCTCCCGGGGCAGCGCTTGCAAGTTCACCACCTGGTCCCTGAAGGGCATGGTGGGAACTTTGGGCACATATCCAGGCCGGGGTCTCAGGACAACGTGAGAGTCAGCCGGCCCGAATTCTAGGCACGAATCGTCGACCGAAAATGCTTGCAGGTCCCCTACCCTCTTGACTGTGGCCAATGCCGAGAGGAGCACTGTCTTTAGAGACAGAAACTTAAGCTCTACTGACTGCAGAGGCTCAAAGGGGGCCCCCTCAAGGCCGACAGGACCGAGGGAGATCCCAAGAGGGTACCAGGTGAGAGCGGAGGATTTAGCCTCCTTGCCCCTCTGAGGAACCTGATGACCAGGTCGTGTTTCCCCAGAGACTTACCGTCACTGCATCGTGGTGTGCGGCGATAGCGGCGACATACTCTTTGAGGGTGGAGGAGACAGCCTTCGCTCCAACCCATCCTGCAGGAAAGAAAGCACGACTGCGATCGGGCATCTACGGGGTCCTCCCGCGGGAGAACACCAATCGACGAACAGGTTCCACTTCAGCCTGTAAGCTTGTCTCGTAGACAGAGCCCTGGCAGAAGCGATAGTGTTTACTACCGCTGGAGGTAGCCCACTTAGAACCTCCACGTCCCGTCCAAGGACCATGTGGAGATTCCACAAGTCTGGGCGCGCGGGTGCCAGAGGGTGCCCCTCTCTGAGAAAGTAGATCCCTCCTCAGAGGAATTAGCCAAGGAGGGGCTGTCGCGAGGAGCATCAGTTCTGGAAACCACGTCCGGTTGGGCCAGTAAGGCGCCACCAAGAGGACTTGCTCCTCGTCCTCCCTGACCTTGCACAGGGTCTGTGCGAGAAGGCTCACTGGGGAAAGCATATTTGCGTAAGCCCCGAGGCCAGCTGCATGCCAGCGCATGTGTACCGAGGGTCCCCTCGGACAGGGAGAAAAACAACTGGCAGTGAGACGTGTCCGGGGAGGCAAACAGGTCTACCTGAGCGTCCCCGAAGCGTCTCCAATTCAGCTGGGGTACCTCGGGGTGGAGTCGCCATTCTCCCGGAAGGGCGTGCTGACGTGAGAGCTCGTCGGCTGCACGATTGAGCTCGCCTGGGACATGAACGGTGCGGCGACCTCAGATGCTTCTGACTCCAAAGGAGGAGATGGCGGCGAGTTGCGACATGCGACGGGGCGTGACCGCCCTGGTGGTTGATGTACGCAGCGGTCGCAGTGTTGTCCGAACGGACCAGTATATGCTTCTCGTAGCAGCGTTCTGAAGCGGCGCAGAGCAAGCTATACTGCCAGCAACTCAGGCAATTGATATGCCACTGCAGCTGGGGCCCTGTCCAGAGCCCCGCGGCTGCGTGCCCGTTGCACATGGCCCCCCAGCCCGTGGCAGAGGCGTCTGTTGAAACAACAACGTGCCTGGATACTTGCTCTAGGGGAACTTCTGCCCGAAGAAAGGCAAGATCCGACCATGGGCTGAAGGTGCGACGGCAGGACGGGGTGAGTGAGACCCGGTATGTGCCGTGGTGCCATGCCCATCTCGGGACTCGGTCGTGAAGCCAACGCTGAAGCGGTCTCATATGAAGCAATCCGGCGTGATAGCGGCTGAGGATGCCATATGCCCCAGGAGCCTCTGAAAATGTTTCAGTGGAACCGCCCTCTTGCGCTGGAGAGACTCCAGGCATCTCAGCATTGACTGAGCACGCTCCTCTGAGAGACGTGCTGTGAGGTTGACCGAGTCCAACTCCCTGCCGAGAAAAGAGATCCTCTGCATAGGGGAGTTTGCTCTTTTCCGGTTGACCTGAAGCCCCAACCGGCTGAGGTGCCCGAAGGAGGGCCTACTGGTATGCTCGCCTTCAGACGCATAAGCGGAATCGAGGAGGATCGAGACATGGAAGTAGGCGTCTTTCAGGTCGATCGCTGCAACCCAATCGAAGGACGGACGCATTGAAAGAGGCGTCTCTGCGTCAACATCTTGAGCACGGGAGCTTGACAAGGGCCCGGTTCAGAACACGCAGGTCCCAGATTGGATGTAACCCACCGTGTTTCTTGGGAACGATGAAGTAGGGGCCTTTGTAGAGCCCTGACTCCATCTCGGCTGGAGGGGCCGGCTGTATCGCGTCCTTCGCCAGTAGGACCGCGACTTCTACGCAAGACAGGGGCATCCTGGCTCAACACTGAGGTGAACCGATTGCCCTGAACTTGGGAGGACGCCGGGCGAACTGAATCGCGTAGCCGAGTCTGATGGTCCTCAGGAGCCAGCGAGACGGCCTGGGGAGTTTCTAGCCAGGCCCCCAGGGGCCGCATAAGCGGGACCAGGGGAGACATAGACGCACCTGTGGGGCAGCGAGTGGAGCCCAGGGCCCGACTCGAAAGGCAGAGCGTCTCAAGTGGGGTCTGAGTGTGGTGCAACACTCACCTGGCTCCACGGCTGGGCAGGGGGCGGGAGAAGGCATCGCGTCCTCGGACCGGACCCTGCTGCCCACTGGCGAAGAGAGGGGATGGGAATGTGGAGACGGGTCTCGCGCTGCCATCCTCGCCCTCTTGGGACCCGGAGAAAAAGGAACTGCTCTTATGAAGTTTTGGGTACCACTGACCCGGGGCCAGTGGCGGAACAGAACAAAAATTCTCCACCCGGCCCTCCTCCGGGAAGGAGTGGTGCTATCGCCATCTCCTGAAGAGCAGGATCCCGAGGCTCGGGTCGCCCGTCCCAGGGACGCCGCCTACCCTGGCACTTCACAGGCTTGGCAGGGGCGGAGGCGGGCCGCGCCGCTTCCTGCGGCCAGCTCCATGCTGCGCCATTGTGAAGGCTGCTGTTGTGGCCGAGCTGGAGCGGAGGTGGAGGCAGAGGGAGCGCCGCGACGAGCAGGCGGAGGCTGCAGCCGGCGGTGGGGTGGAGACAGCAGCGGACCGCCGGGCAGGATGCAACGCCTCCATCTGCTTCTGTGCGGAGAACTGTTGGGCAAAGTCCTCCACCGCTTCGCCGAATAGGCCGGCCTGGGAGATCGGGAGTCCAGGAAGCGGTGCTTGTCGGACTCCCTCATATCCGCCAAGGTCAGCCACAGGTGGCGCTCCTGGACCACTAATGTGGACATCGCCTGACCCAGGGCCCCGCCGCGACTTTCGCCGCCTTAGCGTGAGGTCCGTCGCTGTGCGCAGTTCCTGCAACACACCTGGGTCAGCATCACCCTCGTGCAGCTGTTTCAACGCCTTGGCCTGGTGGACCTGCAGGAGGGCCATGGCGTGCAGGGGCGGGCGGCCTGTCCAGCAGCACCGTAAGCCTTGGCCGTTAGAGCGGACGAGAACTTACAGGCCCTGGACGGAAGGCGTGGATTACCCCTCCAGGCGGCAGCGCCCTGCGGGCAAAGCTGCATGGCAATGGCGCGCTCGACTGGGGGGACCTCCACATACCCCTGGGCCGCTCCGCCGAGGGTGGTGAGGACGGAGGAGGCACTAGGCCTGCTTCGGGCAGAAAAAGGTGCCTTCCAAGACCTAGTCACCTCCTCATGCACTTCCGGGAAGAACGGAACCGGGGGCGGTTGCCGACGTTCGGCCTGCGCCCTCAGGAACCAATCATCCAGCCTCGAGCGCTCGGGAGAAGGCGGACGCCTATAGTGCAGCCCGATGCTCTCAGCGGCCCGGGAAAGCATAGCGGTCAGTTCTGGATCTGACTCGGGCAACGCTACTCTTCCTGACGGAGGCAGCGCAGCCAAATCGTCCTCTCCAGAACCTAGCTCATCCCCCGATGCAGTGATCGAAAGCCTGTCATCTGCTGGGGCACCGAATGAGATGTTGGGCCCGCCCTGTCCGAGGACCCCGCATACTCATCCGGGAACCCCAGACGGTGCGATGTGCTCGAGGAGTGAGAGGCCCGCGGAGACGCACTCGACGGGGAAGCTCTCACTGTGATCCTCAAATCACCCTGGCCCTGAGCCGAAGTAGTCCTCCGTCCGGAGGAACTAGAACGGGCAGAGCAAGGGGATACCCCACGCCTAGCGAGGAGGTATCTGGAGCGCAACATCGCTATGGTCATGTTCCCACAGTGAGAACATGACTCATCACTGGCGCTGCCTCAGCGTGCCTAAAGCCCAAGCACGAGGGGCAGCGATCATGACCATCAGATGAAGTCAGGAACAGACCACATCCAGAAACGCACGAGCGGGAAGCCATCTTTAAAAAGACGCCCGTCGCTCGTGGAGCTCTTTTAGATTTGCTCTTTTAGTTGAAAAACTCTCTTTCAGCAGCGCTGAAGCGCCGAGGAGGTAGCAACGTGATCGCTGCTTCTCGCGAATCCAGCACTGGACAGCAACCTCGCTGACGCCGCCGTAACACCAACGCTGTAGTCTTGCTTTGCAGACACTCAGAGATTTGCAAGGCTCGGCCCGGCGAAAAGCTGATGTGCGTTTGCACGCTCTCCTTTTATACCCGCACCGCGGGCGGAGTGCGCGTGGCGAAACACGCACGCCAACTGTCATTGGCTTGTTTTGTTAACACTCGAAGGTGATTGGGCTCTCCGGCGAGATCCCATTAGTCAGTCACTCTGACGTTACGTCGAACGTGACTGACTGATAGGGAACTAATGTTTTTCTAGTGCAAGTTGAATTTATGGTTTACCGTTAATCTTGTGAGAGAAAGAAACTGCAGGATGCAGGTCTGAAAACCGTATCAGTCTTAACACCGACACACTATGTCCTGTAATAATTAGTCAATCAAATCCTCACACTCAAAAGACATGTGAACGGAGAGAGGCCTGTAAAAAGATACTCCAGCACAGATCTGACAAGCTACTTCACCGTCATGTCAGAGTCGTCTAACTTTAACATTTTCATGTCTTCCCCAGCAGGTTATTAAAATAAATGAGGACGCTTTGGACTACAGTGCCAATTCTCTCTAATAGGACATGAGCAATCTGAGAGCCAATAGCAGCAGCCGACTGGATGGAGTCTGAATAAAGTGGACAATTAGGGGAGATATTTTTGCCAAGTCCAATGAAATATTCCTTGTTATTTTAATAAGGCAGACAGTGGCTAATTTACAGAGGCTGATTTTGTCAAGGTAATGTGCAGCCGGTGTGTCTAGGTGACACTGAATAGGGTTCCTTGCAGCGCGGCTGTGAGTCCATTAGGTAAAGCAGCACAGCGCAGGTACAGCAGCACTCTTCACATTCACACATATACACATATACACGTATATATATATATATATATATATATATATATATATATATACATTTATATATACATTTACACACGTATATATACATATACACACATGTGTACATATACACATAAAAGCATACATATACACACATATATACATATACACATACAAGCATACACATATATACACATGTATATATACATATACACATACAAGCATACACATATATACACATGTATATATACATATACACACATATATACATATACACATACAAGCATAGACACATATACACACATATACACATACAAGCATACACTCATATACACATATACACATACAAGCATACACACATATACACATATATACACATATACACATACAAGCATACACACATATATACATAAATACACATATACATATACAAGCATACACACATATATACACATATACACATACAACATATATATACATATATATATACATATATATACATATATATATACACATATATATACACATATATACATATATATATACACACACACACACACACACACATAAACACACACACACACACACACACACACACACACACACACACACACATACACACACACATACACACACACACACACACACACACACACACACACACACACACAAACACATAATGTATAGAGGCTTTACTCGCTACAGCAGGGGTTCTCAAAGTTTACATTCACAGGTCTGAATGGGAATTATCATCAATGTCAAAAGGTCCGAATTTTGTTTTTATTAAAAAACTTGTTTTTATAAATATGCTTATAACTTAATATAACAATTCAACTTGATATATGCTTAATTATCATATTTATGACGTCATCAGGTCGTACTTGCGTTTACGAAAATTAACCATAGTTTTATACAAATAAAAAAACAAAAACAAAAAATATTTGGTTACTATTAAACCATGATAATCACAAATTAACCATGGTCTTGCTACACTAACCATAGTTTAACCATTGTATTTGTAGTAAAACTGGTTATATAAATTGAAATCAATATGCAAAAGAAAAAATAAAATTTTTACTACACTTTTATTATAATAAAACCATGGTTATTTTTCATAAGGGTTACTCAACAGTACTGCATTTTTATACAACTAAATGCCTAATAAAGCAGTTCTCATTTAGGTCTACATATTTTATGTTTCTGAAATAGTACTTCAATGTAACCTGCAGTCCTTCAACTGAATTGAATTGCCAAAATATTTAATTATAATTTCTTTTAAATATATATTTCATGGAGCACAAACGTCCGAACTATGTGCATATTTCAACCCTTTACAGTAGAACTACATCCATGTTCATATGCCAGACAGTCAAGAGTGATAGGTTTTAGGAAACGCTGTTTTGTGCTCGTTCATTCACGAGTCTGCTGCGGTTCGGTTCTTTGAATAACTCTGCCGGTGGAGAAAGACTGCATCGGGGGGGGCTTTGAAACCTCGCGCTCGCGGGGCGAAACCGGTGACATTATTTTTACTGAATGAAATCTAAGGTTTATCCAAAATGTCGCTAGTTGCTATGTGCTTTGTCTTACAAAAGAGTCTGTAATCACTGCAACACTGGTTCATGCGCCAATGTGTGTGTACGGTGTGTGTGTGTGTGTGCCAGGTTATTTATTTATTTTCTGTTTTCATTTAAATTTTACTTTCTGTGTTATTTATTTTATTATTATTATTATTATTTTAATTAAATTTTTAGTTATTTACATAAAGTTCATTAAAATAAAAATGATAAATCTGCTTTGGAAACTTGCTCAAATAAAATATTATATTTTTTATTTTAAAAAAATCAGTCAACATTTTATTACAAGTAACATGTTATTGTGTTGATTTTTATTTTATTTATATATTTATTTATTATAAGTTAACTATAATAACTCTATTATAATTATGTTATAATTATAATAAAAAATATAATTATTATTTGCAAGCATCTAATTATCTTAATTTACTGTAACTCTATAATGTTAAGTGCACATCTATTAAAGTTTTTTGTACACAACTATATAAGCAGTTCAGTAGTCAATTAGTGGTGATACATGATATCACATTATTTAATTAAAGATAGCAAATCAAATATGTGTAAAATTTTCAGAAATTTTGATATCGTTATTTTTAGAATAAATGTATATTTATTGTGCTAAAGTTTGCTGACATAATAATAAATACATAATTTGAAAGTCAATTTGAAATATAGAATAAAATAAACAGATTCATAAATAGAAACTTGAACAGCAAATGAAAGCTGTCAAAATAAAAGTCCTGGAACTGCTAACACACATCGACCAAAAAGGAGCATATTCCAGCATAGGCCCCGTCCCAAATGGAAGACATCATGTGCCCTTGCGGTCTTACGTGCACATGTCCGTTAAGTCCACAAGACCGTAGGGTGTCCCATTCCTCATTTTAGTGTTCAGAAGAGTTGAAGCACTCCCTTAT
Source organism: Gymnocypris eckloni scoliostomus (assembly GCA_027564155.1). Taxonomy (NCBI): domain Eukaryota; kingdom Metazoa; phylum Chordata; class Actinopteri; order Cypriniformes; family Cyprinidae; genus Gymnocypris; species Gymnocypris eckloni. Next base: position 28,271,180 of record CM050424.1, on the reverse strand, counting down.
GAGCCCTCGATCCACACTTCTACCGAACCTGCACTGGGGCGAGCTCCACAGCAAAATTCTACCCGACAGTCACAGCGGCATTACGCCACGAATGTGTGGACTCAGAGGAAGACCGAGAGGATTTAGGGTGCCATTTGGGACAGGGCCATAGAACTGCCATCTAAGTCAAGTCATGTCACCATTATTTATATAGTGATTTATGCAATGCACACACTGTGCGCCAACGCAGCAATCTAAGATAAAGTACACACCATATAATATCTTTGTTTGTTTGTTTGTTTTTTTAATTAACACCATTCCAGCATCTTTGGCTTTTGACATTTTTTATTAAATGTTTTTAATACGACAAAAACTCTATTTAGCGTGATCGCAGTTTCATAAAAACATTGTAGACATTTAGGCCTATTAATTGTAATGATTTAATTTCCACAACTATTCAAACAACGAATACATTATATAGAGAAAGCGAGAATAGAACACAACGGAGCTTTTTGAAACTCCAAATCAGTTAAACCAATACGTCACAAAATGATACACTGTTTCGAAGCGCTCCAATCGGATCACGTATCACGAATCATGTGATTCAGATCGGGAGGTCAGAGCGGCTTTTTATCCCCACTGGGGATACAAGTAATTCAGCAGAGGCAGGGATGAATAAACCATGGGGGGGGGGGGGGTACAAATCACACCCTGTATACATATATATATATGTAGTCCATATAATATGTAGTAAATGTATTTTGTGTAAGCAGCGTTCTTCAGTAGCATGTCTTATAACATGCTAAATCAATAAATGGATCAGTGTAAATAGTGAAAATCTTCTAAATTACTTGCACAAATCAACCCCCGTATTATAACTGAAAATGATGACATTGCATTAATTGCATTTCTATGATTGTTGTTCAGGTATTCTTAAGTGTGTCAGAGCCTAATTCTTCTGAAAGGCTCTGAAGGTGATGCTAGCATGCTAATCTCTCGCTTGCATCCTTCTGTCAAGGACACTCATTTTCTTTGCCGGTGAGAAGACGTGCCAGCTTGATTGCTTCAGTTTATTCACAGAATATTATTCATGGTATTTGTTGTCTCCCCAATGGAGCTGGTTTGCTTTTCATTGTTTGTTTTCTTTCCCAAACATCCACATTCTTAAAAATTCATGGATTTGTTTTCCTCCACCAATGGCCCATAAAGCCTTTGTTTGTCACCAACTCCTCAAGCTCAAATCTTATTCTCGTGCATCAATATGTTTGTTTTTGTGTGTATTAGCCACAGATTGTTTCAAGGGCAAAAGAACAACCACACTTGACAATGAAATCTGATCTCTGTCTATAGTTGAGGATATTCTAATACTTTTAGTTTTAATATATTTTGATGTATCTTTTCTTTGTGCTTCTTGCATTTTCCACAGAATAATCATAAAAAATACAATAAAAGAGGCAATGACTCTGACTGTCCACTTCTTAAACAAAATGTGTTTCTGTTACTCACTATAAACCAAGCGAAAAACACGAATAATGACACACGGAGACCAAATGTTATTTTGTATTTGATTGTGTTTCCTCTTTTGTTTGTTAATTTATTTATTTAGAATGAGTGAAGTTTAGTCAAACTTTTTTGGGGGGAATTTAGATGTTTTAAAATAATAAATTGAGTATTAATTCAACATAATATGTCAAAATTGTTGTATTTTAATTCTTAAATATAGCCAAAGAGTGAATGAGTCAGTGAGTGTTTCATATTTTGTAATATATTTTGTAAATTTGTGATTTAACAATTAAAACAAGTTATGGTTTACGGCAATAAATTGAATATCAAATACAAAGACTATCCCAAAATGAATGTTAGTCTTAAATATAGTCAAATTATCGGAGAGGATACAGGACAAAAGAACACCACTTTAATAAAGACATTCAATGTATTAAGCTGTATTTGTCGGACAATAATAATCTATGAAACATACAAAGAACTGTGGATTTGTGCCAGCACTGCTTTAAAGTCACCAAATTGTACCCTGGACATGCATCAGAAGAGACCGAAGGAGGGGGACGAAAGAAGCCCCTTCAGGTTTATCTACAGAGGTAAATATGTGGTCGGATGATGTTCTGGCTAATTGTCCCTGCAGCTGCAGATTTTCCGCTCTTTAAACATATTCTCTAATTGCTTGACTGTGTCTGGAGGCACCCACATAATCAGCGCTCGCTACCAGTTGCATATTTAATTATTTGTGCTGCGTGTCGTAAATTGGCCCTCCTGGCACGTTAACGGCATTATAGGCCTGAAATAAAGCGATTAGTCCAAATATGGCGTCAGCGGGTAAGACTGATACTGACTGTAGCTATTAGCATTAGCAGACACACAACCAAACACGTCGGTGCACAGTCAAATCTTGTCAGAGAGGTTAAGAGAGGAGAAAGGGAGGGAGGGAGAGAGCATGTATCCCCCTCCACTCTTCTCCTTTTTTCGAGATAATGACCGCCATTTCTTTTTCCCAGTCACTGATGACAGCTTGAACTAACCGATAATGGCATGCTGGCAGTGGAGGTAGCCACTTATGTTATTCCTCTTGACAAGGCTCAGGGGAAGGGCTAATTTTTTTTGACATTTGACCATGCAAATTTGCTCCTGCTACATTATTCCACATTTACATCCCCTCAGCCAGCCAGTTAAGAAAGCAGCTACACGCAAACGCCCACCGCTCTAATAAAGGCCACGGAGCAGCCGCTTAAATATGGATGTAAAAGCTGATTTAAATGTAGAAGTCGTCGCTCTGGCATCCAGGTCTCGCACAGCTCGAACCGGGTAAATAAAGCCCTGTCAAATAATTCATCAGCAGGGAAATTTCATTTCCGTGTACTAAAGATATTGCATGCTCACAAATAGTTACATCATAGAGCTCCTCTGTGGAAAAGCCCTCCTGATTTGTGAGATTAATGGTGGGAGACGGTCTTAAGTGAAGTTAAAGGCACACTATGCGGGGACAGTCAGGTACGATCAGAGCAAGCAAGCAGGCCGAGGATACATGCATCACCTCCAGAATCAGGTTAAAGCAGCGCTATGCTAATAAGGCACCTTCTTATGTCTTCCTGTTTATTTATTAATCTCCATTCGCCAGCACTCTGCTCATATATTAATGTGTCACCTCCTCTCCAGCAGTGTTACTTCAGCATTATTTATATACTATTATTATATTGTTTTAGCTTTATACTTTCCATTTTCATTTTAGTTTGTGCTTCAACTAAATAAAATTGTTGCCATATGCCAGCGCTTGGCTTATTTATTAATGCACTTTATCTCGTTCTTTGTTATTTTAATATTGTTTAGATGTTGTTGTAGTTTTTTAATGTATTGAATAAGCTTGTAATCTTCTTTTTTAATTCTGTATTTTTAATTACATTTTTAGTAATTGTGTGTGCTTTTTTTAATTTTTATTAGTTTTTCATTTTTTTTGTAATAATACTATTTAGATTTAATTTATTTTTTGTACAGTTTTAGTTTTATGCACTAGCGGAATAAATTTTGGCACAAGCAGCACAAGAGTTTTCAACATTGATAATAATCAGAAATGTTTCTTGATCATAAATCAGAATATTATTATGATTTCTGAAGATCATGTGACACTGAAGACTGGAGTAATGATGCTGAAAATACAGAAATAAATTACAGTTTAACAGATATTCACATAGAAAACAGCTATTTTAAATTGTAATAATATTTCACAATATGAATATTTTTACATATTTTTGATCAAATAAATCCAGCCTTGGTGAGCAGAAGATACTTATTTTAAAGCAAGCCAAAAAAAAAATGTTTTAAATAAAATTCATATTTTATTTCCAGTTATTTTGTATTAAATTTTTCATTTTTCTTCTTTTTTGGTAATTTAAAATGTTTTAAATTTCTTATCAATTCAACAGATGATATATCTATATATCTATCAATCAAATCCAGCACTAATAAAACAAAAAGAAATACAAAAAAAATATAATAATAATACAAATTATGAGCTCTTGTTTATGGAAATTAAAATCAGCTATGCTTTATTTAATCTACAATTAATTCTAAAAAAGAAAGTGTCTAAAAATCATCCAGGTCAAAAATAGTGTTTAACATAACTGAATGAACCTAAATACATTTATAAAACAAAAATGTATTATTATATTCAGTTTGTATTGATTTGATTTGTATTTTCTGGTAGTGGTGGTGAATGCTAATAGGCCTGCTCTGGTGTTTAGTGTGGAGTGTGGGTGTCTTGTGGTGTCGGGGCTGAGGCCGATGGATGGAGGGAGGAGGGAGGGTAACTGAACAGGTCTGGGGGGGTCAGCTCACCTGCTGGGACTACAAGCAATCAGAGATGGCGCCTGTTCCTCGAGCTGACAGCTTTCAGGTTGGACCCTCAGATTGCCCTTGTAAGGCCTAATAATGCTCCGCGTCTGCTTTTAATAAGGGACACTTTGATAGGCTCCCTCTCTCTCCAGCCGTCTGTGTTATTGCCACGCGGGCCGTAGTATGTCAGGCATGCACTCGTGGGGCTGATGAGTAAATAAACCTCATTAGAGCGCCGGAGAAATAAATTGTTCAATGAACTGACAGCAGCAAGGGCTACCATTCTTAAACAACTGTCACGCATTCTGGCAGCAAGTGTCTGAGCCGTACGACACAACAGGACATCCGGGCTCAAAACACACGCGTGCATGACCCACCGCTGCTAATTAGCGGTGCAAAAAAACAAGGCTGATCACAGGTGCGTTTGAGAGCTCAGCTTTCTCAGAAAAGAGTGAGACTGTCACCGATGTTGTGTTTTGATCACAATCATTTGTTAGGATAACTCAAAACTGGGAGGCGTTCAATATATGTCAGCCATTACTGCACAAGATATTCACTGTGACACGAACAAGAGACGGGATTAGAGTTTGCAGGCTTTCCCTCCAACTCCATATTCAAAATGTATATGCAGGGACACTGCCACCAAAATGGACTTTAAATGATCTGTGGAGAGAACATGCAAAGTCAGGTAGAGGATCATTAAAATATTAATGCCACTTCCATCAGTGCACGAAAATGGGCCCTTTTGATAGCCTCTTAATTATTAATCTATATAAATATGAGCTACCTGGACTGTGAGAGAAATATCACAGGGTAATAAAAATAGGGAATGTACTCCTGTCCAAATGGGGCTGGAGAACACATTTAGTTTGAGCAAAATTAGTCTGGAAGAAAGATCAAATGTATCTGAAATAAATAGAAGCAGAATGATTGTCATGACACTGATAATTGTAAATGGTTCTTGAACAAAGAGTAACACCTTCATAAATCATATGAGGGCGTTCCTAGTATTCAGTGATATATTTACAGAAAATATGCTGCATGCAAAATAATACAAAGACTACATAAATAATACAACTCTTCATGCAAAAACAAACAATGCATGCAACCAGTGTAGTCTCGTTATCAAAATCAAAATCAATACATCTTAGCCTGGCTTCACAAGTCTGATCGTTACATCTGGAAAAGTGTTGCAAATTAATTAAAATCTTATAACTCACATTTTTATCATCAATATATATTTTTCTACTTATGCCAAGCTATCAATAAAAATATATAATAAAAAATTACATATGAATGTATGTATGTACGTGTGTGTGTGTGTGTGTGTGTGTGTGTGTGTGTGTGTGTGTGTGTCTGTGTTATAGTCATTATCCTTATCCAGTTAATCCAGAACAACTGTCTTGAGACAGAGATACTTAAGTTAAGTTTTAAGTTGACATTATTATCAATATTTTCTTATTTATTTTTTAATATTGTCTATATACTGTATGTTAAGACAAGACTCACTATTCTGTATAGTGAAGGTACAGTAGATTTGAACTCTTAGGACCAGATTTACTAAACGGGGCAAATTAGCGTCAGAGCACATCTCCATTAAAGGAGTTAGCTGTTAGTAAATCTGTACCTTATTATTGTGTTATTAGGACACGTATTATTTTTTATAATTTGGAGGCTAGATTTGCCAAAGGCAGCTTCCAGTGTGACAACCTGCCCCTTAGAGTCACGACATGTTCGCTATTGCTACCCGCTATTGGCGGGGTAGGGAGCTCGTGCGGACCTGGCGGAAACCCGGGGACTCGGACTAGAACGGGGACTCGTGACGGGAACGGCAATCCTGGCCATGATTTGAGAACTGGATTATCCGGGACTGGGAACGGCACTCCTAGCCGTGACTAGAGAACTGGATTCTCCGGGACTGGGAACGGCACTCCTGGCTGTGACTAGAAGACTGGATTCTTTGGGACTGGGAACGGCACTCCTGGACATGATTTGAGAACTGGATTCTCCGGGACTGGTAACTGCACTCCTGGCCGTGACTAGAAGACTGGATTCTTTGGGATTGGGAACGGTACTCCTGGCCGTGACTAGAAGATTGGATTCTTTTGGGACTGGAAACGGCACTCCTGGCCATGATTTGAGAACCGGATTCTCCGGGACTGGGAATGGCACTCCTGGCCGTGATTTGAGAACTGGATTCTCCGGGACTGGGAATGGCACTCCTTGCCGTGACTAGAAGACTGGATTATTTAGGACTGGGAACGGCACTCCTGGCCATGACTAGAAGACTGGATTCTTTGGGACTGGGAACGGCACTCCTTGCCGTGACTAGTAGACTGGATTCTTTAGAACTGGGAACGGCACTCCTGGCCATGACTAGAAGACTGGATTCTTTGGGACTGGGAACGGCAATCCTGGCCATGATTTTAGAACTAGATTCTCCGGGACTGGGAACGGCACTCCTAGCCGTGACTAGAGAACTGGATTCTTCGGGACTGGGAACGGCACTCCTGGCCATGACTAGAAGATTGGATTCTCCGGGACTGGGAACGGCACTCCTGGCCGTGAGTAGAGGACTGGATTCTCCGGGACTGGGAACGGCACTCCTGGCCGTGAATAGTGGACTGGATTCTTTGGGATTGGGAGCAGGACAGGAGCGGCACTCCTGGCCGTGAGTAGAGGACTTGATTGTCGGGACTGGGGCAGCACTCCTAAGCGGTAGACTCGTTATCCTGGCTCAAGGTGACCGAAGCGGCAGACTTTGCATCCTGGCTCAAGGTGACGGTAGCGGCAGACTCAGCATCCTGGCTCATGGTGACGGTAGTGGCAGACTCGGCATCCTGGCTCAAGATGACGGTAGCGGCAGACTCGGCATCCTGGCTCAAGGTGACGGTAGCGCCAAACTCGGCATCCTGGCTCAAGGTGACGGTAACAGCAGATTCTGAAATGAGGTTTACATGGAGCAGGCAATGGAAGGCGCTTGCGAGGAGTTGGCATTGACGGACGCTGTCGAGGAGCTGACATTGGTGGGCACTTTGGGCTTGAGTCAGTGGCGGCCAGCAGGCTTGAGTCAACCACATCTGGCATGCGAGACCGTATAGTGACCGGCAGGTGTGATGCAGGAGTTATCTGTGGGCTTTGTTCTGAAATGAGTGCTTGGTCTGGATGGAATTCTTGAATGGACGTTAGGACTAAAGGTAGCCCTAACAGGGACTCACTAAAGAACTGGAGACTGGAGCTGACTTTGGAACTAGAATGGATTCATTGCGTTGATTGAGTGTGGATCTTGAACGTTGCAGAGTGGAATTCAACCTCATAGACTTCCTGAGGGAAATTATAGGTGGATTCGCCAGCTTCGCCACTAAATCTGCACTGTTAGAAATAACCTTCCTTGCCCAAGGAAAAGTCGAATCGCTAGTTGGAATATGGGAAACGGCAGTGGTAGGAGACGTGGGACTTACGGTTTTAGCCACCGGGCAGTCAGCAACCTCTCCAACAATGAAGGAAGAACCACTTAGCCATAGTGCATATTCAATATAGCGTTCCAGAGAACAGGTGATGTCAGACGCCGGCATTTGCTGATAGATATGATCATCCAATCCACCCAAGAAGATGGTCTTCAAGGCACTTTCCTTCCATGGAGCTCTGTAGGAAACGTTGAGAAATTCCTCAATATAGTCCTCAATAGGGTGGCCATCTTGAAAAACCTTGAGAATCGAAGTCAGAGTGTCTGAAGAGAGGATGTCCATAGTTGTTTTGAAGTTTTTCTTTCTGGTCTGGTCTTCTGTCACATACTGGATGGAGAGGCAAATGAGGATGAGTAAAGTAAGCTTCTTTATTAAACAAACTGAAAGCCACCTCAACAGGCAAGTGCAATAAATCAGAATTCAATGAAACTCAATTGACTGAGGAATTTGTAGTTCTTATCTCTCCCTTTAGTAGAGTCAACCGGAGGAAGCCATCCACAGTGATCCAGCATGTTGGTGAATAGACAGATGAAGAGCTAGTAACCTCGAGACCAGACAATGAGTGTTTGGAATTAGTGCAGTCTTATAGAGAGCTTGATTGGTGTTAACAGATGAGGAGGATTCCCTGATGGAGGTCAGGTGTGAGTGATTTGACTGAGTGCAGGTTAGTGACCAGAGAGATGATGGGAAATGCAGTGCAGTTAAACTGGTGACCGTGACAATACAAGGTCAGCCTGCGTTTAATTAATTGCATGTGTTTTCCCCTGGAAAATATGAATATTGGGGGCAAATGTCCAATAGCTCTTGTAATCAAGATTACATTTATTTTGAGTAGACATAATAGCTTATAATGACTACAGTAATTCATCAAAGAGTTTTTGTGCAGAGACTGCACTGATTGTGAGTTCCAGCCTCATCTATCTGGAGCTCCCCCCCCCAGGCCTGATCTCTCCTCATTAGATCTACGTTTCTCGCCACCGACCGCTGTTCTACCCTGTGTTTCATACTGCGCCAAAATAATTTACAGGGATGTTGACATCGGCTTCTCCTCCCACAATACGGTTACCCTCCACTAAATGCTTTGTAGTGAAGCTGGCTCGGTTTTATTTGGAGTTTGTCTGAGCTCATAGCGGAGGGAACGGATGCTTTATCAATAGGCCGGGATTGCACCGCCCCGAGCGCTGTGAAATATTGCAGATGCTTTGCTCCGGCCAGGAGCCGCAATATCTCTCTGTTCAGGAGAGATTGTTTCTGCAGTCCAAAACGAGTTTAAACTATATTTATTTCCCGCAGAACAAACACTGACGATTTAGACGAGTTAGATCTGTTGACATGTTTGTTTTCTGTCTGAACGGAATCTCGGAACGAGGGCTTTCGGCATTCATCAGTGTGGGCTGCTTGTGTCAATATTTCATTAAGTAAACAAACAGAGACACAAACATTTTAATTGGAATGTTATCAAGGAAATAATCTGCCTTCTCATCTCGCTTAAAAATTCTGTCATGAAAATGTAATTATGCTTGACAAAATTAATTATGAAGAGTGCGGCAAGAATAAACACAGCAGAACATGACTGACAGAGAAAGAGAAATCTGCCAGGGATATTAAATATTCACGTTTCCTCGAAAAGATCTGCTCGAAGAGGAAAACTCTGCTCGTGCTGTTCTGTATGCTGAGAGCACGTCATACACGCTCCTTCAACATAAACACGTGCACCTGGAGCACTAAACCAGTGTTAAGTCGCTGGGGTATATTTGTAGCAATAGCCAACAATACATTGTATGGGTCAAAATTATATTTTTTTTATTTTATGCCAAAAATCATTAGGATATTAAGATCACGTTCCATGATGACATTTAGTAAATGTCTTACCATAAATATATCAATACTTATTTTTGTATTATTTATATGCATTGCTAAGAACTTAATTTTAACAACTTTAAAGATGATTTTCTCAATATTTAGATTTTTTTGCACCCTCAGATTCCAGATTTTCAAATATTGTCCTATCATAACAAACCATACATCAATGGAAAGATTATTTATTCAGCTTTCAGATTATGCATAAATCTCAATTTTGATAAATTTACACTTAAGGCTGGTTTTGTGCATGCGTTTACACCAATCCTTTATTCAGACTTTATAAATCAACGGGAAAAGTAGCAGTATATATGTTGCTACATTACATTTTTGATCACATCATTAAAGTCAGCTGCCATGAACACACTGTGTTTGTTTAGTTAGCTATGTATTTAGGCTGTGTGATGAACTGAAGCACGCACACTGTACTCTTCTCTCTGTAGTCATTACTGAGGGAGGCTATACTTGTGTTTGTAAAGTCATTAATAAGGCCACACAAAGTGATCTGAATGCGGATAAGCAAACAGAGATGTTCTCTTAATTATCTCAGATAAGACTGCAGCATCACACAGTCCAGCTCTGCCCTCTGCTGGCCACACACATCTAAATAACAGCTACATATCTGCATGTGATGGACATGATGACACTGACATCTAATTCATATCATACACTTTATAATACACACATATAGTTTACATTTCAATCATATCATATAGTTTATGACACACACACACATCTAAACAACAGCTACATATCTGCATGTGATGGACATGATGACACTGCCATCTAATTCATATCATACACTTTATAATATAACACATATAGTTTACATTTTAATAACATAATATAGTTTATAATACACACATATAGTTTACATTTCAATCATATCATATAGTTTATGACACATACATATTTATTTTTTGATTGCATATATGTTTGCAAAATGTAAACATGTTATTGTCAAAGTTTGTCCAACTTTATCTGCATTCATACTGCAGACTCACATGAAACAATGTATATATGCAAAACAATAATAAGCATATCCTGCTTTATTCACATACATTCACATAAAGTGATGCATTAAAAATGATTTATATTGATAAACCAAAACAAAAACATGACACCAGTGTAGTCCAATTCACAAACTTAAGCTCTTATAACTCAAGGGAGTAATTTTTAAATCATGAACACATTTTCTTCTAGTTATACCATATTATATCAGGTAAAAAATATATTTAAAAGGAATTATACATGTTTTCTCGTTGTATATTATGATATGTCCTATTTAACACATCCACGAAAAAGTAATTCAGTTTAGATCATATAATTATAAATATTGTGAAAATATTAAATTATTATTATTATTATTTTGTATTATATATATATATATATATATATATATATATGTTATTACAGCAGCTTAAATATGCTAAAACAACCATATATATATATATATACATAAATATATACTGGCCAATTTTTACTTTATCGCAAAATGTTACTATATTATCACTCAGCTCTTTATTTAAAGTTTTATATATATATATATATATATATATATATGCGTGTGTCTAATATTCTTATAGTACACTCATGTAAACTAATATAGCAACTCTTAAATGTTGCAAAATGTAAACTATATTATAGCACAGCTCTAATCTGCTGTAAGGCATGCATTTATTAATCTATTTTAAACATTAACATCATCGTTTTCTGTAAAGATTTTAAACATGCTGTACAAATACATTTGACTTGACTTCATTGCATTCACAGTATAAGGCCTTTGAAACAGACATTAGCAAGTTTCTACACCTCGTTTCTCTGCAGACCTGACCGTAAGAAACAGCAGCTCAATGGGTCAGACGCGAGGCGCAGCTCAAGCCCAGAAGACAGCATGGTTTAGGAGCTCCGTCAATACAGCATGAAACAGTCTCTCTCTCTCTCTCTCTCTCTCTCTCTCTCTCTCTCTCTCTCTCTCTCTCTCTCTGTATCTCTCTCTCTCTCTCTCTCTCTCTCTCTCTCTCTCTCTCTCTCTCTCTCTCTCTCTCTCTCAGCACGCCAGATAGACTTCTCTCCTTCCTCAGCCTCTCAAAGCACTTCAGAGCGTTAAATAAACAGTAGGCCTCAGATTTAACTGGGGAGTCTAACACCCATGACCTTTTCACTTCAAATGTGGCGAGGCCAAGTCATTAATATTGCCATGGCAGCCGCCCGGGGCAGACATAAACTGCTGATAAATAAACGCTTGAATAATTTATGCAGGGGCTCTCTGCCTCTTCCATCGCACAATATGTCATATGACATGTGCCTGTCTCTCTTCTGTTCGGCCCATGGAGATTTTAAATGCTAAATGTATGTGCATATTTTCCTCATCGCCGCTCGTATTAGAATTGCAAGACGGAACATGAAAGGATCGCTGGTGCATAATGCCGGGAGAAATTATCAAATCCCACGATGGCCTGCTGCTATCGGGACGGCGGTAATGAGTGAGCTTAAGCGCTTCTTTTCTCCTTCCTAATTTCCCGTTTTTGGAGGCTCTCTCTGTCTCTCTGTTATTGGACTTGTTAGAGGACAATGAGATGGATGCATGCATTTTGTCTCGTTTGTCTCGTCATGCATGCGTTTTTGTTTGATCTCAGCATCGCCCCTTCACGCTGAAGCACTTTCGAGGAGAGAAAACGACTGTTTTTCCTTCAGTCGTGTCACTGTATACTGTCAGACGCTGTAACTGTATATCTCCCATAGTGCCGCTGTCCATATTGATCTCTGGCAATCAGCGCAGGATGGATTGATGGTGAAACTCTAGCACTGTGACGGGCCCTCGGGGGTCTGATGTAGGCCTGTTTCATAGCAGAGAGAAGTGAGCCTCGAAACTGCTGTCAGACCTCATATAAACCAACCCAAGATGTTCATCTGACCCCTGCAGAGAGCTAGGACGGATGGATGGATGGACACAGAAAAGGGTCAAAATGTCCATTTTCACCTGAGATTTTGAGCCAAAATACAGGGACGCAAAAATACGGCATCATTGTGTTATTTTTACACAGAGATTGATTGGTCTGACAGTAAAATCTGTTGACTTTAGCAGTCTTTGTTGATATCTGAATATCCTCTTAGAGGTTGGTTCTTAACAAACTTTTCTTTGTGGTATGTTATTTTTAGGGCCTACATACATGGTTCAGATTTTTTTATGTTTTACATAAAATGTGTGAAGAACACATTTTGAAACTAGAAATGTATTTAGTTTATCTCTATCAAGCAATAGATCAAAAATACAATAAAAACAGTAAAAATTTAAAATTGTATTACAATTTAAAATAGATGTTTCTATGTGAATAGGCCTATATAGTAAACTGTAATTTATTTATGTGATGCACAGCTGTATTTACAGCATCATAACTCCAATCTTCAGTGTCACATAATCTTCAGAAATCATAATGTGCTGCACAAGAAACATTTCTGATTATTAACAATGTTGAAATATTGAAATGTTTAAAAAAATTAAATCATGAAGTCTCTGATATTTTAAACATATGTACAATATTTTTTTATTAATTTAACACATTGTCCTTTCTCAATAAATGTATTAATCCCCGTCACATGCAGATTCAGAAGTTCTCATTTTTCACCACCAGAGGGCATCGTGACGTTATACTTCTTTTTATGGTTGTTTCCATCTATCTAGATCAAGATTCTCCGAACACACGCATTAGAGTTCAATGATGTATACTACTATAAACAACACTTTTTAATACTATGACATATACTACTCTGCTATTTCATACTGTGATGAATTAATTTCAATGCATCCTCTCCATGTGTTATTTTATGAGTCATGTTGAGGAAATGAGTCATGAGCTTCTGGCAGTCTTCACTGTCCTATCACCGATCTGTGTGTATCACTCGCTAACACCTGTTTTCAGCTGAAATCCATCACCATGATAATCTGAGAGGTTATCAGAGCGGCCTGCGAGTGCACAGATCCCTTGAAACATGACAAATTCTCCACATTTACTCTGGAATATTTACAGGCGCTCACGTGCATAAATAACACGCTCTGTCTTTATTCTGATGCATTATAGCTCTGCAGACCTGGACGTATAATATAAAGCCGTGTTGGGCCTCAGCCAGCTGAATCTGTTTTCCACAAAGAGTCTCGTTTCTGCTGATGCCGTCCGGCTGGTCTTCTGGGAATCCTGAGAGACTCTCCATGTAAACAGACCCAGAATCAGCTGTTGAGGGGGTGCATGGAGAAATGGAAAGCATGCACCAGAGGATTTTCACTGCGTGACCCCGAGACTGACCCTCACAGTGGTAACGTCTGGGATTTCCCTGGCTTGAACGATTGGAGAGGGAAAACGCTCACTCAGCATTAAAGTCTCATACTGGACAACTACTCTCAGTGGCAGTGATGTATGGGAAATCTTGTTTGCATTGTGAAGTGAACATTTATCGCATGGCTCTAACATGTGGAAACTGAGCGCTATGAGAAACTGCAGCTGGCAAAGGATCCACCTTGACCTGGTTTCTCTCCGGTGTCAATTTCACCTATTATGAGTTCTGCAGTGACTTCTGGGTTAAAATCTATCCATCTACCTGTTGTCACGAACTCAGCCCATATATCCCCCATGTAAAACACCATCGTGTCAGGCACAAAATATCCTCGTGAGAAAGACAGCATGTTCGCAATGGAATACCCACAATGCACTCTGATTTAGAGCTTGCAAAAATTACACGTATTATTTCACAGAAAAATACCAGCAAACCATCTTTATGTGCGTGCATCCTCCATTTGTGCAGCCACAAATCTATTCTATACTCTCATCCATCATTTAATACATAAAGAACTACATCATCAGTTGGTGTGTTCAAGTCCTCCTGGGAAGTTCGTATTTAAAAGTCGGAAAGTTGTAATTACGACATATGGGGCCGGATTCACGAAACATTCTTAAGAAGAAATTTCTTCTTAACTGCCATTTTCTTCTTATTTAAAAAAAAGTTACGAATATTGTGTATTCACTAAAATTATTCTTAAGAATATTCTTATCTTTTTTCATAACATTTTTCTTAAGACAAAACTTAAGAATAATTAAAATTCTTGAAAATAATCTTCTTAAAAATCATCGTAAATAACTTCTTAAATTTAGGATAGCCTCAGACTTGTCTTAAATCCCAACCAGTAAGTGATTTAATAAATGTGTTGAGCTATTTCAAATTAATTGTTATATTTAAGCATTACAGCAACACTAGATACATACAATAGGCTACACAGTAGGACTATTAATAGGGATGTGCATGAGTTTTCTGGAGTGACGGATGCTAATGTAAACAATGATCGGTCATGATTAGCCTATGTGTGACGCTACTTTTTGCTAACTTCAAAACTCAGTAACAACTCAAAACGAGTCAGATAGGGAGCTTTAATTGGATAATTTATTTTAGCTTATAAATACGACAGAGGCTGCATCCGAAAACGTAGGCAGCTGACTTGCAGCCCTGTCAAGCAATGACTTCAAAGGCAGTGTTTTTGCACAGAGGCACCTCACAAAATTGAGTTCGGACAGGCAGCGTAATGGTTTAATGATCTAAAACAATATAGAATGAGTTTTTGTGATAACTAAATTAATATTTATTTACTACAAGGCTGGTTTCTCGCTAGAAATAACACCAAAAGTGCAAAAAGTTAGTCAGAAATATGCATTTATACACAAGCTAACCACCAAACGCTACTTTCAGACGCCATCTTTTTTTTTTAGCTCAACTGAAACAGATCGCTACAGCTTGAGACCGCATTAAAAACGTGAAGCTGAGCGCGCGACAAAAAGAGTGTGCGTGCTGATTATGATTATGAGGGTAATGAGTGTATCAGTGCGTCATGTATTCACTCAGATAAATACATTTTTTATTCTTATTTTCTTCTTAAGAAAAAAATTAAGATGTTCTTAAGAATATAATTGAGAACTTATTAAGAATATTTCAAGAATTGCACTTAAGAACATTCTTACGAACTTCGTGGAATTTATCTTAAGACAATTCTTAACTTATTTCTTAAGAAGATTTTTGTGAATCCGGCCCCAGGTTTGGTCGGAGCAAGATGGCAATGTGCATTTTTATGAATCTTCAAAATATGCATAACAAATGTGATTCCATTGTGTTTCTCCTTTATGCTTTTATTCAATGTTTGAAGGTGCTGTAAATTGAATCATTGTTTGTTATATCACAATTGTACAATACTATAGTATTCTGTACTTAGATAAAAATTATAATAATTTCATTCATTTTAACAAATGTATTACTAATACAGATGCTGCATCTATTGGGTCCAACTTGTTTTCTCAACTTAAAGAAAATCAGGAGATTCCCACTCATCATTTTGACTTTGTGCTTACGTTCATGTGCGTAAAAACAATATGATTTTTCTGACATGACTTCACTTACAGTACTTCAAAGTAAGTGTCACACGTTTGTTTTACACATTGCCCTTCTGAAACAGCTTCTTGGCACTCTGTACGGCTAATGATGCTAAAGCTACCATCGTCTCTCTCTCTGTTTTCACTGATGCTGTCTTCATGAATGATCGTGAATCGGAATGTAGTAGTTAAAAGTTGCATTTAAAAGCAATGTGAGTCAATCGCTGACTCACAACGTCGAGTTTGTTAAGCTCATAATCACGAGTGGGACTTATAAAGTTTGTGATAGCATGAGACCAGCTATGTTGTTATTTATATTCTGTGATCCCTGTTTGTGTAATTCATAAACGCATATGTATTATGCACATTACAATCAGATGACTGACTTTGAAACCGAGTATGTTTTCTGTAAGGATAACAGGCTTGTACTAATCGTGGAAGGTTTATTTGCAAAGGCTAGCACTGCTAATGCTTGTGAAGCTCCGCCCTCTTCTCCAGCTAATTTGCATTTAAAGCCACATACTCCAATTAAGAGCATTTTGGCGCATACCCTAAAAGTGGCAAATTTAACAAGCTATAAAAAATGATCTGTTGGGTATTTTGAGCTAAAACTTCACATACACACTCTAGGGACATCAGAGACGTATTTTACATATTTTTAAAAGGAGCATAATAGGTCCCCTTTAAGCTAGAGTTAAACCTCACAGTTAAAAAACACATGCAGAGTTAAGTTCAGTGGGAAACCTCTTTATTATAGAATATAAACCAGCAACTGAGAGGGTGATTTCCACAACTGGAAACCATGGAAGCTGTTTGTGTGTAATTGAGGAGATCTTTGGGTGGCAGCCTTCATTTGAGGATGTCATGACGGAGTTTCTCACGGGTTTCTTGCCCTACCCTAGAGTCATGGGTCTCTGGCGGGACTGGCTGTGTGCTTTTCTCTTTGGACGCATCAGGGAATCAGTGATGGTTTTGTTCTGTTTAAGGGAAGCTGGGCGTGGGGAAGACTGAAGCTGGCATGGAGCTGAGCATGGCACCGTATGGAGGGTGTGTGAGTGTGAGAAAGACTATTTCCACGTATCTCTGTTCCTCAATCGGAGCACGAGCAGCTGCTGCCGCCGGGATCTCATGAGCTCTGTGTGGATTCGCACTGGCAGCTCCTGTCTCTAACCCACACAGATGACCTATGACCCTATACAGAAAATGCTCAGATCATCTTCAGAGGGCTCAGAACTACGAGGCTGGATCTGGAGATGTCTGCAAGGGTGTTTCTCTGCTCAAGTCTGGAGTGTTAAGTCTGCACATGAAGAGCTGTCGGCCCACAGAGACGATCTGATATTTTCACACCATAATAATGTGTTCAGAGCTCACTTTTTCTCCTGCAGGTGGCCACACTGATCTTTAAGAATGACAGATATAGTAATATCTAAAATGTTCATACCCAGAACCCCTGAAAAGTGTATTCTGTCACTTGAAATGTATGCTTGTGCTATCATGTTTTACTATAAATGCCACTTGCTTTGATATTTTAAATATTGCTGGGGTCAGTAAGATTTGATTGATAGATTGATTGATTGAAAATTAATTATTTTATTCATCAAGATTAGAATAATTAAGGTGACAGTAAAGAACTATAATGTTAAAAAGCAAATTGCTAGTATCAAATTGATGCTGTTCTTTTGAACTTTCTATTCATATTTTTTCTATTCATATTCATATAAGTATCACGGTTTTCACAAAAATATTATGTAGCACACCCGTTTTCACTGTTGATAATAATAATAAATGCTTGTTTTATGAATCCCGTGGCACTAAACACTGTTCAGTTCAGTTGCTATCCCCTGAATAAATTACATTTTAAAATATACTGAAATAGAAAACAGTTAGGCCTATTTAAAGCTGAAAATAAACGCAACATTCGAATATATACATTTATGAGATTTCCTGTCTTAATTTCAAAAATAAATAAAAGAAGTTGCCATCAAGAAAAAAAGAGGTTGCCATCAAATACCTGAAATGATATCTTAAAATATGTCATTAAATATTATGGGATACTTTCACTATCGCGTACTACAGAATCGGATTTTACCAAGTGTGAAATGTTCCTGGATCAACATCTTTGTTGATCCTGGAACAACATTATTATTAACCAATCAGATTTGAAGAACAAGTTTATAATTTTTGTGAAGTTCAGGCTTACAATCAGTGTTTGTTGCTTGTACATCAGTGTCATTCATCTCTCATTTCCTCTGATTTTAGGGATTACTCATGGTTAAGGTTAGGTTTAGGTGTAGGGAAATGGTCAAGATTACATTTTTGGATTAAAATGTTGTTCCAGGGTCAACAATATATGTTGACCCAGGAACACATCTAACTCAGGACGTGCACCATGTACTTTACACTGCATTCATTGTTCAATTTTTTATTCCTCCCCCACCCACCTCCCTCTAGAGAAATAAATCGGCGTGAGCTTCCGATTGGCCGGCTATATTTTTAAGCACAGTGTCTCAGAGCTGTAGTCTCCATCTCAAATGAGAAATTCATCGTTCCCAAATTGTGAGTGAGCGCCACACTGGGTGGTATTGTTACTGACTGTTGTTTCCGATGTGAAAGGTCTTATTTTTCCCCCCGTTCTTGCATTGCTGAGTCTGCAGGGGCCTTTTGTTTGGAGCTCCAGTGAGCTTTAATGTCACTGAGTAATTCTCGGCCATCTCAGATAATGGGGTTTTAGTTGCCACAGCCTTTTCCACAGTATGTCAGTGGCATGGGACTACCCACACAAGAATGCCTTTCACTTAGACAGGCTGCAACAGGCCACAGAACACTATAAGACGCTGGAAAAGCATGCAAAATATTGTAGTAAGCATTGCACTTACTGTACTCAAACCAATGCAATTCAAACAATTACAGAATGCACACAATCTGTGCTTCGTTCATTCACAGTCCGTTCAGAAACTTACACTGTAACACTTCACAATGAATCATAATGAGATCAACACTCATCTGACAAAAGCTTCTGAGTGGAATTTAGTAAGTACTGTCCTCATTAGTATTCTCAAGCAGCGTCTGAGAGCTTGCTCTTCTGCATCGGGTTGTGTAGGTTGTGTCCAGAGCAACCCAGCAGAAAACAAGCTGAATGACTGCCCTGGTCAATAGGAGATGAGGATAGTATAATGTAATCACATAAAACATTTGGAGAGTTGGAGATCATGCAAACATAACTTGCAAAGATGATTTAATATATTTAGAATTGTTTTAATAATGTATCTGCTAATTTTATGATGAATCATATTATTTTCTTTGGTCAATTTCAAATACATAAGCAAAAGGCGTAACTCTAAATAATATTTTAAGGTCTTTATTGTTGATGTTGTTTTTTTCTTAGTTTATTGGCTCTCTTAAATGTATTGATGACTATATATTTCGAAATCGCATTTGGTCTCGTGTACTGTATATCTCAGTTTGGGCACATTGTTGTGATAAACAGGAAAGTGTGTTCATGACCAGCAAAAGACAGTGTAAAGAAATAATCTTTGAGAGAAGCAATCTATCAGCGGAAGTTAAAAGCAGCTCCTAAGTGTATTTACTTGTCTCATTAGTGTTTAGTGCAGTTGCTGTTGCTAGGAAACGCTTGTTTTGTTTACTGTGTTGAGACGTGCTGAAATCGCGTTTGGTCTCATACTGTATCGCGTCTCTTGTCAGTGTCTGAGCTTGCTTGGCCATTTGTTGTGATTAACAGGAAAGTGTGTTCAAGCGCCAGCAAAAGACAGTGTAAAGAAATAATCTTTGAGAGAAGCAATCTATCAGCGGAAGTTAAAAGCAGCTTGTAAGTGTATTTACTTGTCTCATTAATGTTTATTGCAGTTGCTGTTGCTAGGAAACGCTTGTTTTGTTTACTGTGTTGAGACGTGCTGAAATCGCGTTTGGTCTCGTACTGTATCGTGTCTCTTGTCAGTGTCTGCGCTTGCTTGGCCATTTGTTGTGATAAACAGGAAAGTTTATTCAGCTGAATTCAAATAGTAATTTGTTAGACGGGGTTAAAAAGGTTAATATACCGCGGCAGCGGTCGCGGGAGCCATCGTGTGAATCCCTCCTTGTGTGAAGACCGAAGAGTGTAAAGACCATCGACGTATCGAAGTATCGCCTTTTATCGAAGTATCGAAAATCGAAGTATCGCTTTTTATTTATCCTCTTTCCTACTACTTGTTTCACTTCTTTTTCGTTTTTATAACAAATTCTTACTATGTTTTTGCAGATCAATACTATCACCACCACTCGCAAACCCCGCATCACACACTGTAGACAGCGCAATCCTAACAACCTACATACTTTGCCTATGTCTACTAATACGTTACTTTCTTTTTCTATTGGTCTCTGGAATCTGGTCAGTCTGCTGTCAACAAAGCTGATTTCATTACTTCCATTACTAGTCATTCAAGGCTAAACCTCATGGCCCTGACAGAGACATGGATCTAACCAGAGGACAATGCTACACCTGCAGCACTCTCCAATAATTTCTCCTTTTCCCACACCCCCCGTTTGACTGAAAGAGGTGGAGGTACTGGTCTGCTCATCTCTAATAATTGGAAATTCACTCCTTTATCATCTCTGAGTATAAACAGATCCTTTGAATCACATTCGATTACTATTACCTACCCTCTAAAAATCCATTTTGTAGTTGTTTATCGTCCTCCAGGACCACTAGTTAACTTTGTGGAAGAATTAGATTTGTTGCTCTAAACCTTTCCTGAGGATGGTACACCCTTAGTTATACTTGGAGACTTTAACATTCACCTAGATAAACTTCAGGCTGCAGACTTCCACACTCTACTTGCCTCTTTTGATCTCAAGAGAGTGTTAACTATGGCTACTCACAAATCAGGCAACCAACTGGACCTTATTTACACACGACACTGCTCCACTGCTCATGTGCTGGTTACTCCACTGCACACCTCGGACCACTTCCTCCTCACTCTTAACCTCAACATGATTCCTGACACATCAAATACCCTTCCACAAGTCACTTTTCGACGTAACTTATGCTTGCTCTCACCCTCCCGGCTATCTACTATGGTTTCATCTTCGCTTCCTCCCCTTAAACAGTTATCATATCTTGATGCTAATAGTGCTACTGATACTTTCTGTTCCACTCTGATGTCTTGTTTTGATACTTTCTGCCCCTTAACTTCCAGGCCAGCACGTACCACTCCTTCTGCCCCTTGGCTATCTGTTGTTCCACGCGAACATCGTTCTAAACTCAGGGCTGCAGAAAGGGTATGGCGCAAATCACAAAATCCTACTGACCTTAATTTTTATCGATCACTCCTCTCTGACTTCTCTGCTAATGTCTCCACTGCTAAAAGGACATACTATCATGACAAAATTAACAATTCACCTAATTCTCGCATGCTCGTTAAAACATTTTCCTCCCTCCTTTGTCCTCCTCCTCCCCCTCCTTCGTCAACTCTAACAGCTGACGACTTTGGCACATTCTTCATTAATAAAATTAAAAACCTCACTGCACAATTTTTCTCACCACAATCTGTCAAACACATCTTACCAGCAAACATAAACTCGTTCACATACTTCTCTCCACTCTCTGAGGCAGAAATCTCTAAACTCATCCTTTCCAGTCATCCTACTACTTGTCCGCTTGATCCTATTCCATCTCATCTCCTTCAAGCTATTTCTCCTGCAGTTGTTCCTGCACTCACTCACATCGTTAACACATCCCTTCACACTGGAATTTTTCCCTCAGCATTTAAACAGGCTCGTATAACCCCACTTCTTAAGAAACCCACTCTTAACCCAACTCTTTAAGGGAACTAGAGACCGGTTTCCCTTCTACCTTTCATTGCAAAAACACTTGAACGAGTTGTGTTCAACCAAGTCACTGCCTTTCTCACACAGAACAACCGCCTGGACAGTAACCAATCTGGCTTCAGAAGTGGACATTCCACCGAAACTGCCTTGCTCTCAGTTGTTGAAGATCGAAGACTTGCAAGAACGCCTTCAAAGTCTTCATTACTTATATTGCTGGATCTGTCTGCTGCTTTTGATACGGTCAACCACCAGATCCTCCTGTCAACCCTATTGAGAAAGGGCATCTCAGGAACCGCACTCCAGTGGTTTGACTCTTACCTCTCAGATAGGTCCTTCAAAATATCTTATATATTTTACATACTAGTTTTCAAAAAAAAAAAAAACATCCTTCCTACGTGTACTGCGTTAGGCTAACCAGGACTTGTAATGGCACGTGCCTGTTATTGCTCTTTTGTTGGTTTTGATTGCTTCAATAATGTCCTCATTTGTAAGTCGCTTTGAATAAAAGCGTCTGCTAAATGACAAAAAAAAAAATATTAAACTACATATATAGTTAGGTCCATATATTTGGACACAGGCACAACTGTTATTATTTTAGCTGTTGTCAAGATACAGTTATATAATGAACTTAAAGTGCAGACTCTGAGCTCTTATTTGAGGATATTCTCATCACAATTGGAGGAAAGGTTAAGGAGTTACATCTCTTTAATATGTACCAGCCCCTTTTTCAAGGAACCATAAGTAATTGGACAGTTGACTCGGAAGCCATTTCATGGTCAGATGTGGGCTATTCCTTCATTATCTCTACATCAATTAAGCATGCAAAATATATTTTTAAACCCCTTGTTTACAAATGTATGGCCTGAATGCACTGTAAGTCGCTTTGGATAAAAGTGTCTGCATAATGCATAAATGTAAACTGAAAATAAAAACGTATTTATTATTTTTTTATGTTGAATGTTCAGCATTCAATAATAATAAAAAAAACACACATCTGAGTCTATTATCTCTAAAATGATATAACCCTGTTCTCCTCAGCGAAGGCATTGTGTGAGGAGGAAGATGATCCTAAAGGTATGAGAGAGTCTAAGTGTGATTACAGTGCAGCAGAAATACTTCAGTTCCTTGACAATAATTCACTGAACTAGCTGAATTCACACTATTACTGTTGCATTGTAATTGAATGGTTAGAGCCACACACAAAACCCTCCTCTCAACAGCCTTCTGCAAGACACTGACCTGCAATGATGTGAGAACTGACCTGGAAGTGGAAGCTCTCTTTGGTCGCACTGGGAAAAGGTCATGTTTGTTTAGCTTGCCACCTTCTGGCATGTGAGACCGGCCGTGATTGCACAATAGCAGGGCAGTAGAGAGGAGAACCGGCCTGGAAACACAAGACGACATCTGACATAAACCCGCAACAGCTCGTCAACATCAACAGGCTTATTCTGTTCAGAAATCATCACCTCAGGGTGGACTGAGCCAATCTGGTTTGTCGCTTCTTGAAATTCACCTAGTTCATCAATAAGTAGTGTGTTTAATGAATTAAAATGAGTCTTGTAAATGCTACAAAAGGCCTTAGTCAGAATAGCACCATATTTTTGACAGGAATGGAAATGAGGCTGTGAAGTACAGTGCGTTCAATGATGTATACTGTTGTTTAATAACAACATATGTTGAATGAAATTAACAATTTTGTTTTATTCAGTGCATGCCATTGTTTAGACTGTAATACTCTATATTCAATATGGCATCTAAACTGATGAAAGTATATTTGTTACAATGTTTGAACAGTAAAAAAACTGAGTATCAACTGATCGACAAACCAACAGACCACCATTTGATATGCTTAAACGCTTATTTCAGAAGAACCCATACAAAAAATACAAAAGTGTATTCAAGTGTGCTATTAGTATACAGTATAAGTGAGTACATCCCTCACACTTTTGTAAATATTATATCTTTTCATGTGACAACACTGAAGAAATTTAACTTTGCTACAATGTAAAGTAGTGAGTGTACATTTGCTGTCCCCTTAAAAATAACTCAACACACAGCCATTAATGTCTAAACTGCTCGCCACAAAAGTGAGTACACCTCTAAGTGAAAATGTCCAAATTAGGCCCAATTAGCCATTTTCTCTCCCCAGTGTCATGTGACTCATTAGTGTTACAAGGTCTCAGGTGTGAATGGGGAGCAGGTGTGTTAAATTTGTTGTTATCGTTCTCACTCTCTCATACTGGTGACTGGAAGTTCAACATGGCACCACATGGCAAAGAACTCTCTGAGGATCTGAATAAAAGAATTGTTGCTCTACATAAAGATGGTGTAGGCTATAAGAAGATTACCAAGACCCTGAATCTGACCTGCAGCATGGTGGCCAAGACCATACAGCGGTTTAACAGGACAGGTTCCACTCAGAACAGGCCTCGCCATGGTCGACCAAAGAAGTTGAGATCACATGCTCAGCATCATATCCAGAGGTTGAAGGGGTGGGGGGGTCAGCCTGTCAGTGCTCAGACCATACATCGCACACTGCATCAAATTGGTCTGCATGGCTGTCATCCCAGAAGGAAGCCTCTTCTAAAGATGATGCACAAGAAAGCCCGCAAACAGTTTGCTGAAGACAAGCAGACTAAGGACTTGGATTACTGGAACCGTGTCCTGTTGTCTGATGAGACCAAGATACACTTATTTGGTTCGGATGGTGTCAAGCGTGTGTGACGGCAACCAGGTAAGGAGTACAAAGACAAGTTTGTCTTGCCTACAGTCAAGCATGTTGGTGGGAGTGTCATGGTCTGGGGCTGCATGAGTGCTGCCGGCACTGGGGAGCTACAGTTCATTGAGGGAACCACAACTGCCAACATGTACTGTGACATACTGAAGCAGAGCATGATCCCCTCCCTTCGGAGACTGGGCCACAGGGCAGTATTCCAACATGATAACGACCCCAAACACACCTCCAAAACAACCACTGCCTTGCTAAAGAAGCTGAGGGTAAAGGTGATGGACTGGTCAAGCATGTCTCCAGACCTAAACCCTATTGAGCATCTGTGGGGCATCCTCAAACAGAAGGTGGAGGAGCGCAAGGTCTTTAACATCCACAAGCTCCGTGATGTCTCCAGTTGCAACCTGTGAAGCTCTGGTGAACTCCATACCCAAGAGTGTTAAGGCAGTGCAGACATTAAATATGTAATGACTGGGAATAAATTAAATAACCGGGAGTTATAACAATAGGTGTGTGTAGGCCTAAATGTGTGGCGAAAACATGAAAACCCTACCTTAAATGGAGAAAACAAAACAATTAAAAAAAAAACTGTGAAAACAATGTTATCATTTAAAACGTCATAATGTAGCGATAAATATTTGCGCTATATTAACTTAATTTACCGTTAGACGGTGATACACAAATGTGGACTGGTCTAAGAAACGACTGTAAAATTAATTGTTAAATTACTTTAACTCATGTCATCGCTCTTTCCCGGTTCTTGTTGTCTCATTTTGAGTCAGTAATGGTCACTTAATTGATTTTCTAAATGTAGCTGTCAAGTTTGCTAATGAAATATTTGGGATTTCTGAACTGATTTAATCTAAAATAATCAGTTCAAAAGAGTGATTCATACAAATCTCAATTCGGCGCGGTTTTAATTTATTCAGTTCTAAAAAATGAGGAAAGTTATTTATAAAAATGTAGTGGAGTAAAAGGTAAAACATAAGATATTAAGAATATTATTAAGTTTAAGTTTTTATAACCAAAACAATTAAAAATATATATAATATTTTAAGATCTATAATCTTAAAATATGAAGTTTCAGTTTTTATTACCATTTCTTACTATGTGTAAATAAGTTGTTGTTTTTTTGTTTACTTGTGTGTTTGGCAGTCTTTTTTTTAGGATTATTGATAAACTACTGCCATTTGATTTGAATTTAACTATTTTATTTTGAGTTAAATTATGTCTGAAATTATGTCTGTCTGTATAGGTATTTTATTAAGTTTTAATTTGATTTAATTTGAGTTATTTTAATACTTCAACAAACTAAATGGAAATAAACAAAAGTGTTGCATTTACAATTTTATATATAATGTCTAAATATGTAAATACAGCATATATACATATATATATATATATAATTGTAAATGCAACACTTTTGTTTTTGCCCCCATTTTTTATGAGCTGAACTCAAAGATCTAAGACTTACACAAAAGGCCTATTTCTCTCAAATATTGTTCAGAAATCTGTCTAAATCTGTGTTAGTGAGCACTTCTCCTTTGCCGAGATAATCCATCCACCTCACAGGTGTGGCATATCAAGATGCTGATTAGACAGCATGATTATTGCACAGGTGTGCGTTAGGTTGGCCACAATAAAAGGCCACTCTAAAATGTGCAGTTTTACTGTATTGGGGGGAGGGTCCGAAAACCAGTCAGTATCTGGTGTGGCCACCATTTGCCTCACGCAGTGCAACACATCTCCTTCACATAGAGTTGATCAGGTTGTTGATTGTGGCCTGTGGGATGTTGGTCCGCTCCTCTTCAATGGCTGTGTGAAGTTGCTGGATATTAGCAGGAACTGGAGCACGCTGTCGTATACACTGATCCAGCGCATCCCAAACATGCTCAATGGGTCGCATGTCCGGTGAGTATGCTGGCCATGCAAGAACTGGGATGTTTTCAGCTTCCAGGAATTGTGTACAGATCCTTGTAACATGGGGCCGTGCATTATCATGCTGCAACATAAGGTGATGGTCGTGGATGAATCGCACAACAATGGGCCTCAGGATCTCGTCACAGTATCTCTGTTCATTCAAAATGCCATCAATAAAGTGCACCTGTGATCGTTGTCCATAACATAACCCCTGCCCATACCATAACCCCACCGCCACCATGGGCCACTCGATCCACAATGTGGACAACAACAAACCACTCACCCACATGATGCCATACAGGCTGTCTGCCATCTGCCCTGTACAGCGAAAACAGGGATTCATCCGCGAAGAGAACACCTCTCCAAAGTGCCAGACGCCATTGAATGTGAGCATTTGCCCACTCAAGTCGGTTACGACGATGAACTGCAGTCAGGTCGAGACCCAGATGAGGCCGACGAGTAAGCAGATGAGCTTCCCTGAGATGGTTTCTGACAGTTTGTGCAGAAATTATGCAGCATTGTTGCAGCAACTGTCCGGGTGGCTGTCTCAGACGATCTTGGAGGTGAAGATGCTGGATGTGGAGGTCCTGGGATGGTGTGGTTACACATGGTCTGCAGTTGTGAGGCCGGTTGGATGTACTGCCAAATTCTCCGAAACACCTTTGTAGACGGCTTATGGTAGAGAAATGAACATTCATTTCACGGGCAACAGCTCTGGAGGAGATCCCTGCAGTCTGCATGCCAATTGCACGACATCTGCTTGCGACATCTGTGACATTGTGCTGTTGAGCGGTGGAGAACGAGGATAGGAACACTGGAGCAAGTGGTAAGTAGGCAAAAAGTTAAGTGGGTCAGGTAAGTCAACATAGAGTGTATGAGACCAGACAGTAAGCAAACGGAAGGAGGGATATAGTGCTGTTGATGTGTGCTGACAGGTGGCGGAGATTAGAAATCAAGGGATTAGGATCTGGTGAGTGTCGTTAGTGGTGACTGTGGTGACGCTCTGACAATAATCTAAATATAAATATTAAAAAATACTTGTGAATTTTCACACTTGTGTAGAGGCAAGTTTACATTTTGCACATACCTTATAATTAGGGCAAAATGTATAAATCCATATAATCATAAATAAACTGTTCAAACACAAAAATGCAAGACAAAAAACTACTAATTCATACTGACAAAGTCATCCGTTTTATCAAGCAACTGATTTCTTTATATTTATAAACTGTTGTTGTTTATATGGATGCAACTTTGTTCATATAACGTTTATTTCTCTGGTATTTACAGTTAGCACAGATGCACTGAAGATGAAGGGTTAAATTATGGAAAATGATACTATGTTTCTAACATGTTTAAGGTGCTGTAACTCATTTCATGTTTGCATCATACACAGCACCTGAACACAGATGAAAAGCCTGTTCTGATGGGACCATTTGAGAAACACGCTCAACAGAAACGTGTCCACCATGAAATGTGCTGAAACTGGCAGTCATGCCCTGCATTATATCTCTGGCCCAGTTCTGTCTTTGATTTCCAGTCCTACAATATCCATGTCCCCTTTTCATCTTTCCCTGAGAAACTGGCTTCAAACTAAAAGGGAAAAGACCAGAGCGTCTGTTGGATAATTTAATGCTGATCAGCATAATGTCTGCAATATATGACGTTTAAGTGCTGATAAATGAGAGACGATGGCACGATGGGGCATGGACATTGGTCAGAAGCAGCAGAAATGGGGGAAAGTGGACGATAAAACGGAGAAATGAGTCATAGTCGTCTCAGAGAATAATGGGGCAAAGACAGAAGCAGACGAAAATAAAAAGAGCAAAGAGAGCTACAGGGGAGGGCAGGATCTTTATTTATGTTTTGCTTATTTTTGCATAAGTATTTCCACAAAAATACTAAGCAGCGGCTGTTTTCAACATTGATAATAATCAGAAATGTTTCTTAAGCAGCAAATCAGCATATTGTTATGATTTCTGAAGATCATGTGACACTGAAGACTGAAGTAATGATGCTGAAAATACAGCTTTGATCTCAGAAATGAATTAAATTTTAACATATATTCACATAGAAATCAGCTGTTTTACATTGTAATGCTATTTTACAATATTACTGTTTTAATGTATTTTGATCAAATCAATTATGCCGAGTCTGAACAACTTCTTTAAAAGCATAAATCTTACCAAACTACAGGAACATCAGTTTGTATTTATTGTATTGTACATATTTACTGTCTTGACCCCCGAGGTAAGCTGACATTTTAACATCAAACTTCACTGGATCTGGAGTATCTGGACTGGCACCGGTGGGGTTTGATGTTATAGATAAATCATTTTATTTAATTTGAGATCAATACATTAGATTTGGGAGTTAATAACCACTCTGATTCTGCTCTAATCAACATAAAAGTAATTTGATCTCTTCAGACTTGAACACTGGAGTTGTATGGATTAATTTTACACAAGCTTTGTCCTTTTTGGCACTAGAAACTTTTGGATCCCATTGACTGTCATTGTATGGACAAAAGCAACTGAAATATTCTTCAAAAATCTGTTAATATTCTACTATATTCCTCAAAACATATATATATATTTTTACATTTCCAAGTCTATTGTTACTGAAACAGACTTTAATTTTGGGAATATAGTGGACTGAATATAATTATGCTAGTGTTGGTCACTCTTGAGTGAAATGGACATTCAATGATTACCAATGCTACATTTATGGTGCGTTACAATTATCCCTGCTCTCCTACAATATGTGCGTGAGAGTAAAAGCAGATATCACGGAGAACGTGAGATCTCTCCAGCATTGCATGAGAGGGCAGAAATTAGAGATTTGACCCCAAACATGGATCCAGCGGCCTTACCATGGATCCAGAAGACTTACTAGCACCTCAAATACACAGTGCTGCCGCTGCACCTCGTAAAAGGAGACTGGATGGATGAGTTATAGAAAATGGCTCAAATACTCCCTCCTTCAAGCTTCACACTCACCCTTCACCGAAGAACTCATAGGTCAGGTTGAATGCCCAATTACATGCTGCATGTCACTGCCTCTATATCAGCAGCACTTACATCTTACTGTGGGAATATAAAGAAAGTGGGTCAAGAATCTATTCACAGCAATGCTGATCCCTCTGGCCAAATAAATTTAAAAATCTAAAGTATGAAAAGCAAATACAATTGTGACAATTTGCCATTCATTTTAAATTGTTGCAGTGTTTGATTTGCATTACAGTTTCTGTAAGACAAAACAATTGTTTGATATCATATTTTACATGTCTGCTGATAAGATGAGCAGAGATGGTCACCGGCAGCATATGGTGTGTTCGTGACCCCAGCAGGCCTCATGGAAACTTTACCATAGAGACCTTAGGAAACCAGTGTCACCAACTCTATCATGCCGGTCAACCTAACATTATATACCTTATATTAGTTCAATAGTTAATTTTAGACAAATGTATACCCTAAATACCACCCATATGTGTTTTAATCACATGCTATTGATCTTATTGTGCACAATTAATCAGTGTGGGTTTAATTTTTTATTATTAATACTTTTTTATCTCTTAGGGCCAGGTTTACTAATAAAGTGCACACGTGAACTGCACCAAAAACTGCTGTCAAGGATAAAGACACGCAGTGAAAACTAAGCAATGAAAAGGTGTGGACTGTTATTTTTGCAGTTAATCTTATTGCATATGCATTTGTAGGATTTTCCCTTTCAGATGCAACATTTACGGCAGGAGAGCATTAAAATGAATCATGCAGTGTTACTTACTAAGCTTTAGAGTATTCAGGTTACTGGTATTTCTACCATTATTTAATGCCCAAAAAAGCATGTCTTAACCCATTTTGCACTCAATATTTGCTCATTTATACACCCGCATAAAGTTATACTCCCATTGGGGCTTTTATGGGATTGTGGTCTAATTTGCTATTTTTTATAAATGTGGCCCTTAATGTTTCATAAAAATGTCTTAACCTTTCAGTGAAAATAACAGAATTATCTCTGGTGATGTGTGCAGGACGTCTCCAAACATTTAGTCCTTTTAAACTTCTGCGTGCTCACGTTTATCTGTAGCCATTGTTTGAGAGCCAAATCCCAACATCCAATCAACAACCGAATCCTAGAACAAAGTCCCCACACAATATTCTTATTTTTTAATTATCTGGTATGTCACAACACAGAAGAAAAGATCTGTCACTTCTTTGGTTTCATCACTTCAGTCAATCAATTTAAATGAACTGCATCTTTTATTTTGTTAAGCAATAATGTAAAAAAATATTTATATATATGTACATTTATACTACAGGGCCATTGAATGCTTGAATCTGTTGAACGTTCTCGCAGGCATCCTCAAATTTGGCGCACTCCTGCAGAGTTTAGCTCTAACCCTAATCAAACACACCTGAGCATGCTAATCAGAGTCTTCAAGGTCATAAAATCACAGGTAGGTGAGTTTGATCCGGGTTGGAGCTAAACGCTGCAGCAGATTGGCCCTCCTGGGAAAGATTCGAGGAACCCTGTATCTAAGGTGTGCAATTGTTTTCAGGGAAACATACAGCAAACGTAGTTCCAGGCAGGTCTTGACCTTTATTTCAAAGGTCCTTACAGCCTAAAACAGCAAAATAACCAAAAGCCAAAATGACACTGGTCAAACAAATAAATATTGTAAGCAAAAGGATAAAAAAGATAGATCATGTCCATATTTTTTGCCACAAAATTACGTTTTATCATGTACGGAGTATCTCTCCTGCTCTATCTCCCTCACACAAGCTAACATAAGCGCTAATGTTGTTAGCGCTGCTCTGACGATTTTATCAGTAACATAGTTTAACAACTTAAAAACTGCATGACTTCTCACAAGCGAGGTGACAACAACGCGTAGAAAATTAACTTAAAGTTTCACTATAACTAGAGAAATTGCTGCCGATCCCTGACTCACAGAGGTAACAAGAATCTCTCTATCTCTCTCTCTCTCTCTCACTCTGTCTCATAACTTAGTTATTAACTGCATTAGTCTGCTATAAATGGCTAAAGCCTTTGTTACGATTTAATATGACATTTTGGAATTAGCAAGGGAGATGTTGCATGAGATGTGGAAGAAATAATCCTACTCACAATAGCAATTTAGGTAGAAAAAACGGACGAATGCCTTGAAATATATAATCTGATCGATGTCTTGAGGTGTGGCACCCGTAGTATAAGCGGATTAATTGACTCTGAGCCGTTGCATTATTAAACAAATATGCACACCGAGTAACCATCAGTAAACATCCCCACCTCGGGTGTGCATTATTTTTCTAATAATTCAACGGCCTGGAGTCAATTATTAATATCACCAACTTTGGTCTTCCCAAGGCCAATCTCATTTCATGCAATGCTGTCAAATATGGAGATGTTTGTCCACTGCATCTGGTCTCGGTGGTTTCTGAAGGTGATCTTGTCTGGGTGGTCTCTCCGAGCTCGTCTGCAGTGTTCACTTCTACTCCTGAGGGAGTCTGAGGCACGGCTAGACAGCCCAACTCTCTTTCTCAGCTAACTGGAGATGTGCTGGTCAGTATGCTCTGACTCTCCACACTGCGGCTGGGGTGCAGATGCACTAATCCGCGGGTTTTTCCTGTGGAAAAGGACTGTAGGACGACTGTCAATGGGTCTTTCATTCAGTGCTGCACGCCAGGCCCTGGCCCATAATCTATGAGGCCACTATACTTTATTCTGTGAGCCAGACACACTCCAAATGTCACGGCTTTGACTGATAAGCTGCTCTGGCTGCCTGTGATCGACTGTATCGGATTTGACTGCACATCTGTGACTTTCTGTGCATATTACTCTAAATGGAACATATAACACTCATGCTGCTGATGTAAACTAATCGAGTGTTCAGATCTGTGTTTTAATCAGCCACACTCCTCTGCAGAGACATAAAGGCTGTTGTTATTGCGGTCTGTGGACAAAACACGAGGGTGAAGACCTTTTCACAGAAACGGCATCCCTGCGGTGCGTCATGAGATTGAACACATCACGCTCTCCACTGTATCCGCTCTGTTAGAGAGCTCTTTCTGCCCTGATGAGCAGACAAACTTTAAAGGCAATAATTAGAGCAATTCCTCCTGCACACATTCAGTAAAAGACACACATGGCTGAAGCTTCCTCTCCATATATCTCTCTCTCTCTCTGCCGATAGTGGCTGCTAGATTCCTAGAGGAAATTTACCGGTGAGGTCAGAGCGGTTCAGATGGACCGGTGCCACAGCTGAGTATAAGGGTGAGTTTAAGTTGGGCCAGTGAATTAAACTCCCCACGGATGCATCTGTGTGTGTGTGTGTGTGTGTGTGTGTGTGTGTGTGTGTGTGTGTGTGTGTGTGTGTGTGTGTGTGTGTGTGTGTGTGTGTGTGTTTGGTTCAGTGGAAGAAACCTTGAAGCTGCAAAACAGAAAACTCTTGCAAATTGCACAAATTAGAATTACATTTTGTTCCCAATGATTTAGTTTTACTAACAAGTGATCACTATTGATTGCTGTTGCTCACCCTCTGGCTATCAGATGTAGATGACTTTTGGAGAAATTAGTCACTGCATCAGTGCCTCAGCAATGGATGCTCTGCAGTGAATGGGTGCCGTCAGAATGAGAGTCCAAACCGCTGATAAAAACATCACAATAATCCACAAGTAATCCACACAACTTCAGTCCATCAGTTAATATCGTGAAAAGACAATTGGTGCATGTTTGTAAGAAACAAACACACATCAATACAGCATTGTAACTTAAATGTCTTGTTTCCGGCCAAAATACAGAATAATCCATTGTAACTATTGCTTTAAATGCTTCAAACTTCAGCTGTTCCTCGAAATAATTATTCTCATGGCTTGTGGAGATGCATGTTCATAGTTTTCCCAAGTGATCAAATTTATGACTGTCAAACAATAAAATAGGTGAAACTACTTGTTGGGTACCACACTGTAAAAAAAAAAAAAAAGGTTAACATTTCAAATTTAAAGGCAAACAGCTTCAGCAGATTTTTGAGTTTTCTCACCTTGCTGTTTTAAGTTTATAGAACAAAAAGTTGATAATCTCCAACAAAAATAAGTTGAGAGAACTCAAAATCTGCAGAAGCTGCCTTAAAATTTTAAAGTTGCCTCAACTTTTGTTTTGTTTTTTACAGTGCACTCTGTATTTGCATACGAATATATATATATATATATATATATATATATATATATATATATTAAAGGAGTCATATGATGGGATTTCAAGTTTTGCTTTCTCTTTGGAGTGTTAAAAGCTGTTTGTGCATAAAAGATCCCTGAAGTTACAAAGACTAAAGTTACAAAACCAAAGAGTTATTATTTATAAAGGTTAAGACTCGACCACACTCTCCTAAAATGGCTAATGGGGAGATTTTCAAAACACCGCCCATATGTTTACGCAAAGTAAGGGGGCATAACTATTATTCTTGCTGTAGTATTGTAGCTGCCACCGGCGCCATGTCCTGGAGATCCTGTGTTTCGTTGTGAAGGACACAACTAAACAATCTATGGTTAAGTTGTATTTGCAACACTGTTACAGAACAGTTCAACCCAAATATAAGTGTGTGCAGCTCATTTTATGGAGGATTACTACTAAACTTGACAGGAGAGTATCCTTGCTTGCAGGCTTGCACAAAGATTGTTTTTATAAAGTGGGGCAATTCCAAGAAGTCTGACCCTTATGACTCACAGCTTGTAAGTATGTTTCTGCTACTGACGATTCAATCGCGAGTTTTGAGCTGTGTAGAGTAGTGCTTGTTGTTTGTCGTTTCTCCGATCAAAAATGCAGACATGATAATGTTTACGAGGTGCGATTATTAATCCCACAAGTAATTATTTTCCCACTGGATGCAACAAATGCCTCGTTTATAATGGGTTTTATTGTTTTAGTCTTGTCTCGCCGGGAAACGGCATCACAATACGGTGAGGGGCATAACATCTCCGTCTCGCTTGAGGTATTTGGCCAATCATAATGCACCGGAAAGCTGGCCAATCAGAGCACGCCTCGCTTCTCAAAACAATGAGCTTTGTAAAAAACTGACGCGTTTCAGAAAAGCGGAGCATAGAGGAACAACAATAATGTACAGTATGTGGAAAATAATGTGATTTTGAACCACGTAAACACATTGCATTACAACAAATACACAAAATAATGTTATTTTTAGCAACGTCATATGACCCCTTTGAATTGAATTTTTTTCCATGGCAAACTAAAATTATATTCATCATAAAATAACAATGACTTCTGCCTATATATTATAAGAAACAGTAACACAATCGCCCATCTAAGACATGTCATCTCACTTCTAGTGTTATCAGTGCTCCATATTAATTTAATATACTTTATTTTTGATTACATTGTGTTTATGACAACTCAGGCATTTTTCTTTATGTCTGAAAATGCATGCTTGCAGTGTAATCAATGTTTCAACACTTTTCTGTGTTTGTAATGTTTTTGTTAGTTTTTCCTGTTTTGTGTTTCTCAAACAAGTCAATTTCTGCATATAAATATTTTGCCAAATCGTGCTATAGCTTACGCACTTTCATGAGATCGTGTTAGACAACAATTAGCTATTTTACAAATGGCAATAGGCTACAATGAATTCATAACAATGTTTTACATTCAAGCTACATTCAAGCTTAAAAACCCTTAAAATGTATAGTGAAAAGTTATTTTAAAAGCATCTGGAATGCAATAAAGTAATTTTAAAGCTGTTTTTAAAGCATTTGCTGCATTAAAAAGATAGGCCAATAAATAATTCACATAGACCTATCAGTCAGACAAAATTGCATTGCAGCAAATCCTTTAAATTTCAAGGACAAAGATTTACATACTTTTTTTTTATTATTGAATACAATTATAAAATAAAACGCAAATTATAATCGGGCCTGTTTTAGGCTTTCCCTTATTTTTATATTTTAGATGGTGAGGTGACGGGAAAAATGACTCGCCATCTCCTCATCGGACGTGCAGAGAGAAATATATGCATCTTAACGGATTACATAGGCTAATAAAGAGTTTTTGCTTTGCTTTTAATTATGTCGTTTTAAAGTAGTATTTTAAAGCTTTCTATAGATATATTTATCATATCTCTGAGACAGTTTCGAGTTGCCGAGTTTCGGTTCATTGTTGAAGCGCTCTTGTTCAAAACCGGCAGAAAGTGCATTCTCTGTTTTCCTATTTTATAAAAGCACAATGTTGATATTGTGAATGCACACAAATAAAAGTAGACCCTTTACAGTTCCAAATGATATATTACTCTTACCTTTATGAGAAAAAAAATCACACAGCGTATTTTAAGTTGTTTTTACTGTAAGAAAAAAATCCAAGTGGAGCCTCCATGTCCTGTAAAGCTCGCTTCAGCTTCCACTCTCTACACAAACGGTTGGATATTGCACATTTATATAGGTTAAACATTTAAACTAACACTGTGATATGCTTGAACTGTTTATAGGCCTATCTATCGATTTTATTTTAGTCAAGTCGTGTTGATTTGATAAGGCTAAATTAATCAAACATATGCGATAAACTCTGATGCTGGCCGCATGGTCGTTGGTAAAAAGAAAAAAAAAACATTTAACGAACAAAAAATGCTCCCAAGGTTTTTCTAAATTAACTTTATGAAAAAAAACGAAACATAGTCTAATCACTTTTCCATTACATACAAAACTGAACTATTTTAATAGGTAGCTATAAGCTGTTTTGGGAGAAGGGAAAGACTCATATCTGAGAACAAAAATAACATTAGTACATCCATGATATTTCCATGTTCCGCTTTTAA
Source organism: Gymnocypris eckloni scoliostomus (assembly GCA_027564155.1). Classification (NCBI taxonomy): domain Eukaryota; kingdom Metazoa; phylum Chordata; class Actinopteri; order Cypriniformes; family Cyprinidae; genus Gymnocypris; species Gymnocypris eckloni. The sequence goes on along the minus strand of CM050424.1, from coordinate 28,234,835 downwards.
GCCACAACCTACAGATCCCACAACACAAACATAACATTCACAAACATAAAAGCAAGCATTGGCAGTGCTGCGTGCGTGATTTGGCAGGATGTGCACAACGCGCGCATCAAATAGCCCTGTATCAGTTTAATAACTTTGATAACTTTAATTCTTACAACTGTTAAATGAATGGGCAAATGGTAAATATGCCGAAGATCACATAGAAATAGATAGCAAAATAGCCAATGTAAACTAAATGTTATAAACATCGGAGCAACCATATAAATGTTTAAATGAATCTTTATTATAACAAATGTAGCCTATATTTTTTTTTATTCACAACAGTATACAGTTGCCCACAGAAAAAAAAACAGGGGATGCTGCAGCACCCCCTGTTCCCGCGCCCCTGGCATTGCCTAGCATGATCTAGCGAATCTCCGCTCTCTACTCAACAAAACGGACAAACTTCTTCTGCACTACCGAAACAAATAAGGACTTTTCAAACTCTGCTGCTCTGTGTTTCACGGAAACCTGGCTAAATGACGCAATACCAGACAGTGCATTACATCTGTCGAATTTCCAGCTGATCAGATCTGATCGTGACGCAGAATCAACGGGGAAATCGCGCGGCGATGGGACGTGCTTTTACATCAATGAGAGGTGGTGGACAGATATAACAGTGTTAAAGAAGATGTGCTGTTCAGATCTAGAAACACTCTTCGTGGACTGCAAGCCATTCTACTTGCTGCGGGAGTTCTGTTCGTTCATTCTCGTGAGTGTCTACATTCCTCCGCAAGCACACTTGTGTTCAGCTTTACAGAAACAAGCTGATCTCATCACAGACACAAGAACAACAACACACAGACTCTGTTTTAATCATTTTCGGGGACTTTAATAAAGCAAATCTCTCCCGTGAACTGCCAAAATACAGACAGCATGTTACATCTGTTCTTCAACAGATCACTGGAGCTATGCAAAATCCTTGCATGCTTCAAATGCTCCACCATCATCCCCGTCCCAAAGAAACCCAAAATTACTGGACTTAATAACTACAGACCTGTGGCTCTAACGTCTGTGGTCATTAAGTCATTTGAAAGACTGGTTTTGGCTTATCTGAAGGCCTCCACTGGACCCTTAATGGACCCCCTGCAGTTTGCCTACAGAGCAAACGGGTCTGTGGATGATGCAGTCAACATGGGACTGCACTTCATCCTGCAGCATCTGGACAGACCAGGGACTTTTGTGAGGATCCTGTTTGTAGACTTCAGCTCCGCTTTTAACACCATCATCCTGGACACCCTTCAGAATAAACTGACACAGCTCTCCGTCCCCACCTCAATCTGTCAGTGGATCACTAGATTCCAGACAGACAGGCAGCAGATAGTGAGGCATCCAGCACCCATATGATCAGCACTGGAGCTCCTCAGGGCTGTGTTCTCTCCCCACTGCTCTTCTCCCTGTACACGAATGACTGCACATCTAAAGACCCCTCCGTCAAGCTCCTGAAGTTTGCAGATGACGCCACACTGATCGGCCTCATCCAGGACGGTGACAAGTCTGCTTACAGACAGGAGGTTAAGGAGCTGGCTGTCTGGTGCAGTCTTAACAACCTGGAGCTGAACACACTCAAAACAGTGGAGATGATCATGGACTTCAGGAGAACCCCCCCCCCCCCCGCTCTCCCCCCACTCACCATCATGAACAGCAATATGACTGTGACTGATTCCTGGGCACCACAATTTCTCAGGACCTGAAGTGGGAAAATCACATTGAGTCCATGGTGAAAAAGGCCCAGCAGAGGCTGTACTTCCTTCACCAGCTGAGGAAGTTCAACCTGCCACAGGAGCTGCTGATACAGTTCTACTCTGCCATCAGTGAATCCGTCCTCTGCATGTCAATAACTGTCTGGTTCAGCTCAGCTATCAAATCTGACCTCAGAAGACTATGGATGGTAGTCCAGACTGCTGAGCGAATCATTGGTACACCCCTCCCCACTCTCCAGAAACTGTACTTATCCAGAGTGAGCAAAAGAGCTGGTAAAATCACTCACATCCAGCACACTCCCTCTTTGAATTGTTACCGTCTGGTCGACGCTACAGAGCTCTGAGCACCAGAATGACCAGACACAGAAACAGTTTCTTCCCTCAAGCAATCCATCTCATGAACACTTGACATTAAACGTGGAACACACAACTCCAATATACAATTATTTATTCAACACAAATAATTAATTTTATTTTTTTTTTTTTTTTTACATTTGCACATGTCAGACCTCACACATAAATGTCTGTATTGAATATTGTGATTTTGCCATTTTGTAAATTGGCTATTTGTATATTTGAATATTATTATTTTATAATCTGTGTCCTGTTCTGTTGCTGTCATTATGTTGCACTGTGGAGCTTCTGTCACTATAACAAGTTCCTCGTATGTGTAAACATACCCGGCCAATAAAGCTCATCCTGACTCTGATAATATATAGAATACACACAGTATATGGCCATCGATTGTATATGCAAGTATCCAGCCTGTATTTCACAACAGCAAATAGTTTACTGCCTTCAGTGTCCATTATTCTACAGGACAAGAGCAGCATCGAGAAATCACAGTTTACTGTATGTTTTATTTATTGTGTGAGACAGTAAGATAAGACAGCAATAAAAATGGCTGTAAAGTGTGCTGTCTGTATCTGTGAGGTCTTACTGTATGCCAGCAGAAAATATATTCGGAATCTTTCTGATCCTGGTAGCGATGCTCTCGCGGTGGATACTCTTATCACAGATAAAGTGAATAACATGCAATATTTGTCAAATGCACGGACGTTTCAGAAATGTTTTCATGAGGAATTGTTCAAATAAACATATACTATTTAAATACAAATAAAGTGGGGGTATATTTATTCTTGACAGTGTTTTTTTTTATTAAATATGACTCAATATAACATTGCGAATTTGCAGTAAAAAATACTTTATAGTTCTAAAAACAGATTTGTGAGCAGTATTTATATTTTTTTAATGTAAAAAAATTATACAAAGGTTTGTACAACTTTTGTACAAGTACAAAAACAAATAAATATTCATAAAAATATGTAAAGTGAAACAATTAAATTCATGTAACAAAAAGCTTCATATGCCTTTCTTGCTTTTTTGTTCTTAATTTTATTTAATGTAGTAAATATTGTTTAATCTCTTTTATAAAATGTTCAAAGTCTGGCTTGGCTTTAGTCAATTTTTACACCTGAATGTACACAAAAATTTGTGATCACTCTAAAAAATCCTGAGTTCTTTTTTTTTACCCAAATGCTGGGTTGAGCCTTTTGAGTAATTTTTTGGGGTTATTTTTTAGTGTTTGGGTAGTTTTTGTGTTACCCAGCCCCTGGGTCAAATGTAACTACCCAATGTTTGGGTAGTTTTTTAGTGTTACTCAGATCCTGAGTCAGAGTAACCCAGCGGTTGGGTTATTTATCGCGGGGACTTTGCATCATCTTCTGGAGAGAGCAGTTCTAAGCGCCATCGAATTGAAGCATTTCTTTGGTAAATACAGTGTTGTGTACATTTTATTGTATTGATAAATCTGTTTCTGTGCTGTATATCTTTAAATTATATGCAGAGCAACATAAAGGCGTGGGGTGTGAATCACTAAACGAAGGTCGCTCGCGTCGCATCAGTCTTATTGTGTGATGAAGAGTCTGATGCTTTGCATAATATAAACGATTATATTTATAAAGATACAGAATACAAATACTTTGGATGTTAAAATATGTCCTCAGAGCTGTTTACGGTTTGTTTTTGGGCAGGTTATGAAGGCAATCGCTGTACATTTCGTCCATGAGAGAAGTGCAGGGCGGCGGTCTATCCGTGAGCAGTTCCCGCCGAACACGGCTCCAGCTCGGCGTGAGAGCCAGCGCTGTTACAGTGGAAGCACAATTACAGAGTGGTCGATTTACTCGTGAATTACGTCTGTTTAATGTTTAATCTTTACTTCTAATGTTTGTTAAACGATATTAAATTGGCAATATGTATATAGCTTACATAAAATCGAGAAAAGCAATTCTGTAAATGAGAAATAAAGGAAAATAAAGGAAGTTATCACGTAAACCAGTGGTTGTGGAGCATTTTACAAAAGTTTAGAGGATTTAAGTTAATCTGTAAACATTATTTCATGCATAAAGTAAAAAAAAGCTAGTATTGTAATACAAATGAATCAACTCATTAGTGGAGTTAAATCAACCCTTGATGATGGGTTAAAACAAATAACCCAATTTACTGGGTAACATTAACCCAGAATGTGTTCTGTCCTATATCTACCCAGCTCTTGGGTTAAAAACAATCCAAATTGGGTTGTTTTTAACCCAGTGTTTTTTAGAGTGCAGTATTGGATTTGAAGATGTTAGAAACACACGTCGTTGTTGTCATGTGGTGAATTTGGCCAATCCTGAAACTGTCATCATCAATGCTCCTGAAGTCGCTCTGGAGAAACTGCGCCGGCTGCTCTCCAAACGCTCTCGCAGTACTTTGATGCCACACGTGACAGTAGTATCAGATGCTATTGGGTTCAAGTCGGACAAATTTTCTAACCAGCATGCACTGCTTCAAGTCAGCCGCCGATCGGTCTGCATGGCGCTGCATGAAGTCGAACACACCTCATAACTTACTATTGAAAACAAAAGCAGAATAGATAATAGAAGAATATGATTGGACGAATATTGATCCTACTCCTTCCACAGACGATATAAATAAATTTAGACCACTTAACTTAATGATTGCTATCAGGATGCGAAGAGACTTTCAATCAGGATAACAATTGTGTGCAATTCTTGGATTTGTGTGTAAAGTAAAGAAAAAGAGGCAAATTTCTGACAATGTGTGTAAGCAGCTAAAAAATACTTGAAATGTAATGTATATTTCCTGAGCATACAGATATATAAATATTTGACACTTCCAATAATCATGAAATAACATGTATAAAGATAATAAATATCCCATATGTGCATTAATAAGCTACTTTTAATTAGAAGTTTAATTTGATTTAATGGTTGGTGGGAAAAATAGCATATTTGCATTTTTTTTATTAAAGGAAAGTGCTAGTCATTTTTTAAAGGCTTGTATTTACAGACATTGGGTTGGACCAGGATTAGCGGTACACTGTAAAATGTTTTCATCATTATGCTTTAACAATGTTTATTATGTTTTCTTTTGGGTTTTATGAGTTGTCATCTGTAGGTTACATTAAAAAACACTATATTAATGTATAGTAAATTAGTAAAATAGTAGTGAACTGATAAACTGTAATACACACTGTAGTATACTTTAGTTTTTACTACAGTAAACTGTATTGTATTGTAGTGTAATATGCCCTATGGTTGTAGAAATCTGTACAGTATTGGTAAAGTAATTTGCATATATTGCTATGATCGTTATATTACCACAGCAACTATATAATTACCAAAACAAATTAAGTACTTTAGTTTGATTTATGTGGGCTGAAATAGAAAGTGTTAAAAGTGTAATCAGCTGATCACTTCGGGCTTCACACCAGCTTGACTTGAATTTAATGTTGTAAATGTAGGGCATCAGTTACTGTCAGTTGGTTAACTTTTTACAGGGTATATGTTTGGACCCTCCTCTCGCCAGGGGCCCGGGGCTCTTACGCACAGCGCAGGTGTGGGCTGTGATTGGCTGTTCGGGAGCGCTGCTCCAGACACTCACTAAAGCGCACAGAGCGGAGACTGAGAACATCTGCATGAGCAATGGCACAGCTATCCTCAACCACACTGCATTAAAGCACAGAGAGAAGTTCTCCAGAAGCGCACAGTCGGGATGCAGATCATGGATTCGGGATCGCGTTCACTGCGCTTCGCTGATGCTGTATGATAGATTTGAAGAGATTCAGTGAGAGCGCGGCGCCCGTTTGGAGAGGCACGGATCTGCTCGTGGCAGATTTAGGATAAGAAGACATGGCTTGCCTGCCCTTTGTGCCAACGAGGGGAATTATACCGCATCCATCTGTTCTGTGCTGTTCATTCTGTTTTTGATACTCGGATGCCAGCAGGTGAGCAAACATGCGTCTGTTTCGTCAATATTGGCTTTGTATTGCAATGCAAATGATGCATGTTCACTGTCTGTCCACGTAGAGATCTCACTGTGCATCTTCAACCGTTCAGGCTGGTCCTAAAGTAAAGCATAAAGCTCTGCTGGAAACACTGCGGTTACCTCACAACACAGGTGAGAGCGTTACACATTGACAGCTGTCAGTCACAGTTACATTACATGAGCAGTTTCTTGATATTGTATCATTCATTTAGATTTTCCTCCCGAGAATGAAAAGAAAGCAACTCAAAAATAACTTTGTAAGAGAATGGCAGTTGCACAGTCTATATGGTATTTGGTCGGCAGGGGGCGCTAAATATCGGAATTAATCGTAACCCATGACAGATGCACCTTAAAATACAAGCTCAAAAACTGTTGTGTTGAGGTGATCATGCCATTTAAAAATAATAATAATTAATGCATTAATAATAACAGTGCACTTTATTGTTTCTTGAGGTTACGTTTACCTACAGTGTAAGCAAATCCTGACACATGCATGCGCACACATCGGTTTAGCTTTGTAAATGAGGATATACAAATAAAAATAGCACCACACATTTGTGTTTTCATATGAAGCTAATTATAATAATCAATTGGTTTGGTTACAGACTAATGCAAAACCGTATCCTAAAAGAAGACTAAACTAAAAAAAAAAAAAAAAAAAAAAACATGCATGAGTATTTCATATGAATCATGAGTTCCAACCGAGGGTTTCCCCAGATGTCCCCAAAATTAGGTTTTGTTTGTCGCTTCTGCGGACAAATTTACACACACACAGAAGACAGAAGAAGGGGTGTGTAGCATAAGGATTGGCATGCACTGGGACTTAGTGAACAATGAACAAAGGCAGACACTTGAAGAAGCTCTCCATCAATCAGCCAAGCTTTACAAACAGTCTCTGTGTGCACTTACTGCCTTTACCCTGCAAAGAGTTTCTGCACTGTTTGGCATGAGCTTAGAGACGGGGTAGTCAGATATAATTGTGTGTGTGTGTGTGTGTGTGTGTGTGTGTGTGTGTGTGTGTGTGTGTGTGTACATGTATGCGTGCGTTTGTGTGTGTGTGTGTGTGTGTGTGTGGGCATGTATATGTGGTTTATGAGGACACAAATTTGTATAATGACATGGGTATGACATAGGTATTACAAGGAGAAAGTGATTTATGAGGACATTTTCAGTGTCCTCATAATTTAAAATGCTTATAAATCATACAGAGATAGTTTTTTGTTGGGAAAGTAGAAATGCACTGTCTCCTGTGAGGGCTAAGTTTAGGTGTAGGGTAGGTGTAGGGCAATAGCACATACAGTTTGTACAGTATAAAAACCATTACGCCTATGGAGAGTCCCCGTAAACCATAAAAACCAACGTGTGTGTGTGTGTGTGTGTGTGTGTGTGCGTGCGTGCGTGCGTGCGTGCGTGCATGCGTGCGTGTGTGTGTGTGTGTGTGTGAAAGACAATGAGACAGAGTGAGAGCCATATCACATCGGAGAGTTAAGAGTGTGTGTCATCAGTGTGTGTCTCACCCCACGGTCAGAGATCATAAATCTGTCCGCTCATGTCTGTAAAAGCATTTATAACTTGAGCCACCAGACCACCACAGCGATGAGAAGAGCGCGAGTGTATGTGGAGGTCAGAATCACACAACATTAAAACACGTCCCCTGACCTTCACCGCATGAGCAGCATCTCCACGGACCTTCCTATAAATCACTTAAGCTTGCATTTGGTTGGGTACGTATACTTATTTTATGCAATAACAACAGTGCATTTGCTAGATATGGCCTTTTTAATCCTGATGCGAATCATTAAATGATAAATTACTTTTTAATGTTCTCAGTTCATTCCTTTTAAGATCTGTGTTTGGACTATAGAAACTGAAGCCAGACATTTATATTTTGCTGTTGAAACAATTTTCACTCATAAATTCCTAATAAATTTCACAAATGTGTCCCTGGAGCACAAAAGCAGTCTTAAGTCGCTGGGGTATATTTGTAGCAATAGCCAAATATACATTGTATGGGTCAAAATTATTGATTTGTCATTTATGCCAAAAATCATTAGGATATTGAGATCATGTTCCATGAAGATATTTTGTAAATTTCCAACTGTAAATATATACAAACTTCATTTTTGATAAGTAATATGCATTGCTAAGAACTTCATTTTAACAACTATAAAGATGATTTTCTAAATATTTAGATTTTTTTGCACCCTCAGATTCCAGATTTTCAAATATTGTCCTAAAATAACAAATCATACTTCAATGGAAAGATTATTATTCAGCTTTCAAGCGATGCATAAAGCTCAATTTGTTTAAAATTGACTCTTATGACTGGTTTTGTGCTACAGGGTCACAAATTATTACAAAGAAACGGCAAGTAACACACTGAATTAAATGTGAATTTTTGAAGTAGGAAGACTAAAATAGTATTTTCTTGTGCAACATGCTCCAATAATCTTTCTTTTTACAACAAGGCGACATGCATTTATTCAATATTAAATACTTCCTTCACAGCGTATACTTTTAATCCTTTTCTACGCTGATCTCCATTAAAACAAGTGTAACACCGTGACTCTGTTTGTTTGAGTATATCGAGCAACATTGACTCAACTAATGGAGTGAGTTTCGAGCATGTTAGTGAAAGTTAAAAAGATGAGGCGATACACAAATGTCATTCTTCTGTTTTTTTTACTTAAGAAAGGAAAAACGACCAGTGTATCTTTAAAAACTTAACCATGTCAACATCAATCACTTAGTATGAGCTTGACGTAAGCCATTATGGGATTTACATCATTGTAATATTTCAAAATGAATACAACACATAATAAAAATTTCAACGTGTTATTCTTACTATTTGCATTTAACATCACGTATGAATATCTTTCATTCAGCAAAACAATGCAAGATAGTGGCACTATCTGTTTGGTGAACAATGGTAGACAGGAATGTTCAGCAAACTAATCTTTAAAGTCGTCTGGGGAAAAAATACTTTTGTCACACTTTATATTAGATAGCCTTAACCATTTGATAGAATTTACTTATGTGCATACATATCGTGCATTTAAAGTATCTGCATTTAATTAACATGTGTAGTTACACTGTTAACTTTACTTCTAACCTTACCTCAAAAACTAGCACTATAACCCTTATAAACCTAACCTTACCTTTAGTCCGATACATAAGCATACCTCAAACTCATTAGCAGTAAATGTGGGAATTTTCCAAAATCACATGAAGCTGCATTGTAAATCCATAACCTATTAATCCACTTAATGTTAGTATAGTCAAGGCCACCTAAAATAAAGTGTGATAGCATAAAGATGTCTACACATGTTAGATTTGATTCATTAGTTGCACACCTGGGGTCCGTTCATCGTACGTTGCTAACTCAGTTGGCTGGATTTGATGGATTTGGCATGGATTGATTGGTTCTTCAAAGCACATCCTGGAGTTGCTGTCATAGCATCAGATCCATAAAGTTAAACCTTGCACAGGAGCAGGCTTATTTTGTGTAAACAGGATTAGATCAAATCTTTTTAAGTGGAAATCTGTCCCAGCCGCTGCTACTTTATTACAAGAGTACCCTGCTGATCCAGGGACAATCATTTAAATTAATAATAACTTTGCAATTAATTTGAAAATAATATAAGAATGTAGTGTCGTCTATAATACTATAGTAATAGCCAGTTTTACACACATACTAGACAGTTAATCTGAGTTGTGCATTAATTTGAGCGGTGACAGATATTATGGGAGTGGCTTGGAGATGCAGATAACTTGATCTTGACCCTTAAGAAACTGATTAATGCTGTCACGTAACAAATCTGTTTCAAAGGTACAATTAAATGAATTGCTAATTGCAACATTGAAATAAAAATGTAAAGCCTGTTTTTTTGCACATTTAATTTATCTATTATAACATTTATGTAGTTTTGTTCACTTGGCTGTTTTCCTTTAAAGGTCCAGAATGTGTTAAGTTTTTCGTCAGGTGTCTTTTTTAATTATATTGTGTCATTAAGTTGCTGTCTTGCCACCAGCCAATCAATCGCTGCACTGTTAATCGTGGTTTCGAGTATCGATACATCTGCCCCTTTCAGGGAACACAAGACCGTGCACTAATCTTAGGCACCTTAATCCAAATATCTTAATCAAATATGCAAATTAGTTTGAAGAACCAAATTAGCCAGAGATCAGTTATCACGATTAGAAGATCTGGGGCCAGTTTTACTAAACGGGGCAAATCCTACACAGCAAAGATGGCCGTGAAAATTTCTGCGGGTGATTTAATAGCAATGTGCAAAATAAAGAACACAGACGCAACATCTCATTTACACGTTGACCACTGCAATAGACCAAGTGCAGAGCAAATTAGCGCAATCACAAATAAAGAAATAAAGAAGCCACAGTACGTTGAAAAGAACCGGAGGCCAAAAAATAAAGGTTTGCTTGAAGTTTGAGAGAGCTGGTATTGTGTGACTCCCAGTTTATGGTTCAGAGTCTTTTTATTTCCTGAAGCAGATTAAAATAACATGGCTTGGCAAATTGTATAATATGCAATCGAAATGTTTTCTTCTGGCATTCAAAATAAATTAATATGTGTGGAAAAAATTCTCTCCTTTCTTCCACGTGTTGTCTGTTCTCTGCAGTGCCTCCTTGAGCAACAACAACTGCAACAATTTCAAGTGCAACATATTAAAGGCCCGTACACACCGGGACGAATTTCGCGCACGATATTCGCCAACGTTTAACACATCGTGACTAAACAAAGGGTGCCAATGTGACTGTGCACACCGATGCGAAAAACGGCACGCATAAAAGTGTCATTTTTAAAAAAAAACGCCTCATGTTCGTTTTTTTGGTTTGACACGCCGCGTCAAAAACTATCCGACCAATGAGATTGCCGCTTTTTCTCACGTGTCTGGAGCAGCTGAATTTACAGTAAAACACAACTTGGGGGTGCTCAAACACAAAACAGTCTTGCCGAGCACACATACGTAACGACGAAGAAGATATTCGCCAAGTAGCGTCTACACTGCCGGGAAGAAATAAGAAGACAAAGAAGATGCAAGGCAAGATGGAGCTGCTGGAGCTGGAGCTACTGGTGCTTGAAATATCCATGTTTTCTTTGTATGATTTTGACAAGCGCATAACTACTTGCTCTCTTCTTCTGAGTGACAAGCGAGTGTCAGAAGCGTAAAGTTGCGCAGCGCCACCTTGTGTACCGGGGTACTTCTGTTTTACATTAAGCGCCATCTAATGTCAGGGAATGAATTTGCATGTTCACTTGGCTCATCGTCAGCGAAAATCGCTTGGGTGTGAACACAAAAAACGTGTTGAAAAACGCTGGCGAATAATGCGCGCCGATATTCGTCCCGGTGTGTACGGGCCTTAAACGTTAGTAAATCTCGTTGCATGATTCATTTGAATACTCTCCTCCCATAACTTTTGCGTCTGAAAGGGAAACTCTTACAAATACATATTCAATAAGGTAAGGTGTAGAAATAACTGTGTCCATGCCTTTTCAGCACTAATTTTTCACTACGCATCTTTAGTAAAACCAGACAGTACTATGTTAATGCCAAAAGACAGTTTGCACTGGTACAAGCTGTTAGTAAAACTGGACCCTAGAATCTTTCGAATCATCTCAGATGTGTTAAGTGAGGTACAAAGAACGGACCCCTTAACAGAAATAATGCATTCAACTCCAACTTTTAATGACCTCACTTTCTCCTCTATGTAGAATATGAAATCGTGGCCCCATACGAGGTGGACCATCAAGGGCTTTATGTTTCCCATGCCGTGGCCCACCATCACCGCAGGAAACGCTCCACGGAGGGTCAAGATCCCGACCGCGCAGTGCACTTTAGGCTGCGTGGATTAGGACAGGACTTCCACCTGGACCTGCAGCCGTCACGTGACCTGATCGCCCCCAGCTTCACCGTACAAACCCTGGGTAGGAGCGGCACCAAGGGCCTGCTGCCTTTTCCTCCAGACCACCTCTGCTTCTACCATGGGGTGCTGAGGTCAGAGGTCAACTCATCCGTGGCCCTGTCGACATGTGCAGGGATGGTGAGTGGATTGAAGGGTTGTCCTGTTTCACAGATGATTGTGCTCATTTGGGGAAGAAGTTATTGTTAGAGAGTCACGTGGGGTTATCCCCTAAAGGTTAATAACAAAACAAGTCTTAAGAGTTTATCCTTGCATTAAAAACTACATCAGGGTTTCTCTAAAAGACAGATCGACACGCGTCATAATCTGAAAACCACGCCCACCGAGGGAAAACAATCCAACGCTCTCCACTGACTTTGCATTGCGGAAGCTGCCTCCTTGTCATTTCTGACTTATAACAAAAACAGAAAAATGCCTAAAAGCTGCTGTGTGAGAAGATGTACCGTAAACAAGCTAAAAACCCAGAACTATGTTTTTATTAGCTGTCATCCCCAAAAAAACAAGCATTGAAGGACACAAAAATACAGCGCGACGTGTTATATTATTCTGAGAATTACACCCACGGACGCGAAATGTGACCGGCGACAGGAAACATTGATTATTATTAACCATGTCAAATGATTATTTCACCACCCTTGTGAACCTGAGAGGAGGAGATATATTGAGAAGCTACATTTTATTGGTTTATGTCAGTACTCCTTTTTCTTACCTTCCTTTTGTTTGAGAAATCATCCAACTGAATGGCCCAACGTCAAAATACCAAGACATCAACAACTATTTGTGTCCTTAAATGCTATTTTCTTTGGGTTGACAGCTTATAAAATCATAGTTCTGTGTTTTTTAGCTTGTTTGCTGTACACCTCGTCACACAATAGCTTTTAGACATTGTTCTGTTTTTTGTTATAAGTCAGAAATGACAAGGAGGCAGCTTCCTGCAATACTAAGTCAATGGAGAGCATTGGATTGCCCCCCGCTCTGTCTTTATTATACTCCCTCTGAAATGTGGAAAATGTATACTGCACTAACTCCAACTGATTTATGCTATGCCGTTCAGATAATTGATAATGATGGTGACAAAAATAGACCAGAAAGAATGTATCTTCTCCTTAGAGAGAAAAAGACATACAACCTTAAGCATTTTTAGCAGAAACTGTAGAGTAATCGCTGTGTCATCATCAATGCACTGAATCATTTGTGTAGGCCTTCAAACTGCTGTATTCATCCGTCTAGTGTACTCATCATCCCATCTGTTTGTTTTCTCCATGGATTCGTGTTCAGTGTGCAGAGAAACCTCAACTCTCCAGAGTGCTTTTGTTGTTTTGGCTCCCAGGCCACGCGAGATTCGGCTCCCAGTAGGCGCTGCAGGAGCAAAGTGACTCTGCCGCAGTTCTCATGACTTTACCCTGACTGGACTGACATAAAGTGCCCCATCCCATCAATAGAGCCTGTCTAAAAGCCCAGCATTCAAATCCCCTTAAACCAGTGACTCAACAACCCTCATAAATTTAGGCCAGGAGGTTTTACTTGAGAACAGAGCCCCTTTTATTAGTCAGATCGACATTTGGACGATCTGTACTCGTCCTCAGTGGAAACGAACACAAATTGTGCTCACATAAGCTTTATCACATGAAGTTTTTTTGTAAACAGTTTCTTTTGAAAAGGAGTTCCAGAGCAACATTGAAAGATTACAATGCGCTTCAGGAATCTATGAATACTCTATTGATGTGTCCCAATTCACATACTTTTCATCCTTAATAGTATTTGAAATTAGAATTACTGTGTCACAAATCATAGTATTTTGAAATTAATATACCAAAGGTATCCGGATTATTTACTATGTCCTGTGGAAATTCGAAATGCAGATCCGTGCAAACTCTAATCACTAATATTACCCACAACTTATTGCACATTGGACAAGCATTTGATTAAGAACTAAATACACGCATACAAAGTGTTAAAAATGTAGCATATACACGAGGCTGATGGATAGATAGAGAAAGTATGTTTTACCTGTTTACCTGTTGTAGTTTATCAGTGTTGTGTGTGCACGAAATATAGATGACACCATCAAAATGGTAGCACCGGAGAAGTGCTAATTAATCATTACTCTTTCAGTCAATGATTTCGGCCCTCCAAAACCATTTCAGCCAAAACTGAATATTCTCATTTGTGGATATTTTGGTGTGTCCTTGGTGTAAAACTGATGTTGGACAAATTCTCAACTTATATTAACCAGATGATGAACTAATAGTATGGTTTATAGGAAACACACAGCATATGACTAATCTGACCCTTGGCTTTTAAATCAGCATGAGTAGTTTTCATTGATTTTCACTAAGCTTTGGTTGTTGTCTGGGTGCTTTAAATCCAAGGAAGTTTTATTTCCATTTACCGTCTTTGATCACGATCATCTTTGGGCATGTGTTTTTTGAGCACAGCTACAACATCTATAAGCAGAGACTAATGGCTAAAAAACCCTGTTCAAACATTGATCCCATAGTTAACACTCGCCCATGTCACAACAGTATGTCAAATGTAGATTTACAGTATTAACATTACGACATCACACCTGGTGTGAATGAAGTTGGTGTTAAATCTAAGAACAATAAACATTGAGACAGAAGTCTTAGCAAGTAGTGAACTCATTCTGAACAAGATCCGTATCTGATTTTTACTCAGAGTTAATCTTATGGCAGTTCATTTCCCAATAGCTTTTAACCCCTATGTGATTGTCAGCCTTTAAACAGAGGCAGCGCAACTCTTACTGTCATTGTAAATGTGTCTATTACTGTGTCTATAACTAGCTGAAATATGTGTTGGAAGTGTAATGTTGTAGACTATCACACTGTACCCAGCTGGATGTGATTAGCAGCGGTGCAAAGTCATTAGTTAACTCCGTCTCTCCTTATGTGGCCAGTAAATCTGTGTATTAATTCACTATGAATGGTTTAGCCCGGCTTGGCAGATCACCACTGGAGGTTGGCAGGGCTTTGATAACAGTCAAAGTTTGTCATAAAATGTCCCAAATGTGAGTTTAAAGGCATGAGGACTGGACTATTGAGGCCCCAAGTGATTTCAAGCTGACAGCTTTATACAAAACGGTACAATAGCTGACTATAGTGGTGGCACATGAGATGCCAATTAGGAGGGTCATTGAAAATGGCAGTCTGGGTTGAGACGGGTGCCATGCCATGGAAACTCTGCGCTGAAAGTCTTTCTGAAGTGATGCCAGTCTGCAATAACAGGCTAATTGTGAGTGCAATTATAACAATCATAAGCTGAAGCCATAAATCTACATTTGGACACCCAACCTCCAACACGTCTGACACAACACTGTGGATAACACAGCTTAGATAAGCAAAACATTAATACTTACTTAGGGGAAGGTTTTTAAAGCAGCGTATAATCAAAATGTTCCTGGTATTATTGCTAAAGGAACCCACAAATACTGTCATAATTTATTCACCAAACTTTATTCTGCAGAACACGAAAGAAGATATTTAATGAACGTTTCAGCTGTCGATATAATAAAAGTCAATGGGGTCCAAAACTTCCAAGCATTAAGAAACAAATAAAAGCAGTGTAAATGTAACCAATACAACTCCATTCAGGTTAGGTACAGAATGGCCACTTTTCATAATCCAGTCAGTGTCTGATGAGAAAACGTATTTGCTACATTCCTATTATGTTATATTATGGCGTTTAAATGGGTTGATAATACTGTTTCAAGTTGACTTTAAGCTTTAGAAAGGAAATAATCAAAGAAATGAAATCTGAGAGTTGTTCAATGGGACATTTAGAAAGGGCGGTCAAAAACTGGTCTAAACTGAGAGTTTGTAGTATCTATTTTAGTACAGGTCCTATTATATTGGACTAATTTTGTTCACTCTTAATTAAAACCAAAGACAAACGCTCAGTGCCCGAGAAATCATGTTTGTTTCTGATCCCAAGCTGCTCCATAGCAGAACCTGGGGCATTGGTTCATCGTCTTTCACCAAATTTCCCATAATGCTTGTGATTTAGCATTCATCGTTAGGCTTTGAAAACCAAGCCATGCAACCCACAGCAACTCTTCAGATCTCTTTTCCAAAATATATATTATTATCCGTCATAAAACAATTCCATGTTTCACTCTACAGGCTTTAAATGTGGTTTTGATGGACTGACAGAATTAAAGACTAACATATTTATTTATAATGAACAGAAATAGAGCGTAGCATGATTTTCCCAGTAAAACAGAGCAGAAAGAGGCACCGTTGATGACTAATTGTTGGCGGGAGGTCGTCGTTAATGAGCAATGATAAATGCGGTCCTGCTGGAGGTGGCGTTTCTGATGAGCTAAAGTTGATTTAGCATTGATATGTACAGTCAGGGTTTATGCAATGCAATGTCCAAGAAGGAGATAAGACGGAATCTGCCTCTTCACAACAAGAACAGCAACAGTTAGTCACTGAGATGATGTAAGAAGATTTAAAAAACAAGCCATTGACACCCTTCTCAAATAGTTTCAGCTGGCATGTTAACTCTTATAGCACTCTGAGGAGAGCAGAGGTTCGGTTTCAGCTTCTAAAAGTGGCAAGGCAAGCACAGGCCACTCTCTCATGGAAATAGGAACAGCGTCAGGTGCATCACTCAGAGTTTCCTCATATCCGCTCAGCTCCTTTCATTAGAGTTCCTGTAGGGTTGTGCCTGGATCTGCCCATTTCCCAGCTGTTATTTTTCTCCCAGGTAGCATCTCAGCCCATCTCCCGGCGCTTTATGACTGCTATTTGCACCTTGTAGCTCTCAGTGTGTAATTTCATGAGAGGTATTTAAGGAGGCAGCGCAGACATTTGTTTTTAGTTAAGCTTGTCATGGACCTGGGAGACTGAGGCGCAGATTTGTGGCAGATGATTCTTACATGTTACTTATGCAGGAATGCGGTCAGCAGCACCACTCCCGCTTAACAACATGGATTTGCACTGTTTGCTTACTCTAAACTGTATATGCTAAGTGCCATGTCTGAAAATTGATTTACATTTCCGAGTTTCCTGCTGGCAGAAATGGAAAGGTACAGATTTCCCTGGATAGATCATAAAATTTATGGTTTCCTTCAAAATTATCCCGTTTCCCTTTTGGCAGCCGCTTTAGACCAAATTTGATATTTATATTGTGCCTGATATAAATTTGACTGAAATTTGATTTATCCATTGCATCATTCCAGAACAGCATAATTTAAGATCTTACGACAACAGTACCGTAATCATGCATCTTTCAAAACAGGAGAATTCATTTCTTCTCCCAGAAAATAATTTTCTCACTCGTGTGTTGCTCTTTATAGCTCAAGTTATGTTGCATTTCTTATTGTATACTGAAAGAGTATAGAGAGATCTTGACAAACCTGAGCATTGTTTTTTAAGACCTTTTCTTAAATCTGGAGTGAGATTACTGGGATCTGTTTCTCTCAATATCAGTTTCAGAAGAAGGAGCTAGAGTTGCTAGAGTTTTGTTTATCCAGTGCATCATCCATCAGTTATAGAGCTGCATAATTCAAGATCTTACAACAATAGTGGATTTAATTCTTGCACTGAAAATCTTTGTCAACACAACCTGCATCTTTCAGAATGGTACAATTTAGTTATTTTCCCATCCGAAAATGGTGCAAAATAACTGTCCCAAAAATAATTGTATCACCGGCGTGTTGATCTTTATAGCTGAAGTTATGTTGCATTTGATATTGTACACTGAAAGAATATGGAACAGCTAAACTTTGCAGGTACTGTAAGTGGACCTCGAAGGCCAGAGTTGAGAACCCCTGGTATAGAAGATTGAGAGATCTTGACAAACCTGAGTAGAGTTTGAACGATTTTTGAGACCTCTTCTAAACTCTAGAGCAGGGTTCCTCAAATCTTGCCCTGGAAGTCCAATCTGCTGCAGAGTTTAGCACCAACCCTGATCAAACTCAACTACCTGTGAGTTTCTAATGATCTTGAAGACTCTGATTAGCATGCTCGGTGTGTTTGATTAGGGTTAGAGCTAAACTCAGCAGGAATGATCCAGATTTGAGGATGCCTGCTCTAGAGTGAGATCACTGGGTCTTCTTTTTCTCTGAAGATCAATTTGAGAAGAAGGAGGTTTCTGAAAACTGCTGTTTTAGAGTTTTGTTTGTCCCAGCAGTTTTGGAACAGTGCAAGTCAAGCTCTTAAAACAACAGTTAATTTCATTTTTGCATGGCAAATCTTTGTCAACACATCCTGCACCTTTCAGAACAGTAGAATTCATTTATTTTCCCAGTAGAGAAAACAAAAAGAGATTTTTATCACTCATATGTTGACCTTTTGTAGGTCATATTATGCTGCATTTTATATATTTAAACTGACATTAGTTATAGAGCAAAGGTTCTCAGCTCTTTCCACTTTCCTGCAGAGATCAGCTCCAACTCTAATAAAACACACTTGAACAAGTCAATCAGGGTCTTCGGGGTAACTAGAAATTCCAGTCAGGTGAGTTTTATCAAGGCTGTAGTGAACCTCTGCGGGTTAGTGGACCTGGAGGGCCAGAGTTGAGAACCACTGGTATACAGAGACAGTGAGATCTTGACAAACCTGAGCAGAGTTTATGACATTGTTGAGACCTCTTCTAAAACACTTTAGGGAGATTACTTGGATCTGTTTCTCTGAAGATCAATTTGAGAAGGTTTATTACATTTAGCTGTTGGTTTATTAAACAGACAGTTCACCCAAAATTACCTTCCAGCAACAAAATTATTCAAAGCATCTTATTTTGTATTCAACAATAAAAAACAGATTAAAACAGGTTTGGAGCAACTTGAGGGTGAGTAAATGATTTTCAGTTTTGCCTGTATTATCTTTTTTAAGATATCTCGTTTGTGATTTTTTTTTCTGTGCTATGGAGTGGCATTACATTTCAAAGAAATGTCACTTGCCAGTTTAGTTTTATTTGTCAGATGGCAGACCTCTCTAGGCCAAAGTGAAGAACATGTAAACGTCTGTAGGCTGTGTTTAATCTGAACACAGGTCAGCAGGTTCTCTGTTGTGGTGTCTCTGGAAACAATTTCCAGTGGGTCTCCAAAGCGAAGGTCTTCAGCAAATCAAAGTTCTCCGACAGTCTGAGGTAAATTGGGCTCGGTGACTGGAAGCTATGTCACAGAAGATGAAAACTAAGCATTGTGCATAATATCTGAAAGGCATCATGTGGATTTAATCAAATGGAAAACACGACAGGGGTCACCGCAAGGTCGCTCACTGTCTGTCCGAATTATGTCACTGAGGTCTCGTACTGTCTATCTCAACTAACTAGAAGCCATAATTGCAATACTGTGGGATTATATTGACTAAACTTTGGACGGATAGGAAGGACTGACTGGAAGACGCGCATTGAGTGTGTAAACAGCATTAAAGTGCAATCGCCATAAATCGACCCGACTTTAGGAATTAGTCTTGACAACGTCTGGAGCTCCCAACATGAGAGCAAGAGTCATGTGGAGAGACCAGTCATGCCTGAACTTCTACGTCTAGCCTGAAACCCATTTCTAGCCTGAAAGGCTCTGGCAAAGGTCGCTTCTGTTGACTAAACCCTGTGATCTGGTGACAGAAGACGAGCGTATCTCATGAGGATTGCTGCCTTGACACCAAAACAACTGGGTAATTTTGTTCTTTGAAGTCCTCAGCGTCCAATAAAGGATCAAATGCTTGACTGTAGGACCTTTGGTCTTGGGGTGAGATTAAGTCCCAGGTGTTGTTCACTTGATGGAGCCTTGAATCACTGCTCTGGAAACACATGGATTAATCTACTTACAGCTGCTAATTATATCAACTAGCCTAACGGACTTAAAAAACTTGATCCACACCCAGTGGTTCTTGACTTGTGACTCTCTTTTCGACTTTAAATCTATTTTGTCTAATATTTTTAGGCATCCCTGTCAATTTTATTGCTGCCTTCTTCAGCTCTATAAAATACTGTCATTAACATGGAGTGACATCAGTTCCCATCCAAGGTCATAAATTAGAGTCATCCATGCTCATAGCTTTGTATGAATGGATCAGTTGTGTTGCTGATGAGATGAGCTGAATAACCTTTTGGAGGTTTAAGGATCCAACTATTCATTTTTCATATCACCTCAGTAATGCAAATTACCCAAATACGTCATCCTAATGTTGTACTAGTTGCACTTTTTAGAAAAGATTCATAATTACTTTACCTGCCCTAAAGAATCCCAGTTCAGTTACTATTATAGAAATATAATTTATTGCATAAATGTTATTATGCATGAAATGCATACATTAATCTAAACCAATGCTCTAATTTGCACGTCTCATTGACATGCATGTATGTACGTTTTGCTGTACTTCAGTTCATTTATACTTGATTATGTAAAACTGTTGCGAATGGAAATATGTGTGTAATTGTACCTTAACCTATTAAATGGTAAAGCCCTCAGTCTCCATCAAATGCTGTATGCAGCTTCAATTAAACTATATACATATAATTGCATTTGACATTCAAGACAAATTGAGTTGTCCTTTTATTTTGCATTGTCTTGTTATTTATTTGACATGAGATGTTCTGTAGTTTCTCACTGCAAATGCTTGAGAGTTGGCAACCTCCAATACTTCAATACTTCCCTGTAAACATACAGTATACATGTGCTGTGTTCATTAAAGTGTCTAATTGTCATTACACATCATGGGCGGTTTCAGAATCGCACGAGAATTGTTTGAAAAGTGTTACAATCTGTCAGCAGCTACCTCCCATACAGGCGTTAATTACGTGACGAGATGTGTATCCTCTACACACACTGTGATCTTGGATCAGGGTTGTTTAGTCTGGCGAGACCTGAATGGCTTCGCTCACTAATTACTTAAGTGTGGAGTGAGGGCAGTGTTCCTTGAGCAAATGAGACCCGATCTCTGCTCGACTGTGTTGGTATCAAAAAAGTGGGAACAAAGGGCTCAAAACTCCATAAACCATTAACCTCTGTAGACAGGACATATGCTCTTCAAAGTTACACCTGTGTAAGCATTTATGAGATGTAGATGATTGTGAAGTGTGAAGATGACGTAGTGTTCCAGTGGGTCAGTGGTAGAGCATTGCATTAGCAGCGCAAAAGGTTGTGGGTTCAATTCCAAGGGAACACACATACTGATATAACATGTATAGCCTGAATGCACTATAAAAGCGTCTGCTAAATGTATAAATGTAAATGTGAAAAGCTTATACACATAGCCATCTGCTCAGTTCACATTAAGGGCCATTAAAAATAGACCTCAAACACACATTAAAGACTTCAGTCCTTGATTGTACTCATGTCCTCCAGACAGTCTTCATGCACAAATCCTCAAAAGTATTCTCTTCCCAGAGTTCAGCATATGCTTTACAGCCTATTGTGTGTATGATTGCCTTGTGATGAACTTAAGTGTTGTTGGCAGTGAAAAATGCTAATCAGATGCACATTGGGTTCAAACAGGTTCTCAGAAGGGCTTTTCTGTTTGTTTGGAGAGCAGATTATCCTCCGAGCCCAATTGAGGATAATTAAAGCAGCGGTGCAAATGAATTCTCGCTTTGACCTGCCGTGACATTTGGATCAGGGCTTGAAGAGTCCTTGGGATCTCCAGATTGCGAGGGACGTGAGGCTTGTTAGTGTTAATGACAGCAGCTCTCCAAAGCAGCGTAATTTGGGTGTTTATGTCACAAACTGAGTTCAGAGTCGGCTCGATGTGCAAGTACTGCACCTCAAATGTGATCTGTGCTGATTCTTGAAAAGGAATCACGCTTGGGAAATCATCCTAATGCATCTTTAATCCAGATGGGGTTTGCTTTTGAGAAACTAAAGTCATCTTCAGAACATTAGCAAAGTGTCTGTTTTATGTTCTAAAGGACATTAACATTATGACAGAGTTCACAAAACCCTGTGCTGGTGTTACTCAGTCATTAGGCTCAGCATCTGTTCTCAGCCTCTTACATGGTGTAATAAACGTCAGCGGGTAATTCGGCCTGAACTGCTTAATGTATGTACTGCAGATGAATTATTTGAATTGCAATTGATCTTCTGTATTGCATCTGTGTGCATACTGAATTGTGATTGGTTTATTTATCTCATCTATTTAATATAATTTGTAGCCACTGTTAAACTGTGGCCACACTTGGCTTTGAGCTTATGAAATTACTTAAGGGTGTCAGAGTTTAGTTTGTGATGTTTAATTCTCCTGTTGGTCAAATTTATTTGGAGTTTGCAAATTCACAGGTCAGATTTCACCAAAATGTGCTGAATTTTGATGTGTCAGTATATGTTAGGGTTGCACAATGTTGTAAAAAAATACTGACATTGCAATATTTTGTCTTTCTGCAATATGAAAAAGTATTTTTAACAGATGCATTAAAAAGCTATGTTTAGAAATAATGAATAATTATAGAATGTCTAGAGTGTATGCATAGAAAATAATTTAAAGACAGAATTAATAAATTAGCTAAAAGTTACATTTCTACTCAGAAGACCATCTTGTTAGGGCTCAACAATTTGGGAAAAGCTTTAATAACGAGTGTTCACTAAACACAAAAATCAAAGTGAGCCAAATTATAAAAAAAATTAACAAAAACTTATTTTGGTTGACTTTTCATATGCCATTGTATCCAACCTATTTGTTTTGACTATAAATATTAAAATGATTATTTTTTTCTGTGATTATTAATAAATACAATTACAAATGTGTTTTCTATTCAATTGTACCATAAAATAATAATAAAAGTAATTTTTATTTTACAACTGTAAAAATACAGTTCTAATATGTATACATAAACACTTAAATGTTAAACCATCTAGCTTTGATTTTGGTGGTGTGTAAATGTGTAATAAATGTATGCACATGCAGTTTTAGTGTGAAGCGCTACTGTGTTTATTTACATGCATCCAGCTCAATATATTGTGTTTCATCATCTCAGATCAGCTCACATAACACTGCGGGAATGCAATAATATTTATTTAATTAAATCACAGCCTTCGATGATATTGACCTAAATCACAATATATCACTAGATGTAATTTATCTGGATGAGCTTGTATTCCTGTTTATATTTGTCTGATTCGCAAGCACTGCTGTTTCCTGCAGGAAACACACACACACACACACACACACACACACACACACACACATTGTGAGTATGAAACATGAAGAGTGCAGGCTTTCTTGATCAGATGGCGAGGCATTGACCAGTGTGTTTTCCCTCCAGTCAGGTTTGATCAGAACTCAGGGTGCGGATTACTTCCTGAAGCCGTTGCATCCACATCAGGCACTTCTGGAGAACTTCTCAGCCTCATCTGACCACCATCCCCATATCCTATACAAGAGAGCCACACCAGCACAGACCAACAGAGGCAGAAACAGGAGGTCAACTGAGCCAAAGACGGTCAGCAGAAGAGATTCAGCAGTCCCGTATCTGTGGAGAACCACACAGACGGATCCAAAGGACTACCAGCGTACGCCGCACAGTCATGACAACACACGGCAGAGACAGCACTTCTGTGGAAGACGGAAGAAATGTATGTAAGGACATTCTCTTTCCAACCGCACCTACAGAGTCTCTAACACTGAGCTGATTTCCATTACATGGTGCTGGACTGCAAGAGACGCTCATTAGGAGGACAGGGGTTTATTTTAGACAATGTTCGTTTGTAAAGAGGTCACAGCTGTTCAAGGGTCATGTTTTCATGACGTCGTCACACCTGTATTGTGTTTGGTTAGGGATTAATTATCTTCACCTACTCTAAACAAACACAACATCCTCGCACTGCATTTGAACTCTGGGTAATATTTTATGAACCGAGTAACTCATGTGGGACAGGAGGTAACAGCTAATAGATTTTGACACACATGGCGTGCATTAATGTCTCGCATGGGCTGGAGTTTTCCAGACACAGATTCAACCATTTACTGAACTAGTAATGCATTTTCTTTGGGGAACCAGCACTGACTGTGTGACCTAGTGTTGATATTGTCTTGGTCCTGTGTTTCAGACATGCCTAAACCTCCTGAGAATGCTATCTATATTTTCCCGGATGAATATAAGTTCATGCCCAGAGGGAAGCGAGCCATTATGTTCAAACCTCAAACGCACAAGAGGCTAAATGTAGAGACTCTGGTGGTGGTCGATCGCAAGATGATGGACAATCACGGCCATGAGAATATAACCACATATGTACTTACTGTTCTTAACATGGTAAGTCATCCATCCATTTGACCATCCAGCCATGCATGCATCTATCAGTCCATGTGTCCAACATCTATTCATCCATGTATCCATACATGCAATCATTCATGCATCCATCCATCCATCTGTCTATCCATGTACTCATCCTACTATGCATCCATATATCAATGAATCCATCCATCCGTCCGTCCGTCCGTCCGTCCGTCCGTCCGTCCGTCCGTCCGTCTGTGTCTATCTGCCGCATGCATCAATCTGTCTGTCTGTCTGTCTGTCTGTCATATGCATCCATCAGTCTGTCTGTCGCATGCACCCATCTGTCTGTCTGTCGCATGCATCCATCTGTCTGTCTGTCGCATGCATCTATCTGTCTGTCTGTTGCATGCATCCATATGTCTGTCTATCTGTTGCATGCATCCATCTGTCTGTCTATCTGTCGCATGCGTCCATCTGTCTGTCTATCTGTCTCATTGCATCCATCTGTCTGTCTGTCGCATGCATCCATCTGTCTGTCTATCTGTCGCATGCATCCATCTGTCTGTCTATCTGTCGCATGCATCCATCTGTCTGTCTATCTGTCGCATCCATCTATGCATTCATTTGTCTATCTATCATCCATGCAACCATCAAGATAGTGATGCATCCTTTCGTCCATCTGTTCATTCATCCATGTGGTTATGCATCCATCATATACCTATCCATACATCCATCCATTCATCCATGCATCCATCTCTCTATCTATCATCCATGTATCCATCCAGTTAGCAATGCATCCATCTCTGTCCATCAGTGCAACCATCCATATCAATGCATCAATTCGTCCATCTGTTCATCCATCCATGCATCCGTCCATCCATATATTCATTCATCCATGTACCCGTCCATAAATACCTCCATCCATCCATGCATCCATCTGTCTATCTATCATCCATGGATCCATCCATGTATTTATCCAGCTACTGATGCATCCATTTGTCCATCTTCTCATCCATGCAATCATTTCCCAGTATTCTGTGGTTGAGTATGCTCTGAATACATAGAGAATGATGTCAAACTGAGGTCAGAGCATGTTTTCACTTCACTGTGGCATATCTGGATGACCAAATGGACTGGTTAATGATTGCTAAAAGTCAAAGTGAGTCTTTTGTGGGGTGTATGCTGTAAAAATGTAAGCATACATGAACACAGGGTTGTGGAAATAGGTTTATGTTACATGTTATGAACATAACCATCAAACACAGGCTTTGTGGAAGTGTTCTAAGAGTCCTAGTTTACAAAGGCTTAGTGAAATACTGACACCTGAAACCAAACTACTCGCCTCTTATGTTGGTGTCAGTGAAAACAAAGACAAAATAGCAGGAATGGAAGAGCTTGTATTGGGACTAAGCATTTGTATTTACTTTAAACCATCTTAAGGACTCTGTTTCAAAGGCTGGTGAAATGTGGGATTAGGGCTTCCCTTAAGTACATATGGCATGCCGCCAAAGAAGTGAGGCTTTGAAGAACATTACAGAAACATCCCAGCCATACACTTCTCATTTCTCCAAAGAGACACGTCTGATTGCTCTGTTCAAGAAGGTCATTTGAGTTCAGATGCCTCCATATAAATGCACCATCCTAATGCTGATTTTTCTGCACTGTTGCTTATCTCCTCAAAGGTCTCAACACTTTTCAAAGATGGCACGATTGGAGGTGACATCAATGTTGTAATTGTTGGACTAATACTGCTGGATGAAGACCAGGTGAGTTTATGCACTGGAGATATTTGAAAACAAAATAGAAGATTTTGGCTCTATTGCATTGGTAATGCTTGTTCAAATTAATGTTACATCAACACCAAGTGTATATTTGCAAAATGAATGAGAGTTAAAGCCCTCTGGAGGGGACTGACGCCATGGACCGTGAGAGGTTTAGATAACACAGAGCTTTGAAAACGAATGAAACATTGCTTCAGAAGGTGGATTTTATTGTCCTTGAGAGACTTGTCTCATTCGTTCTTTTGAGATGCTCTATCTGAACAGGTCTTGTTTTTACGATGACAGTTTAATTGGATACACAGCATTCCATTGGATTCCAGCCAGACGAGGGACGCGTCTGTGGGAAAGCGGGCTCTGTTACTGATACACCTGTGCTAATGTTAATGAAGTTCACGTTAGCCACTGGATGAGGAATGCAGAAAATTGCCCTTATCCCCCTTTTGATTGGAATAATTAGCCACAGTCACTCAGGATCAGTGATGAAGGGCTATTTACCCATAGACTCATTTATTGAGGTGGGGTCAGCAGAGGTAGCTGGTAATTACTCGGCCCAGTTTGAGTTAGTCTCCCAGCACTAGTTACCAGCAGCATGCGATTGGTTCATTCTTTTGCCTTATTTCTGCTCTTGACTCTAGTTAACTCTCTGCTCCCTCAGGATGGACTAGTGATTAACCATCATGCGGATCACACTCTGAACAGTTTCTGCCAGTGGCAGTCAGGACTGGCTGGGCGAGAAGGTCACCGCCATGATCATGCCATCCTGCTAACCGGTCTGGATATCTGCTCCTGGAAGAATGAACCATGTGACACTCTGGGTAACAACAACATCTGACGAGCTAGCATGCAATACATAGACATCTTTGATGGTTGCATTTTTGTAGCATCTCACTTATGAGTGCATTTTAAGACATTATGCTTGAGTGGTGCAAAATGTATGTAAACACAGTCAGTTCTTTCTCAAGAGACTTTAAACAGATGGGACAAAGCATCTATTGTGTCAAAATGAAAGTTTAAAGTCAGCATAAATGCAGCCTAAAGAGATCTGCTGCTGTTTATGATGTCAGTCAAACTTTAATGTTGAGAAAAATAGAAATGTATCTCACTGCTCATGTATAGCAAACTTTAGTAGTTTTAGAAGCCCTCTGCAGTCATGCATTGAAAGCATTTTTATTTTCTTGCTTGTAGTGTGTTTTTGTAGTAACTGTGTATATTTTCTGAAGCTATTTAGTTGAGAAACGTTATATATATATATATATATATATATATATATATATATATATATATATATATATATATATATATATATATTAGAGATGGGCATAGATTATTTTTTTTTAATCTAGATTAATCTAGATTAATTTTGGAATTAATCTAGATTAAAATGGCTCATTTGAATTCTGCCGAAGGCATTCAGAATATGTGTGCTACCCAAATAATAACTAAAAGTAAGTCTTTGAGAACGGGTTTCTCAAGCCACGTGGCACATTAGACCAGGGGCTCATCTCCTGTTTCCAAAATGCATCACAAACTTTAATCTCTTCCCGTCCCAATCCCACGAAAAAACTGGAGGAAAATCCCGTTCCACTCCCGGAAGAATGACTCCCATTCCCTCCCACTCCCGTGTTTTTTTTTTGTTTTTTTTTTGCCGATAACTGTCAATTACAGTAAAAATATAGTACAGATCACAGCGTGCCCACCTTATTAGTTGAATAAAAACCCAAAATGTCGTTTTTTGTTATTATATTGAACTGAAAGCCATCTTATTATGCACAGTGCTGCACAGATTAAATTTCATGTAAATCATCCATGCTAACACACACGTCTTCTATTTTTTTTTTTGACATTTCACTCTCTGTAGATATATTTTTCTATGTACTGTATTTTTAGATATATTCGAGTTTCGAATTTTCTCGCTCAAGTTCACATGAGACCTAAAGCGCATCCTGTTTGCTTAAAAGCGCAACGTTTCGTTGTTATTCTGAGTGCACACAAATAAACGTAGAGTCTTTACAGATTCGAAAGATGTATTAGGCTACTTTTATCTGTATGACCAAAAATGACGGAGATTTTAAGATCAAGTGCGCGCACCGGAGCCTGTCTTGCAGCAAACGCTTCCACACAAACACTTCAATAGCGCATTTCTCTAGGTTAACATCATATTGAGCGGCCATGTAAAGTTGCTTACTACATACATCTTTCAGATGAAAAGCCATATTTGAGGTTGATGAATGATAGGTGAGCGTTTGGATGTCCTGCCCGATTGTATTACCACATAGACCAGCCGTTAACAATCTGTCCATCACGGACTGCGAGCCTCTAGTTCAAGACTCGTTCTCGCCCCTACAGTGCAATTCGGCTAGGTATACATCCGCTAAAATATCAGGGTGAAAGTCATCATAGCTTGCGTAGTATAGACCCAGCTCCCAACCCAACTTTGAGAATAGATTAACGGCGATATATTTTTATCGCCGATAAGAGTCTCACGTTAACGCAGCACGTTAACACCGATAACGCCCACCACTAATATATATATATATATATATATATATATATATATATATATATTAGTGCTGTCAAATGATTAATTGCATTCAAAATAAAAGTTTTTGTTTACATAGTATAGGTGTATACTGTCTATTTATTATGCATGTATAAATACACACATGCATGTTCATATTTAAGAAAATATATTATGTTTATATATTAAATATATTTATGTATGTTGTGTGTTTGTTTCTTTATTTATATGTATATACATACACACTCACTGGCCACTTTATTAGGTACATCTTGCTAGTACCGGGTTGGACCCCCTTTTGCCTTCAGAACTGCCTTTATTCTTCGTGGCATAGATTCAACAAGGTGTTGGAAACATTCCTCAGAGATTTTGGTCCTTATTGATATGATAGCATCACACTGATCACACATCTGTTGCTGCAGATTTGTCAGCTGCACATCCATGATGAGAATCTCCCATTCCACCACATCCCAAAGGTGCTCTATTGAATTGAGATCTGGTGACTGTGGAGGCCATTTGAGTAAAGTGAACTCATTGTCATGCTTAAGAAACCAGTCTGAGATGATTTGAGCTTTGTGACATGGTGCATTATCCTGCTGGAAGTAGCCATAAGAAGAGTTGTACACTGTAATCATAAAGGGATGGACATGGTCACCAACAATACTCAGGCAGGCTGTGGCATTTAAACGATGCTCAATTGGTACTAAGGGGCGCAAAGTGTGCCAAGAAAATGTCCCCCCACACCATTACACCACCACCAGCAGCCTGAAACGTTAAGACAAGGCAGGATGGATCCATGCTTTCATGTTCTTTACACCAAATTCTGACCCTACCATTTGAATGTTGCAGCAGAAATCGAGACTCATCAGACCAGGCAACGTTTTTCCAATCTTCTATTGTCTGTTTTTTTTGAGCCTGTGTGAATTGTAGGCTCCGTGTGCTGTTCTTAGCTGACAGGAGCGGCACCCGGTGTGGTCTTCTACTGCTGGAGCCCATCTGCTTCAAGGTTCAACGTGTTGTGCGTTCAGAGATGGTATTCTGAATACCTTGGTTGTAACGAGTGGTTATTTGAGTCACTGTTGCCTATCTATCATCTCTAAACAGTTTGCCCATTCTCCTCTGACATTAACAAGGCATTTTCCTCCACACAACTGCTGCTCACTGGATATTTTCTCTTTTTCGGACCATTTTCTGTAAACCCTAGAGATGGTTGTGTGTGAAAATCACAGTAGATCAGCAGTTTCTGAAATACTCAGACCAGTCCGTCTGGCACCAACCACCATTCCACGTTCAAAGTCACTTAAATCCCCTTTCTTCCTCATTCTGATGCTCGGTTTGAACTTCAGCAAGTCGTGTTCACCACATCTAGATGTCTAAATGCATCGAGTTGCTGCCATGTGATTGGCTGATTAGCAATTTTTCAATGTGTTACCAAGCAAATGAGCAGGTGTACCTAATAAAGTGGCTGTTGAGTGTATATATATACACATATTAACTATACACAGTACACACATATAGTATGTTAACACAAACTTTTATTTTGGATGCGATTAATCGTGATTAATCATTTTACAGCATTGATATTTTTGCATATATATATGTGTGTGTGTGTGTGTGTGTGTGTTTGTGTGTGTGTGTGTATATGTGTGTGTGTGTATATATAATGTATACTGTATTATTACTAAATGTTTATCATTTTTATAAACTTGTTTTCTTTCAGTTAGCACAGATTTTGTAACTGTTTTTCAGAAATCAACATCTCGGACATCGAGAGCCTAAATGCGTGAAACGCTAAATCCATACAAATACTTAAAAAACAGTAATTGTGTTGTAATATTGTACTATTGTCAATTCCCAGCCCATACGAATACTACTTGCATTATTTTGATAACCGGCCCGTTATTGGACACTGATTAAATTAATCATGGCTGATGGCACATAAAACGAATGCAATGTAAGTAGTTTTGGATAAAAGCATCCGCTAATGTACAATGGCATGAGTAACTGAAGACCTTTTCTTATGCTGCATTAACGCCTCTATGTGACCAAATGAGACAAAAACAAACTTTTAAGATGATACCAGGTTTTACTGTAATTTTGCAATCATTAAAGACTAACAAATCTCAGGGGTGGTGTGACATTTAAGATTAATGACCTAAAATATAGGCTACTGTACTGCACTTGGTTGTCATTAAACTGCTCCACTCAGCTACTGCTAAACTGTTAAATTATTAGAGGTACAGTAATAACCTGTCTCCTGTGAGAGCTGAAGATGTGGTCTCCACCCTGTGCCACATAAAATAATCGATCCCCGCTAACCCCTAACCCCATTAGCAAAGCTAGCCATGCCTCTCAAATGCAAGGCCACGGTTCAAAGGCTGCTGGGAATAAAACATTTGTGGAGTGTCAATGATTAACACTTGAGTGCAGACTCACTCTCCGAGGTCAAGAGTTCAAGGGTTATGGGAGATTTCACGTCCCTCAGAGGTCACGGACTGGAAGATTAAAGAGCTCTGCTGAACCTTTAATACTAGCGTGCACTATTCCCAT
Source organism: Gymnocypris eckloni scoliostomus (assembly GCA_027564155.1). Classification (NCBI taxonomy): domain Eukaryota; kingdom Metazoa; phylum Chordata; class Actinopteri; order Cypriniformes; family Cyprinidae; genus Gymnocypris; species Gymnocypris eckloni. The sequence goes on along the minus strand of CM050424.1, from coordinate 28,203,795 downwards.
GCAGTATCACTAGACTGAGAAAACACCGTATGCATTGGATTACCCTGATGCATCGTTTCCGTGCGTGACAGTGTCTTATGATAGAGAGATATTGAAATATATATTTGTGTTATAGAGCTTATTTATGAGATGGCAACATGTTTTAGTTACATGTTTTTGTTTTCTTTTATTTATTTTACAACATAAGAATCTATATATCAAGTGTAATTAATATTTTTGTATGATTGTTTTTGTCCCACTTGAGATTTTCACAAAGGCCAGAAGACATACATAAATCACAGCATGCTCTGGTGCAACACGTTTATGCAATACATGCAAGTATTTAATCACTTTGTGTGTGTGTGTCAAAAAACAGCACTTATATTAAGTGATTAAATCAGAGGATAATAAATCAGACTCCTTTGGTCCTTTTGGGGTTTGACTTTGGTCCAACATACACTGGACTCCATCGCCACAGGTTTTGTATTAAAGACTTAGAAAGTCATAAAATATAGTGTTCTTAGATCTCAGACCCATGTAGCGACACTTAAATAATTGTTCAAAGCATTTTGTGAGGTTGCCTTTCTATTTTTATGCTTTCTAAAGTTAATATACCAACTCTTAGCTGTAGACGGCCTGCATATAATGTGTTTCAGATTCATGCTGGTTGAAGTAACTCGACTCGAAACAACTGGATTTGATCTCTTGAACTAGCGGTGGTGAAACAAATGCTCTCCAAACCTTGATCTGATTACAGCAGTCCATCAGTTGTTCTCACACAGGAAAAACTATTGTGTTTACTGCCCTTTCTTCTGAGCAATATGGATTATGTACAGTTCAAAAGTTTGGGGTCTGTAAGATTTTAATTTACTTATTATTTTTTTTAATAAATTAATACTTTTTATCAAAGAGGACATTCAACTGATCAAATTATAAAAATGTCAATAAATACATTTATTATGTTACAACATATTTATATTTCAAATAAATGCTGTTGATCAAAATTTTCCTGAAAAATAAAATGCATCACAGTTTCCACAAAAAATATTGGGAAGCATAACTGTTTTCAACATTGATAATAATCAGAAATTATCCTTGAGCAGTAAATACATACATGTGACACTGAAGACTGTAGTGATCACAGGAATAAATTACCTTTTAACAGATATTCACATATAAAACAGCTATTTTATATTGTAATAATATTGTACAATATTACTGATTTTACTGTATTTTTGATCAAATAAATCCAGCCTTGGTGAGCAGAAAATACAAAATTTTCAATTCAAGTATTCAAGTGTATATTCGTCACATACTCAATTATACAGAATATAATCAGTAATGAAATGTAAGTCAGGTCAGGTCCGCTCAATGGACAGTGCAAAATATGTTACACAACACAATAAAATATACATAAATATAGGTAAAAAATAATAAGAAAAAATAAAGAAGAATAAAATGTGCAATAAAATAAAATGTGCAGGATAGTATACTATGGACTTAATAAATAATAATATAAGTAGGTATTTGCAAGAGGAATGTGCACAAACAGGTTGCACATGGTGTATATATATATATATATATATATATAGAGAGAGAGAGAGAGAGAGAGAGAGAGAGAGCAGCAATGTGGATAATGGAGAATAGTGAATATCTTAATGTTTATTAAATTGAGTCTTGTAAATGTTATTAGACCGAGTTTGAGTTTAGGAGTCTGATGGCCTGAGTTAAGAAGCTCCTCCTCAGTCTCTCAGTTTTTGCCATCATGCTCCTGAAGCGCCAGATGGTAGTAAAATGAAAAGACGGTTGCCGGGGTGATTTAAGTCTTTGATGATTTTTAACAGCTCTGCTTTTGCAGCGTTTGAGGTAGATTTTTTTAATTCTTACCAACCCTAGACTTTTGTTCGGTGGTGTACAGTCAGAGGTGATCTGTTGGCAAATTATTGTCGCTGACTCTTTGGCTGTTTTTATGAGTTGTACTTCATAATAAGTTGCAGTGCTACACTAGTTGTTACTGATATACTCCTCATCGTTTATTCATCCATCCAATTATTGTTTTGATTTCAGGCTTTGCTCCAATCAGTGGGATGTGCAGTAAGTACCGCAGCTGCACGATAAATGAGGACACAGGTCTTGGTCTGGCCTTCACCATCGCCCATGAATCTGGCCACAAGTAAGATTTCAATTCATAATTAACCTTTGATTGATTTCCTCAAATGCGGTTGCCTTTACTGGATCAATGAAAGCCTTGTTTTCACAGCTTTGGAATGGTCCATGATGGCGAAGGCAATGTATGTAAGAAGTCGGTTGGAAATATTATGTCTCCTACCTTGGCAGGACACAACGGTTTATTCTCCTGGTCATCCTGTAGCCGACAATATCTAAACCGATTTCTAAGGTGAGTTTTCTTTTCACATCTAGAGTCAATTTCCCAAATAACAGTTTGTAATCCCAGCATCATAAATGCATGTTTTTACAATGCATCAAAACAGTGTAGCAGTGTTGTGGCTGATGTTGTAATAAACTTTGAGTCACTTGGAAAGACTATCCTAGGATCACATGATCTACCCATTGGCAGCCCAGTGCGTCATTAGAAAACCAGTGTAAAGATATTAACAACCGTGCCCTTTACTGAGCATCTCCTGTCCATTAGTCATCCATGCAGAATCACCCAGCATGAGTCCTACGAGAGTCTAGACACCAACCTCATCTTTAAAAGTAGTATTTGTAGTGCTGTTTTGGTTCTGATATCTGAAAGCGAGCCGCTCCAGCAGGTTTTAAATTTCACTTTCTCTCTGACTAGCACGTCTGTGCTCGTGAGCTTGAGCTGTTGCCCTTAAATTACCAGACGTGTCGAATGTAGTGGCCTTGTGCTCCGTTGTTGTGATGAGCTCATCTTCTTCTCTGCCGCCCGGATCAGTAGCTCTAGGCCTGAGCGGCAGGCAGGCTTTGTCAGATGCTTATAGCTGCTTTATACAGCTTTCCACAGCTCGTCTTCCAGCAACACTTCATGTGGAGATAGAAGAGTTGTTTGAAGGTGTAGAATAAAATGAAGCTTGCAGCAATCTGCAGGATTTCTGACCTGGTCATTAGGGCATACAGCATTGTGATTGAAGGCTGTAGTTTGATTCCTGGCACAGAAGTCTAAAAAAACTTCTCAAAAGCGCCAACAAACACCAAGGTCATGGGTTTGATTTCAATGCAATGCAAGAAGTAGTAAAATATATTCCCTGAATGCAATGTGTACCTTAAATGCCACGATGGATAAAAGCATCTGCCAAATGCATAAATGTACATTTAAAATGCAAAAGTTAAGTTGAGTCCCTTTCAAACCAGCGGTGACTTTGGCGATTACTACACCAATCTTGATACATTTGATACTACCCTCACGTTGTGCTACAGGACAGCAAACGCGATATTGCAAATTTGCACAAGTTAAATTCACAACTTTGGATGGAAACATAGCTAATGTTTATAATTTCACTCTTGCAAAACTATTCTAACTCAAACTTTCAGTGAATATTTTTCTTTTTTAAGACTTTAGTTATCGAAGCCTAACAGTGGTCAAGCTGAAGTCATGTGATCAAGGCATAGTTCATATATAGCCTACATTTAGCTTTGACAAATGCCAATTGTATTCAGACTTCAAAATTGTGTTCATTTGTGAAGATTATCACGATGGACATAAGAATCATAAACTTTGGTTACAGAGTTTATTTTCTGCATTAATCCAAGTCCGAGTTCAAGAGCCCCAAATCTACCAAAACGTCAATGGAAAAATCTTTGTTGGTCACAGAGACTATTTTCTGCAGTAATCCAAAAGCTAACATTTTGTCCAAATTCACCTCGTTGAGTCCGATTCGAGTCATATCCTTAACCAGTTGAGTTTGAGTGAGAGACATTTATTAATATCTTGTCATTTTAATTTTATATTGTTTACTTCCAAAATATCAGAGTCTGTGTCAAGTTCGAGTCAAGTCCACTCGAGAGCATCCGAGTTAATTCATAACTGCAGTCTGACTCCAAGTCTTACAGAAAATACTCTAAAGCTAATTGAAAAATCATATTGGGCTTAGGCAGAGGAAACCAGGGTGATTTTCACTTCCTGGTTTGTCTACAAAAATACACCATCCTTGCAGCGCTCTATTTCCCTGATTACTCCATACCTCACTGAGCTCCACAGACTTCCCTCTCATTGGTAGTCTTTTTGGCTGTCTTTATTTTCCGTCTCTTTGTATTACGCACTTTGTTTGCCAGACAGTGTGAGACGAAGTGTATCAACTTATCAGACACCATTTTGGCTTTTTCCATTCGCTTATACGGTGGCTCTGAGTTGTCAAAACACCTCTCATAATGCTTGCTAAGATGCGAAAAACGGAGAAAATCAAACCTGAACTGAATTGGGTCTCTTGCATCTTGAATCTTTATTTATTTTTTAAATAACGGACAAAGGTTTCGGAGGCAGTGTGTAAATGTGATTGACACAACGTGGGGCAGTATTTATTTTTTTACGTCTGAAAATTTCAGACTCAGTGTGCAAGAACCTTAAAGGGATAGTTCAGCCAAAAGGAAAATTCTGTCATTAGTTAGTTACTCACCCTCATGTCATCCAAACCCGTAAGACCTCCTGTTCATCTTCGGAACACAAATTAAGATATTTTTGATGGAATCTGAGAGCTTTCTGATCCTCCATATACAGCACTGATATTACCACGATCAACACTCATAAACATAGGGAGGATATCGGTAAAATAGTCCATGTGGCATCAGCGGTTCAAAATCTAACAAAGCTGAATACATGAAGATAATTTTCATTTTTGGGTGAACTGACCATTTATAGCCATCCGATCATGAAAAGACCAGGTGTAAATGCCCTCCGAAATGCTTTCGAGACATTTTGAGAATTATTTTAAATCCGATTGCTCAAACCACTTCAATTCAACATCAGATGTATAACCGTTTTGCCGAGACACATTTAGGTGGCCAAATGTAAATGTAATAAAACTCAAATTTAAACTTGAGAAGTTATTTCAGAACTGCTCAAACACATCTGTTTGCCAAATCTTCACCTGAGGGTGCTATGGATTTCATTTAACACCATCGTAGAACTGGGCATTCCCTAAGTGTTGATAACGGGTGTGAATTTGCAACCAACCAATCCATCAAACCAATCTGCAGTTTGTCTTTGAAGCACAGCTTTTCCAGGACTGTCTGGGTATCTGAAGGCGACATGGTGCAATACGTACGTTCACCACACCCACGAAACCCCAAAAACAGCCACTCGGTCTCCGTCAGCTGTCCTCCCATCTGTTTCCCATTCCTCATCAGCTGCTTCACCTACGTCACCATGCTAAGGTGACCTGTCGACATACAGCCTGCAGATCACAGGGCCTTCAAGTAGCTTCTCTCAGACCGTCTGTCCTTCCTCTCCATACCCCTCCGCTTTTATCACTAATAAAACAGAGCTTGAAAGGCAGTCTGGCCCGAGCTGGTCTTATAGCTGTCGCTCGCCTTCATCTGAGGAGGAAACTTAAAGAGGTGACACTGGGAGAACTGAGTGGTGATGAGGAACTGAATCAGATTCATCTGATGCTGATATTCCTGCCTCTGTGGCCCAGATGCTGCCGCATTGATCCATCTCCAGATAATTGGAAGCAGGTCTAACATCCACTGCAGAAGAACAGGGTTTCCCTCCACACTGAATCACTGAGGGATTCTGGGATCGCTGGATGTAGTTAACTGTATAATGGATTGTTATTCAACAAGAACATCTTCATTTTACCACTCAACTAGTCATTCAGAAGTGTATACATTGGTGCCATATAAAGAGCAAGTGCAAGTGAAGGCATCCACTACTAGTCAACACAGGCATAACGATTCAACTAGTGGTTGAACTAATAAACATGCAGACTAATCAGATGAGGAGCTTCAAAATAAAGAAAATAAACTCAAGTATGGCTGTCCGATTATTTAAAATAAAACCAAAATGGTGAAAATGAGTGTCTTTATAAAATTGCAAAAGCTGGGATTTAATGAAATATAAAATAAAAGTAATGTAAAAGATTGATGGCTTATGTGAAATGTAGACAGAATTTTTGACAGCGATAAATATTAAATATTAACACCTGTATTAGTATATTATTTTAGATTTGTGTGGTGCATATATTTAGACCTCATACACCAGTCGATGTGACCCAATTACAAACATACATCCCACACAGACTCACATACTGACCCAGTCTCGTCATGGAGCGGGCGAGCGGCCCGGAGCGCCTGCTAGACTACTCAGAGCTCATTCAGGGCTTCACTGTGTGTCACACTACTACAGCACATGCTATTAAACAATGTTCCTCAATATCGCTTACACGCGGAGCCTCGCTGTCGGCCGTATAATAATGGCAGCGTTCAATAACAGACGTAATGCTGAAGTCAGAGGATGTGTTGAAATGAGAGACGTCTAAATGTAGCCGAGGGAACTCCGCTTGTTATGTTGTCATGGTTGCTGCTCTACTGTACGGGACTCGAGTGGTTTTACAGTAATGTTTGTGTCTCAGTTCTGCACAGGCCACCTGTCTGTCTGACGAGCCCAGCGCCATCCAGGAGTACAAGTACCCTGAGAAACTTCCCGGAGAGCTGTACGATGCCGACACGCAGTGCAAGTGGCAGTTTGGAGAGAAAGCTAAACTCTGCACTCTGAACTTCAAGAAGGCAAGTCCATTAAAAAACCCACAGGTGGGCCCAATGGCTTTTTCCACATATTTTAGTAATCATCGTAAATTATATTTCATTTGAAAGCTTAAATCTCAGACGTCATCCAAACCATTTTTAAATTGGATATTGCGTTACCATGGAAATGGTACTTTAAAATCTTTTAGCGGTCTCCTCTCCTTAGTGGGTGAAATGTATTACGGTCTTTTAGAATCAGAATGTTTTATAAACTTGAAAAATACATATCTCTGGAAAGGTCTGAGTCTCAAGATTCCATATTTGGTGATACTTTTTTGATAGAAGTAATGCTGACAGAGAAATGTAGACCTTTGTGACAGAAAAATGCATCAACAAAAATTTAATTGAGTTTTGATGGCACCCTGTGGCTGTTTGTGGTATAACGCCCTTAATAAAATCTATTTTTTTATATATATCAACTTTAATTTTGGAACATAACTTATTTAGACATAAGGATTTAATTTTACATCAATTTTGGATTCTAAAATATTCTGTTAAATATTTAATTATGTATTTACAGGTACATCTTAAAAAATTAGAATATGGTGAAAAACTTAACTTATTTCAAAAAGCGAAACGTTCATTTATTTTTGAGAGATTACACTTCAAGGTTTTTTTTTTTTTTTGATGATTAGAGCTTATAGCCAATGAAAGTCAAAAATCAGTATCTCAAAATATTAGAATATTTAAATTTGAGTTTCAATAAATGACCATCCATACAGTATAAATTATGGGTATCTCTTGTTCTTTGAAAGCACAATAATGGGGAAGACTGCTGACTTGGCAATGGTCCAGAAGACGATCATTGACACCCTCCACAAAGAGGGTAAGTTACAGAGGGTCATTACTGAAAAGGTATGGAAAGCCAAATGGTTCAGAATTCGCCTGGTTTTCACCGCCGTATGATTATTAAAACGGCGTTTTCATAATGCCGCAAGGCGTTAAATAAGCGCCGTTAGGCGATAAGTTAACGGCAGACGCCACCACGCGTTAAAATAACGCCAGGCGCTGACCGACGGTAAGTTAACGCCACACGCCACTTAAGATGCAGATTTATTCGCTTATCTACAAGAACACACCTCTCATGGCTACGAGGAATCTACAGCAAGTCTGAGCATCCAGTTTGCTACAGCGCGAAGATGGCAAAAATTGTTTTAAACACTGTATACTGTAGTGTATACTGTGAAGTGTAAATGCACATGAATTTTGTTCAATAAAATAAAACAAAATATAAAACAAAATAAAAAAAGGTGTATCTTAACAAATACCTTTTGCACAGCACAAAATGTAATTGAAAGAAAATATATTTATTAACCCATGACATATGATAATAAACATAAATAGTAAAGTGCTCAGAAAAAATCCCTTTTATAGCACCAGGCTCTGTTTTTAAAATTAGCACTTTATACGGTCTTTAAACTAATAAACTAATAGTGAAATGTTCAGATACTATCCACCCTATCTGCCCTAAATAGTATTGCAATTTACTAAATTTACTAATATCACATAGAATTCACATAGAAACCGTTAAAACTCAGGTATCTAACAAAATATTTTTGGAGAGCATAGACACAATCTTTATCCGTTTAATGATGACTGAAAGACATCAGGCCCCGGATTATCAGACAGCAAAAGGCGAGTGCAGTCATTTACAGTGTATTTACACTGCAAAACAAAAGCTCTCCTTGCCATCTTCGCGCTGTAGCAAACTGGATGCTCAGACTTGCCGTAGATTCCTCGTAGCCATGAGAGGTGTGTTCATGTAGATAAGCGAATAAATCTGCATCTTAAGTGGCGTGTGGCGTTAACTTAACGTCGGTCAGCGCCTGGCGTTATTTTAACGCGTGGTGGCGTCTGCCGTTAACTTATCGCCTAACGGCGCTTATTTAACGCCTTGCGGCGTTATGAAAACGGCGTTTTAATAATCATACAGCGGTGAAAACCAGGCGAATTCTGAACCATTTGGCTTTCCATAAAAAGGGGGGCTGTTCAAGGAGTGCTGTATCAAAGCATATTAAATACAAAGTTGACTGGAAGGAAGACATTGGGTAGGAAAAGGTGCACAAGCAACATGTATGACTGCAAGCTTGAGAATACTGTCAAGCAAAGCCAATTCAAACACTTGGGAGAGTTTCACAAGGAGTGAACTGAAGCTGGAGTCACCACGCTCAGACATCTTGAGTCACCACGTGCATCAAGAGTCACCACGCTCAGACATCTTCAGGAAAAGGGCTACCAAGCTACTTCTGAAACAGAAACATCATCAGAAGCATCTTACCTGGGCTAAGGAGAAAAATAACTGGACTTTTGCTCAGTGGTCCAAAGTCCTCTTTTCAGATGAAAGTAAATGTTGCATTTCATTTGGAAATCAAGATCCCAGAGTCTGGAGGAAGAGTGGAGAAGCACAGAATCCATGTTGCTTGAAGTCTAGTGTGAATTTTCCACAGTCAGTGATGATTTGGGCTGCCATGTCATCTGCTGGTATTGGTCCACTGTGTTTTCTAAAGTCCAGTCAACGCAGCCATCTAACAGGACATTTTAGAGCGCTTCATGCTGCTTTCTACTGACAAGCTTTAAAGAGATGCTGCTTTAATTTTCCAGCAGGACTTGGCACCTGCCCACACTGCCAAAGGTACCAAAAAGCTGGTTCAATGACCATGGTGTTACTGTGCTTGATTGGCCAGCAAACTCCCCTGGCCTGGACCCCATAGAGAATCTATGGAGTATTGTCAAGAAGAAGATAAGAGACACCAGACCCACAATGCAGATGAGCTGAAGGCCACTGTCAAAGAAACCTGGGCTTCATTACACCTGAGCAGTGCCACAGGCCGATTGTCTCCATGCTACGCCGCATTGATGCAGTAATTCATGCAAAAGGAGGTCCAACCAGGTATTGAGTGCATAGACATTTTCAGAAGCCTGACATTTATGTTTAAAATATCCTTTTTTATTGAACTTATGTAATATTCTAATTTTCTGAGACACTACATTTTGGGTTTTCGTTATCTCAAGGTTCAAGGTTCTTTTATTCATCACATACTCAATTATACAGGATATAATCAGTAGTGAAATGTAAATCAGGACAGTTCCGCTCAATGGACAGTGCAAAAAAAAATAAAAATAAAAATGAAACATAACACAAGAGAATATATATATAGGTTAGAATAAAATAAACATAAGAAAAAAAATATAAGGGGTAAAATGTGCAATGAAATAAAATGTGCAATACATTATACTGTGGAATTAATACATAATAATATAAACAGGGATGTGCAAGAGGAATGTGCAAACAGCAAGAAGAATGTGCAAACATGGTTGTACCGGGTATGTACACATTAAATTGAGTCATGGAAATGTAAATGTTATGAGACCGAGTTTGAGTTTGAGTTTAGGAGCCTGATGGCCTGAGGGAAGAAGCTCCTCCTCAGTCTCTCAGTTTTTGCCATCATGCTCCTGAAGCGCTTGCCACATGGTAGTAAAATGAAAAGACGGTTACCGGGGTGATTTGAGTCCTTGATGATTTTTACAGCTCTGCTTTTGCAGCGTTTGAGGTAGATGTCCTGCAGAGAGGGAAGAGCAGACCCTGAGATGCGCTCAGCTAAGCGCACGGCTCTCTGCAGAGCTTTGAAGTCCTGGTTTGTGGCGTTACTATACCACACTGAGATGCACTGAGTCAATACACTTTATATGGCCCCTGAATAGAAAGTTTTCAGGATAGCTGATGAGTTGTGAATGAGTGTTTGAATGTGTAAGCCATAATCATAAAAATTTCAAGAAATAAAAGCTTGAAATATTTCACTCTGTGTAATGAATCTATATAATATATGTGTTTCACTTTCTGAAATTAGTGACAAAAAATACTGACCTTTTCATGATTTTTTGAGATACACCTGTAAAATATAATTAAAAATTGGTACAGTGCATTTTCTTTACAGTAAATTTAAACTTCTAGAACTTTTTGATACTTTAATATTTTGAAATGATTCCACTTCTGCAGTAATCTGCAGATTGTCTTCTTAAAAAGAAGTCCAACCTAGTGCACTTTCACATATTTTTTTACATATTATTACATATTGCTTTACATATGAAACCCCTCCCGAAAGACTCATCATGTCAGAAGAGTTGAGTGCACATGAACAGTTTGTGTACTGTAGAGGATGAGCTGTTTGGGCCTGGCAGAAGACGCTGCTCATTTAGCCTTTTAATGAGGCGAACGTTTACACGGCAAAACTACTGCACCAGAATGATAAACATGTCATTAGAAGATTGCACACCTAATTTTGCTCTCATCTTGCTGTAAAGAGCATTCTGTTCTTGTCAGGAAGTGAAAAGAGAGGACGCCTTATGAAATTGCCCAACACATACATGGCATATCCACCAAAATCAGAAGAATGCACTAAGTTATGATTTCCAGACTTACAAATTGGAACTTCCTCAAAGCTTTTGAAGGCAGCATTAGACCGCACGTGTTTCCATGCTGATGCACACTTAAGTAGGTTTGTGTTGGTCTATATAGCTATACTGCTCACCATCAAAACATACTACTCAACCGAGCATGGTCCTTCTGTTTAAGCTAGTTAAGAATACTGGCTGTAATACACACACCGGCTTTCGAACATAAACTAACATTCAAAGGTTTGTGGTCCATAAGACCTTTTCTCTGAAAAGTCTCTCCTGCTCAAGGCTGCATTTATTTGATAAAAATACAGTAAAAACAGTAACATTTTGAAATATTATTACATTTTAAGGTAGTACTTACTTTAAAGTAGTAATTGAACACTTTATTATGCAACACTGTCGTGTTTTTATATAGCTTAATAAATACTATTTATTATCACAAAATTAAACATTTAAAACATAAACTTTGCACTTTTTCATTTTAAAAATGTTTTGAAAAAGCAAAAACTGTAATCATATCAGAATATGTATTCCATTTTAATTTGTTACTGTTAAATGTTTCTGGGTCAAAGGCACGTATCTACTTACAACATTGGGATTAGTAAGATTGTTTCATGTTTTTGAGTCTCTTTTGCTCACCAAGGCTGTATTTACTTAATTAAAAATACAGTAAAAATGTGACAAATTATTACTATTAAAAATGGCTGTTTTCTGTGTGAATATCTGTTCAACTCTAATTGATTGCTGTGAAGCAAAGCTGAATTTTCAGCATCATTACTCCAGTCTTCAGTGTGACATGATCCTTCAGAAATAATTCTAATATGCTGATTTGCTGCTCAAGAAACACTTCTGATTATTATCAATGTTGAAAAACAACATACTTTGATGAATAGAAAAATGAAAAATAATGTCTTGGTTACGTACGTAACCCTCGTTCCCTGATGGAGGGAACAGAGACGTTATGTCGTGACGACAGGGGATTTACTTGGATGCCCCAATCATCTCTGACTTTAAGAGAAAATGGCAATGAATATTGGCTGGTGGATTTTGCCTACCTGCGCCACTCCCCGTACATACGGTTATAAAAGGCAGCAGGTGCATCCACTCATTAGGTTTTACGCTGAGGAGCGAGAATGAGTGTAAACCAGCGATGGTTCAAGATTGTGGCATCGGGACATAACATCTCCATTCCCTCCATCAGGGAACGAGGGTTACGTACGTAGCCGAGACGTTCCCTATCTGTCGGTTACTACGAGTTATGTCGTGACAACATAGGGGTCCTATGGAAAGCGCCACAACCTGAACCCGTCTCAACCTTATGGCATGCAGATGCTGACAAGCGAGCGCATGACAGACAAATGCCATGCGAAAGGTCACAACCTTCCCATCGTCCCAGTGAAAATTCACTAACCTTGGTGCCCACAGGGACCACTGAGTACATTGCTGCTGGAGATAGCCAAGCCGCTGTTCCTTTCCCCACAGAAGTCGGAAGGGATTTTGACCTTCAGTGAAAGATAGCTTCAAGTCTTTCCTATTTGTTATTACAGCTTGGCAGTAATGATGGGGAAGCGGCCCTTCCGGAAAAGGGCGCTGCGGAGGCCACATCCTGCCCAAAGGGACGTAACATGTGGAGACACTGAAATGGACTGACCCAGGCCTGGGGCAGTACTACATACAACTGGACTCTGGGGCAGATCCTACCTAGGCGTAGGGAGGAGAGCTTCCAGCAGAGCCTGACAGAATACTCTGTCAAAGGGAAGACACGGGCTTATCGTGAGGGAAACCTTACCATGGAAGAATACACATATGGGATTATCCGAGAGGAATCAGGCCATACTGACACCTAGACCAGTACAGGGGCTGGCCGGAGACCCAGGCGTGCTAACACCAGTACTGGGCCTGGCGTCAGACTGCGCCACCCAGTCTGACTGCCGGGGGTGCTGGAGGAACTCCACCAGAGTTCGCCATCCGGGGAACTGAACTGGAGGAGGAAAAATGCGCTCACATTCCCGGGTGAGGGGGAATGGCAAGCGTGACACTGGCCAGCTCTTCCCACCCATTACCTGTTACACAACACATGGGAAGAGACTGGCTCAAGGCAGAGATTGTAAAATCTGGTGAATGTGTTCGGTGTCGCCGAACACATGTGGAGTGAGCCCTCACCCCCGGGGGGCACGGTTTGCCTTGAGATTGGTAAGCCAAGGCGATGGCATCCACTATCCAGTGGGCCAATCTCTGCTTGGGGACAGCCTTCCCTTTCTGCTGATCTCCATGGCAAACAAAAAGCTGCTCAGAGCTTCTGAAGCTCTGAGTGCGGCCCACATATATGTGCAATGCTCTTACGGGACACAGTAACCCCAAGGCAGGATCTGCCTCCTCCGAGGGCAGTGCTTGCAGGATCACCATCTGATCGTGGAAAGGCATGGTGGGAACGTATCCAGGCCGGGGCCTCAGGACAACATGAGAGTAGTCCGGCCTGAACACAAGGAACTCTTTGCTCACCGAAAATGCTTGGAGGTCCCCAACCCTTTTAATGGAAGTGAGCATGGTCAGGAGTGCTGTCTTAGCCGACAGAAACTGCAGCTCGACTGAGTCCAGCGGTTCAAAGGGACCCCTCTGAAGTCCAGTCAGGATAATAGAGAGGTCCCAGGAGGGTATCAGGTGTGACCTAGGAGGATTTAATCTCCTACGCTCCAACCTTTCCTGCAGGAAAGAAAGCACTACTCCTATTGTGTATTTCCATGGGTCTTCTCTGCGAGAAAACACCAGTTCTTGAACAGACTCCTCTTCAGTGCATAGGCGTGCTTTGTTGAATGAGCTCTAGCCTGAGTGATGATCTCTACCACGGCCTGTGGTAAACCACACATGTCTGCCACGTCCCGTCCAGGAGCCACACATTGAGGTTCCACAGGTCTGGATACGGGTGCCATATGGTGCCAACCCCCTGAGAAAGGACCTCCTTCCTCAGAGGAATGCACCAGGGAGGGGCTGTCATGAGGAGGTTGAGTTCGGGAAACCAGGTCTGGGTGGGCCAGTACTGACCTTGCACAGTGTGTGAGGCCAGCTGTGTGCGAGTGCATCCATGCCGAGGGGGCCCTCAGTCAGGGAGAAATACAGCTGGAAGTGGTAGGACTCGGGGGTAGCAAACAGTTCCACCTGAGCTTCCCCGAATCGACTCCAGATCAGCCATATTGTTTCATGATGGAGTCGCCATTCTCCGGGGAATGTGGGCTGTCATGAGAGTGCATCGGCAGCACGATTGAGCTCCCCTGAAATGTGGAGGGCGTGCAGCGATTTGAGCTGCATTTGACTCTAGTGGAAGAGATTTCGGGCGAGCTGCCTCATGCGGCGTGACCCTAGACCTCCCTGTCGGTTGATGTACGAGACAGCGGCAGTGTTGTCTAACACGTGCTTACCAAACAGCAGTGGCCGGAACTGCTGTAAGGCCAGATGCACTGCTAACAGCTCCAGTCAGTTTATGTGCCAAAGCAGTCAGGGCCCTGTCCAGAACCCCGAGGCTACCTGCCTATTGGATGTGGCACCCCAGCCCGTGCTGGAGGCATCTGTTGTGACAACAACATGACAGGTCACTTGTCCTAAGAGCGCCCGGCCCGTAGAAAGGCCTGTCCAGGGGCTGAAAGAACGGCAACACTCCTGTGTGATGGCCACACAAAGTGTACCGCGGCGCCATGCCCATCTCGGGACTCGGGAGTGCAACCAGTGCTGAAGCGGTCTCATATGCAGCAATCCGAGCGGCGTGACTGCAGATGCCATATACCCCAAGAGCCCCTGAAACTGTTTCAGAGGAACCACTGTCCTGCCTCTGAAGGAACTCATGCAGTTCAGCACTGATTGGGCGTGCTCATCTGTGAGGTGCGCCGTCATACTCACCGAGTCTAACTCCACACAGAGAAATTAGATTCTCTGCGCAGGGGAGAGCTTGATCTTTTCACAGTTGACCCGAAGCCCCAAGTCCCCATGATCGCACAAGTGCTCTCGCGACCGGGCCAGAATGAGCCAATCGTCTGGTTAGTTGAGGATCCTGACGCCCACTTCCCGTAACGGGGAAGGGCGCCCTCTACTACCTTCTTGATGACACAGGGAGACAGGGAGAGCCTGAAGGGGAGGACCCTGTACTGCCATGCGTAGGAACGTCTGTGTCGTGGAAGGATCGAAACATGAAAGTAAGCGTCCTTCGGGTCGATCGCTGCAAACCAATCCTGGTGCTGGATGTATTTTATAATGTGCCTGTGCATCAGCATCTTGAACGGGAGACTGTTTAGGGCCCGATTCAAGGTTTGCAGATTCAGGATTTGCCGAAGGCCATTGCCTTTCTTGGGTATGATGAAGTAAGGGCTGTAAAACCCCTGCCTCATCTTGGCTGGAGGGACCGGCTCGAATTGCTTCCTTAGCCAGGAGGACAGAAATCTCCTCACGAAAAGACAGGAGCGTTCCGGGCTGCCACCGAAGTCTCGAGAACAGCGCTGAACTTTGGAGGTTGTCTGGCGAACTGAATTGCGTAGCTGAGTCAAATTGTACACGTGAGCCAGCGAGATGTGTTGGGCAGTGCAAGCCATGCCTCCAGTATGCCATGCCTCTCATTTGTTTAAGCGCCTTGACTTGGTGTACCTGCAGCATAGCCGTGGCTTGCAGGGCAGAAGCTGCCTGACCCACAGCACTATAAGCTTTGACCGCGAGAGCAGCGGTCAACTTACAGGCTTTGGACGGGAGACACAGACGATTCCTCCAAGTGGAGGCGTTTTGCGGACACAAGTGCACTACGACCGTTTTCTCCACCTGGAGAATGGCCACGTACCCCTGCAAGCCCTGTCATCGAGGGTAGTGAGGATGGAGGAGGCAGACAAGTGGCTTCTGGCCGTGAAAGGGGCCATCCAAGACTTTGTCAGCTCCTCATGCACCTCCGGGAAGAAAGACACCGGAGCAGAACACAGTTGTGAGCCACGTCCCGCTCTGATAAACCAATCATACAGCCACGAGGGCTTGGGACTGGGCAGTCTGTTGACCTGCCCGGGTAAGCATGGCCGTCAGCTCTGGGTCCAGCATGGCGGTGGCGACAACACCCTAGGGGGGCAGCCCGTTTCCATCATGTGCAGACAGAAAACGATCGAAACCAAGAGGACACGGATGGAATGACTTCTTGAAAAAGATACGAGCATCCATGGTTTGCTATTTTGGAATTTGCTCTTTCAGTTGAATTGCGCAGGGGAATCGCTGATGAGGGACTTTTCTCTTAAAGTCAGAGATGATTGGGGCTTCCAATTAAATACCCTATGCCATCACAACATAACTCATAGTGACTGACAGATAGGGAACAGCATTTATTCAAAATTGAAATCTTTCGTAATATTATCTTCGGTGTCATTTTAATCAATTTAATGCATCCTTGCTGAAAAAAAAAGAAAATAAGGAAGAAAGGAAAAGGAAAATAAAAAAGACCCCACTGAATGTAGCCATAGAGGTCTTTTTGAACAGGAACATTAGGCTGATGTATTTGATCCAGTCTGAGCTGTGTTATGGTTGAAGTGGTCTGATAAGAATACATTTTTTTTGTGGTTATTATCACAGAGTTTAAGATCATTTGGAAAGAGAAGAGGGTCCAGGTTTAACGGTAGAGCAGGATCAAGAATGACAGTGTGATTGAGAGTAATGTCTCACCTGAGGACTGAATAGAAATGGTCACACTGCACCACAACACATATGTGCAGCATTTGATATATAATCATATAGTTTTTCAGGATATGACCCTGACAGCCCACAGGCATGGCCAAGATACCTGTTCAGTGATTTACACGTACAACAGCTGTAAAAAGTATACAAAAATGTATATTTGTTTGTTACATTCATTTTGTTTCACATTTAAGGTGCAGTTACCGTAGCTCTGTGAAATATTGCATGCAAAATCCAGTCATTCTATTGGAATCCATGCAACCAAATGTTTTGCATGAGGACGCAAAACTTCCCTGTGCAAGTTCCACTTATTTTCAAGTTAGTCACATAATTTCAGTGCATTGAGCAACAAAAACCAACTTGGTTTGAAAATGACTTTCTGTGTCAAGAGATAATGGACCTTTATTTTATTGCAAAATGTCGCTGCAATTCCACTAATGTGACAGCAACTTAATGGTGGAAAATGTTCTAACATAAGTCTTTGATTGTTATTTCACATCTATAAACATTAGCACTTTTTAATGTAAGTGTTATAGTCATTGTATGTGAATAAAAAAAGTGTATCAGATGCCTCAATAAACTCTGAATTTGCTGCTTATTAATAGTTAGAAAGGAAGTTGCTAAGTTTAGTTATTTGATTTGAATATTAAGGGATCTAAAATATGGTCATGTAGAATAAGACTTTAATATACATTATCTCACGGATATGAGTTATACCCTCACAAATCTTTGATTATACCTTTTCATGTGACAACACTGAAGAAATGACACTTTGCTACAATGTAAAGTAGTGAGTGTACAGCTTGTATAACAGGGTAAATTTGCTGTCCCCTCAAAATAACTCAACACACAGCCATTAATGTCTAAACCGCTGGCCACAAAAGTGAGTACACCCCTAAGTGAAAATGTCCAAATTGGGCCCAATTAGCCATTTTCTCTCCCCGGTGTCATGTGACTCGTTAGTGTTACAAGGTCTCAGGTGTGAATGGGGAGCAGGTGTGTTACATTTGGTGTTATCGCTCTCACTTGCTCATACTGGTCACTGGAAGTTCAACATGGCACCTCATGGCAAAGAACTCTCTACAATACAGTTGCTCTACATAAAAATGGCGTAGGCTATAAGAAGATTGCCAAGACCCTGAACCTGAGCTGCAGCACGTTGGCCAAGACCATACAGCGGTTTAACAGGAGAGGTTCCACTCAGAACAGGCCTCGCCATCGTCGACCAAAGAAGTTGAGATCACGTGCTCCGCTTCATATCCAGAGGTTGTGTTTGGGAAATAGACATATGAGTGCTGCCAGCATTGCTGCAGAGGTTGACCAGGGGTCAGCCTATCAGTGCTCAGACCATACGCCGCACACTGCATCAAAATGGTCTGCATGGCTGCCGTCCCTTGTAAAGGAAGCCTCTTGTTCAGTCTGGATCCAACCTTAAACGATCTGAGATGACCGAACGCCTGAGAAGAGACGATGACAACCCCTCGGAGGACCTCAGAGGAAGCCAACCATCAGTGATTATACTGACTTAACCAAAGTCTGCCATAAATGGAGGATCAGTACCTGGAAACAACCTCTACAGCCCTGACCGTCAGCGGAGTCTAGGACACATAGATGAGCCCCAGAGACAGATCTCCAGTGAGGACCTTGTCACCTAGACATCCATCGGGAAAAGACCCCTGGAACCAGTGGACCACTTATACTCTGACTTTGCTGCAGTTGGAACAAACTACTGATTCGTCTGGCCAGAGGGGAACTGGCCCCCTGACTGAGCCTGGTTTCTCCCAAGGTTTTTTCTCCATTCTGTCACCGATGGAGTTTTCGTTCCTTGCCGCTGTCGCCTCTGGCTTGCTTAGTTGGGGACGCTTCATTTCCAGCACAATCATCGACTTGATTGCACAGATATTATATAAACTGAACTAAGCTGGACAATGCCATTACTAAATTCAATAATGAAATGCATTCAGCTGATAATTGAGTGTTAAATCCTGTAATTTTACATTATTGACACAATTTGCCTATTTTGATATTGTGCAGTGCTTTGTTAAAATTTTTATTGTTAAAAGCGCTATATAAATAAAGGTGACTTGACTTGTAAAGATGATGCACAAGAAAGCCCGCAAACAGTTTGCTGAAGAATAAGGACAGGGATTACTAGAGCCATGTCCTGTGGTCTGATTAGACCAAGATAAACTTAGTATAAAGACAAGTGTGTCTCGCCTACAGTCAAGCATGGTGGTGGGAGTGTCATGGTCTGGGGCTGCATGAGTGCTGCCGGCACTGGGGAGCTACAGTTTATTGACGGAACCATGAATGCCAACATACACAGTGATATAGTGAAGCAGAGCATGATCCCCTCCCTACGGAGACTCGGCTGCATGGCAGTATTCCAACGTGATAATGACCACTGCCTTGCTAAAGAAGCTGAGGGTAATGTAATCTGTGAGGCATCCTCAAACGGTAGGTGGAGGAGCGTAAGGTCTCTAACATCCACCAGATCCGTGATGGCGTCATGAAGGAGTGGAAGAGGACTCCAGTGGCCACCTGTGAAGCTCTGGTGAACTCCATGCCCAAGAGGGTTAAGGCAGTGCTGGAAAATAATGGTGGCCACACAAAATATTGACAATTTGGGCCCAATTTGGACATTTTCACTTTGGGGTGTACTCAATTTTGTGACCAGCAGTTTATACATTAATGACTGTTTGTTGAGTTATTTTTGAGGGGACAGCAAATGTACACTGTTAAACAAGCTGTACACTCACTACTTAACATTGTAGCAATGTGTAATTTCTTCAGTGTTGTCACATGAAAAGATATAATAAAATATTTACAAAAATGTGTGGGGTGTACTCACTTCTGTGAGATATTGTATGTGATTTATAAGTATTAATAATCAGCCAATATGCTAGTAATATGCATGCCAATAAGCAGCTGGTCAATAGTAAGATATGGCCCCCAAAACTAAAATGTTGTCCACTTTTCATCTTCTTCAGTACTTGTGCCCTAACTTCATAAGGCACAATTACTTACATACTAAAATAAAATAAATGGATTCTAACAAAGATGTAAATCTGGACAGTATTAGAATAGTAACTATCTATATATTTCTATATCTTTGAAATATTCTCAAAACAAATCATAATTAAAGTAAAGGAAGGTTTGCATTTCGTCTTTTTAGATGTGTGAATATATTCTTTAATAAAATATTCTTCAAAAACAAAGGTATGCATATTATACGTTTTCACAGAATTATAAACATCCACCAAACATTTAGAGGTCAAATCAGTTGTAGAAGAGGTGTTCAGGAATTTAAGAAATGCAACTCTTTCCACACTTTTCCACCGATGTCTTTGCATTGACACATGTGAACGTGTGACCTGCATCCACTAATGACCTGATATGTGCTGATATATTCACATCTGATTGCTCATAACATCAGCAGAGCACTGTCTTTATTTGTCTATTTCTTAAATCAGCTGTAAAGTTCTTCTATAATGCAGGAATTTAGGTCTGAACTCAGTAGAGATTTGCTAAAGTAGTTTTTCCACTGTCTAGTCTATACATCTAAAATTGAAGCTCTCCGTAGAGAAATCTGATGGAGTGTGGCTCTGGCCGATCTCTATTCAGTCCTGATCGCTCTCGTGAAGCAAACGCAGAGCTAAATATACTTTGGAGAGACGCCAGTGGGAAGCTGTGTTCACTGCGCTCCTGTTGTCCTGATACCACCCAAATCTACTGTACAAAGAAATTAGATGAGGTCATTTGCACTGATGCCACTGATTGGCATAAATCAAGATGAATGTTAATTTGAACATATTTTGCAACATATCTTCCCAAGCATGTTTTGAACTGTATGTCAATGTATTAATATTTTAAGTATTATTAATTGTATTTACTTTAGGTTAAAACTAATCCACAGCGGAAATATATATACTTAGGACGCATTAAATTGATCAAAAAGTGACAGTAAAGACATGGTTACAAGGTAACAAAAGTTACAAGGTTACAAAAGATGTCTGTTTCAAATAAATTATGTTCTTTTGAACTTTTTATTTATCAAATAAAAATTAAATGAATCTCAGTTTCTACAAAAATATTGTTCAGCACAACTGTTTTCAACATTGATAATACAACATTGAAATGTTTCTTGAGCAGCAAATCAGCATATTATTATGATTTCTGAAGATCATGTGACACTGAAGACCGGAGTTATGATAGTGAACATACAGCTGCGCATCACAAAAAATAAATTACAGTTTAACAGATATTCACATTAAAAAAGTGTGAATCTTTAAATTGTTTATGTATTTTTTATAAAAGGGGGCATATGATGCTATTTTAAAGATCATTATTTTGTGTATTTGGTGTAACAGAATATGTTAACATACTTTAATGTTTAAATAACACAGAATTTTTTCAAATACTGTACATTATTGTAGGTCCTCTATGCCCTGCCTCTCTCAAACGCGCCATTTTCTACAAAGCCCCTCCTTCTAAACGCAGTCTGAATATGTAAAATTCGATCAATGTAACTGACCATGACGTTGATTTATTGATTGGGTGGAGCAACAAAGCAGCACCCAGAGCCAGCATAGGATCGAATTGGTCAAGACAACCATTGGGGTGGGGTCTAAGAGCCGAGGTTAAATACCCAGGACACACTTCTCCCCTCGCTCTTGAATTCTCCGCGCTCTTGAATTCCTCTCTCTCCTGAAAATGCTCTCTTTCTCCCTTGAACGCCCTCTCTCTCTGGAAAAATTAACTCTCTTGAAAATGCCATCTAACTCTCTCTTCAGCCATGTGCTCTGGACCACAACCCAGCCAGTTGCTACCATGATGAGAAGAAAAGCCACCTAGTCTCTTTACATCCTTTTATTCTTTTACTTTAGTTTATTTTCTTTCCGTTGAGTTCGTGTGCTATGTTGCGTTTGCCAAGGACAACCAGCCCAAAACTCTGCAAAACCAGCCAAGAACCAACGCCCACTTCAACGACTCCTGAACTCTAAGCCAATCAGCGACTTCGGAGAAACCCCTTTCCCGCAAAGACGGAAGACAAAAGGGAATCCTTAAACACAAAAGCTGCAAGTACAAACCCCCAGACTCTTGCTGAAACTGGTGTAATTTTAATATAGATTTTAGCCTCATTGAAAAAGTCAATGCGAGTGTTAAATATGTGATTGATGGTTGTTCAGGTTTATGCAATTGCACATATTGCTGTAAACATGGGATATCAAATTCTCATTCTCTTAATCTAATCCTTTCCTCACTTTCTCTCTTTCTGCAACGCGTGAATGTGTGAATGCTTGTGTAGATTAGTTTACATGTCTTAGATTTATATAAATAAAGTCTTATTTATATTGAAAAGAGAAATATCTTGTGTTTTGTGCTCACAAGTTAATGTCTTAATCTGTCGATTTTGTTACCGTGATATTTAATAGTGTTTTCACTATATTTTGGGATTTTAATATCCAGTGCAGAGTTTGTTATACGGCTTGTTCAGTGAATCGCCGTGAAACAGTGAGTCTGTTCAAATTCCCTATAAAATCATTAATGATTCCCTTTGAGCTAAATTGACCTGTTTCCCTTATAACAATTTATATATTATATGTTATCATTACAATATGATCATTCCAAAACGCTATAAATCCATTTTAATAGTTTTCATGAAAATGACATTTTTTTACCTAGACCCATACATTTTGTTAATATTCAATTTATCCTGTTAAAATGGTCTGTTGGCTCAGTCTGAACATGTTAAACAATGATTGTTAAATGAAACATCAATATTGTCGATTATAAATGCAAAGTTTTTTTTGTTCGTTTTTTTAACGCTACAAATCCATCCTTTTTTTTTTTTTTTTTTTGGTTTATGTCTTAAAAAAAGAGAACATGCAACATATGACATCAGGGACGCATACTATAAACCGGTCACACCAGCCTCGTGTTGATGTAACCCCCCCCGGGTCCGCACCATCACGGCAAGCGGGTCTCGAACCCGGGTTTCTGGTGCGGGATGCGGGCGCTCTAACGAGGAACGCCAAAGGCTACAGCCTCTAGCGTCAATCGGTTAAACACCACCTTTACTGGTAGGCCTATACACATCTGTTACATTGATATCCCACAGTGGGTATTAACGCGCCACCTGAGAACCTTCTTTTTTTGTTGTTTTTGTGATTTTCTTTGTCCAGTCTGCGTTTTCTACCCCCAGGTGTAGGTCTCACTGGCTCATCCAGGCCATCAAAAGTGTTATTAGAGTTTAAAGCACTCATTTTGAAGACTGAGCACAAACAAACGCTTCAAAGCGTCGTCATGTTGGATTGCATCGAACGAATTCTGATTGATCGAGAGGACATATCGCATTTAGGCTAAAAACAGGTTCGGCGCTTATAGCGGTTTGGAAAAGAACTGCATCTTGCAGTACATTTTAAACAAGGAAATATAGCGATTTGGCATGAAACATTGATGGAGCAGTGAATAGGTTCAGTACACAGCAAAATGGCATGATGAACTATTTTTTTTTTAAATTTGGCGTTTATCGCGTTTTGGAAAAGAGCTCTTCATATACAGACAGTTAATAATGTCCATATTTTTACCATCTGTTCAAGCCGAGAGGAGAACAGAGTCACGTGACAGACACAGTGATGAAGCTCATATGTGTTTGCACACAAACCGTGATTAAGACGATTTCTACATTTCTACACTCTGCTGTGATGTGACCCTCTCTCTCTCTCTCTCTCTCTCTCTCTCTCTCTCTCACACACACACACACACACACACACACACACACACGAAAGATGCATTACTCTACACTGCACATAACTCCGTATTTGAACAGTCAATAGCAAATACTTAAACAAACAATAAAACATACTTACAGTCGCTGATTCAGAAGCGATTCAATGTCATAGCAAAGTCAGAATTTACCCTTTTTTTATAGCCTTCATGCACAGCCAGCCTTGTGCTCTCCTAGGTTCACGAAACTGTAGTCCATAAATGCGTTGCACAAATTCGAACATTGTGTTGTTCTGGTGTAAACAAATCTTAACAATGATTCCTAATTGCATCTACTTTCGGAAGGCTAAATAAAGTGCTTTTGCTTTCGCATAGAAGCACACAGAGTCTCCCTGACACAGCTGCATCAACAGGACAGCGTTACTGAAACCATGCCTTTTTTCTTTGTGTGAACATTTGGGCAGCATTACGCAAATATTTCCACATCATGACATAGACATGTGGGGGCACGTTTGAATGAGGCGTTTCAGCCCGGTCTGGATCAGCCTTCTCTATTAGACAGAATAAATCCTTTTATGGGAGACTTTGAGCTTTGTTATTCTACAGATCTTATACATGCACAAACCGCTACATAATACACTAAAGGAAAGGAAGACAAGAAATCACATCATATGACCTTTAAGTAAATGTAGCTTTGGTGAGCAGAAAAGTCTCAATAACCTTAAATGATCTTACCAACCACAACCTTAGTGTAAATACGTGCCTTTGACCAAGAAACCGTTAGCAGTAACAAACGAAAATGTAATATATATACTGATATAATTACTTTATTATTATAGTTCTTCGTAGTTTTGAAGCATTGAAGCATTTTTTGTTTTCACTTTTTTTTAAAGAAAGATGTAATCTTGAGGTTTTAAACTTATAAATAAATAAATAAATAAATAGTATTCATATGGCCGTATAAAAACATTACACTTGATATTAAAGTGTTTCATTATCCCATAAACATCAAGTGGAAATTGAAGATGAATATACATCAGACGATAAGAACAAACCACAAAGAGAGCCTCCTCACTTCAGAAGAGCAGCAGACGTCACTGAACGGGACAGAAATGTTTCTGTAGACGCTGAGCTCTCTGCTTTCACTGTGAGTTAAAATCTTGATATTGTCTGGCAGCGGGACTGTGATGAGCGCTGTGTGATCGCTCTCCTCATGCTCCACAGGAACGCATTCGAGCGTTTCTCTTTAACGCACAGCTACAGAACTTGTGCTGGGATTTGGACCGGTGTCACTCTGGCAAAAGCCACATTTCCCTCCCATCTGTGCTCCCATTGTCAAAATATGATACAATAATCCAGATGTGAGTAATACGGACACAAAAACGTGTGAGTGAAAAACTTCTTGCAGAGTGAGTGAATGAGACGAGCGCTGCATTGAAGATGTAGATATATAATAAGATATAAGACACTTTTAGGATGTCTGATTAATTATGAAGTAGGTTTTGCAAATCATTGTTCAGTAAGGACTTTTTTAATTACTTAAAATCTCGAAAAATAAATCTGAATCTTTTCAAACTACACTGCATTTATTTTAAAACACTATTTGTGTTTCAACCTTCAAGTGGATTTTGTTATAATGTTCCAACACAAGTAGATTTATTTTTTTATTTGTCAAAATAAAATAAAACTGGTTTAAATTCCCCAAATGCACCACAGTTTTAATAAAACCGCTCTCATATCAGGATGATAAAGTTAATGCATTTCTGTTCGAAGAGTTCAGCGTCTGGCAGAGATGTGCTGGCCTGTCACTTCTCATATCCATGATAATAACCAAGTATAAACTCAGTTGTTCTCTAAATGTTTGATGCAATACTAATGACAGCAGTATTGAAGACAATCACTGGAGTACAGCGATTCTCTGTTACAAAAACATTACAAAACTCAAATCAACTGATATCATTACTTTTATGTTATAAAACAAGCCGATTGCTGCAATACACTCACTTAACACACTTTTTATTCATTCATGTATTTAATTTTATTAATGTAGTAAAGTTTAAGTTAAAAGGGAGTTCAAAATAGGTGTTAATGGTGAAGACAAAATTGGGAACTTGTGGCATATTTAAATCTAGACCGTATTAAAAATATAACACTGTTGCCAGTAGGTTACTGTAATTAAGATTTACAGTAGCAGACTGTACTGTTTTACAGTAAAATACTATTCACTATTACTATTAACTGGTACTCCAAAGTCATCAGTATACTGTAATTCACTCAATTTAATATAGATTTGATTATTTTTATATAGAATTCATTTTATATTTACTCTACATAGGTACTACTGGCATTCAATTAAAACAGATGCAATAATTACAAAATATCAAATTCTTTATTTAAAACATTGCATGTATAACATTTAAAATACAGTCTTCCAACGCTGGAACAGTGCGTCTTCACCATTTCTCCTGTCTTAGGATGTTTTGCAGCGCATTGTGTTGTATCCTCTGAATTCACCCTCATAAAGAATATTTAGGCAACAGAAACATGATGGGGGAAAAGACAAGTAGCCAAATAATACATATCCATCTGCAAAACCCAGGTGCTGCTCCAAAACTTAAGAAATTTAAGAAATTAGTAAAATAAAAGAACCTCAATAGAATGGTGTCAAAGAGGCCATTACAGCAAATAAAAATAGAGTAAGTCTCTGTATGTGGGGTCTGACGTCACAGAAAATTTCCATGATGCAAAGGGTCTTACAGTTATTTACTGTAAAGGGAATTTGCAGTATTATTTTGGGTGATATACAAAAAATAACTGTATAAATTACAGAAATGTCTAACAGTGTACAACGTCACCAAGGCTCTAAATGTCAGGGTTCTGTCACTTCGGTCTAGTGTTATTCATGGTTTTGTGACAGAGACCTGATACTCTCGTCATGTCCTGTTTTCATGTGAGCGTGCGGCTTCGAGTGTGCTTGTGTATTTCATTGGCTACATGCTTTCATGTTGTCATGTCTTGTGTGAACACGTGGCTTATGAGTTTTCTCATTAGCTGCGTGTTCATGTCCTGTTTCGCACATGGCTGGTGATTTTGTTTGCTGGCCATGTGCTTCTGTTTTTTTGTTTTGTGTGAGCACGTGGCTTCTGTCCTAGTTTTCTGTATGCCATGTGCTTTCATGTCAATTTGTCTTGACCCCACCCATCTTGTTACCTGTTTATTGATTAATTTTCCCCAGCTGCTCTCCCTCGTTACCCTCCTCATTTGCTCCCTTTAAAATCTCCTTGTGTTTGCAGTTCCGTGTGGGTTCATTGTCATATGTTGAGTCGTCGTGCGGCTTGTGCCTTGCCTTGTCCAGCCTTGCCTTGTCCAGCATGCCAGTTTGTTTTTTTACCCTACGGGGTTGTTTTTGTTTGTTTTATTTAATAATAAAAAGCCCGTTTTCCTCCTGCAATTGGGTCCTCGCTCTCTTCCCTTCCACCCAACCAGACATTAAAAATGGCTATAACTGCACAACCATTTGTCCTATCAACATGAAAATTGGTGGCACAATTTGGCAACCAAAGTGGCGCACGTGTCTATAAGGACATTTGCGTAACTAAAAAAACATGGCCGCCATTGGCGGCAAATGTTGAGCACCTGTTAGACAAGGAAAACAGAAGCAGATCAGAATGAAACTCGGTGGGCCTGTTCGAGTCATGGCCCTAAAGGTCTGAGATAAATGTGAATGAAATCAGCCGCTGGGGCGATATGTCGCATTTCTCAAGGGCATAAACGATTGTATGCCATGTAGTTTTTCACACATACGCACAATATTTGTATCATACGATATAAATCCTCATTTTGGACAACTTGTAGAACCCCTTCTGTCAATCAAATGGTTTGTTAAATGATTGAGAAGATGTATAAACCTACTTTTGTGAACTAGTCCTAGTTTTTTTTGCTCATTCTGGACAAATCCACTGCAGTACAATTCTCTTGACTCTCTACGTAAATAATTATAAAAGAAAAATTTTGCAATTTACCATTTGGGAAGCTAAAACGGGGTCGTTTAGAAAAGGGGCCGGTCCAAATTTACTCAAAATCCTATAAAGCCTAAAGGAAAACTCAAAACTTCACGAAACCTGGGACCATGGAGAGAGAGAATGACATGTCAGACCGTACATTAGAGACCGGGAACTAAACAAGGAAGAACTGAAACAGGTGAGGAGTAATTAAACACAGACAGAGACTAATGAACTAATAAAGAAGACAGGAACAGGAAGACCAAATAAGGGCATAAGGAAACATAAGGGAGGAAAAACACAGGGACACAAGTCTGACATTACTATTGTAATATTTCACTCTAAAATATTATTATTATTATTATTATTATTTTAGCTGTACTATTACAATAGTAATATTTATGGCTGACTGAATTTCTTCATTTTTGAATGTTAGAAACATTTACGTTGTAGAATTTTATAGATGTGTCTTTTTTTTCTGTCTCAATGTTAAAATGAAGTTAAAAATGGTGGTAAGGGTCAAGCTGAAAGAAAATATATATAAAATGTAACTAAATTAAATGCAAAAAGTATATTATAATCAGTGCTATGACTGTTTTAATGCACACACAAAGCAAAAACCTCTAAAAAGTTCCCTTGGTTGCAGAAGCACCCACATACAGAGAGTTTGACATGAGCTAAAACAAACCAGACATGTCATTATTACATCCAGAGAGCATACACAGTCTGCCATTTATTGTGTAAAGCTGCTTTTGGACTCTACAGAAGTCACACAGCACATGAAGAACATCTATCCATTACATAGTGTGCTATAATCCTTCATTTGTTCAGTACAGCTATCGCTCAGGCTTCTGTCACAGCTCTTGGCAGATCTCTGCTGGTTAGTCTTTTATCACACTGACAGCTTCTTTAATGCATCCATATCAATGTGTGTCACACAGGACATCTGTAAAGCCCTGTGGTGCCACCGGGTCGGAAGAAAATGTGAGACCAAGTTCATGCCGGCCGCCGAGGGCTCAGCCTGCAGTCCAGAGATGGTGAGTCACGCTCACAGGACACATTCATGTCTTTAGAAGCATCTCATATTAAAAATAAATCACATCACACTCAACTCAAACGCTCTGTTTCTTGTCACCGAAGGAGTTTAATCATTGACATCGTTTCAGGGTTCTTCAGCGAGTGACATTAACCCCGCGGGGAGAAAGCCTTTCAGGGGTTTTGTTGTTCTTTCAGATGGGTTTTTAACAGATGTTTAGTGTCTTAAACGAGTGCTTCCAGGGAGGCCGATTTAACAATTCATGCTGAGAATCCTGAAAAACTATCCAGAGCAGGACAATGACGTTCACAAGAGAAGCCGAGGAGATTCATCTGAAGCAGAGGAGAGATACAATCTCAGCCGGATTGTGAGAATGGCAGAGAAAATGATTGGTGTCTCACTGCCACAGCTACAAGACATCTACACAGAGCGTTGTGTGCGAAGAGCTGATAGCATCCTGAAGGACTGCGCACATCCATTTTAAGGATTGTTCTCATTGATGCAGTCAGGAAAAAGATACCGCAGCATAAAACCAGAACAAATCGGCTGTTCAATAGCTTTCTTCCTACAGCAATTAGGCTGTTAAATCAGAGTTTGTGACTTTTTTGTGGCTTATTCTTTTTAACACATTTAGAGCATTTTAAATAACTTTACTAGAATAGTTATGCTTCAGTATTTTAAATAATTTTATTGAATGTATATGTATTTATATAATGCACTGAAATTGTAAGATGTGGACGTGTGAAACACAATTTTGTTTCTATGTGACACATAGAAATGTCAAATAAAGTATCAAATCAAAATCAAATCAAATAAAAAAGTACATTTTTATGAACTGTACTTGCTGATAATATAATATAATTTAAAGAGAGACACGTAAATGACTGTTTCACACTTTTAAAAAGTGCACTTTGTTTTTATAATCTTATGCCGTGCTTTATAAGAAGTTTATAAGCAAATAAGATTAAGTGCTTTGTATAAGTGTTTATAAGAAGTTATAAGCAAATAAGTTCACTTATTTTGATGTGTTGACTAACATACTGAAGCACATGTGAAAGACTTATAACTATATATTTGTTATTATAATTTGAACTGTAGTCTGTAATTTGATATTACATTTAAAATGAATGTTTTAAATGTACTAAATTGCAACTTCATTATAAATGTGTAGTTGCAAATAGATTTAAATACATGACATATAATTTTCAATAGACATTGAAGTATATTTTACTTTATCGTAAAGGCCTGTCAGTATATTCAGCAGTACATTAACCATATTTCAAAGACAATAGAATTATGAAATTACAATTGTGTCAAAAAAGCACCAAGTGGGTAAAAATTGTAATACTTAGATTTACATTTAGACTATAATAGATATTCATTGCAATTACCATGCAACTGAGTGTCCGGGAATATTACAGTCCGTTCACACTTAAGATATTATTTTAAAGTATATTGTTTCCGTCATAAACACTCTTTTTATAGGATGTTAATGTGTACTCATTTTATACAAGAAAATGAGTGAATGCAGTTCTGAAAACTGCTGGCGATGTTTCCAGACCTCATTTGGGGTATGTCTGTCATCTCAGTCCCCTTAGTCTTTAATTCATCCAAACACTTAAATCAGATTTTAAGTGTGTGGTGTGGATCTACGGGATTTTTGAACAACTAAAGGAGGTGCCAGAAACACCAAAAATGAATCTGCACTACTGATCTAAACCTCGTCAGACAGACAGATCAGTGTTGTGTTAGACACCGTATTCATCATTGCTCTCGCCCCATAGGATGACTTTCCACTTATTCTGGTCCTTCATAGCAGATTGGGTTTCATGTGGGCCTCGGCTGACCTCCTGGGGCACCTCTGTACTATCATACATTACCGAAGTGGGTTTGGGGCATAAGGGTAACTACAGACCCGTCTTGAGCTCTGCCAATCAGGGAGGAACGAACACACTTTCCTGGTCTCCGGATGATACAGAGGCCAGCGCTGGTGGTCTGGATGTCTTTCACACTTGTTCCTCGAGGCGGCTCTGGAGGTGTTTGGTTTGTGATATATTAGACATGACAGTTTAATCCGAGTGAGAGCCAGTGACGGTCTCCTCCAGGAATCCAGCGCGGCTGCATTTAGGAAATATCAGCGCCGGCACATGAGCCAAAGACTTGGTTACAAACAGGGTGTGAAGAGCGCTGGACTGGGACTATTCTTCAATCCCTCTTTAACCTCTCGCAAAGAGCTGGATTAGATGGAATTGCTGCCTGATGGGAATTAAAACTAATCTGTGAAGCTGGACTATTCAATCACTAATTTTCACAATCTCATGTTCTTCCAGACCTTTCCAAATTCCCCTCAATTAAACACAGAATTAGTGAAATTGCATTAAAATCGAAAGACTGGATCTGTTCAGCTCAGTAATGACAAAAAGTATCATAATGCATGACTCATACACAATATTACATTCAGGGTTGCACTTTGTATAGTTTTTTTGTGTGTGTGTGGGGGTGTAGTTGCAATTTTTTTCATAAAAAAATTATGAAATTTAAAAATGCACTAAGAAAAACAGATTTCCTGTGTTTGTATATAGGTATGTACAATTTGGAAAGACATTTTGGGATTAAATATAAATAAAAAAGATTATTTATAAATAATAATTATAATATTTCTCTGTAAAATAAAAACACTTTCTACGAAACAATAATAAAATTTCTATCTTGCATTCCAACTGTAAAATTACTGCAAACCGTTGAATGGTATTTCGATGGAAAAACCGCTGTTGATAAAAGCTTCTCATTTCAAACATGTAAAGATAGTTGGTGCGTGTTGCATTTCCAAATGTATGTTGAAGTGACTCAAACTCAGAGCAGATGCAGATGGAGTTCATGTGAAGCAGCATTTACTGTGAACCGAGATGACCGAGATGCTGAAAACAGTGAATCATGAGCTGCTCACGAGTAAATGAACACACGTTCCACTCTCACTAATTTATTACTAATTTATTAGTTTATTTATTTTATTAAATTGCTGGCTCTGTGATATGATAATCACAGTAAGTCATACTACGATTATAGATTTATTTCAATGAATCAAACAGCCCTAATTCTGTATCTTCCAAAGTCATATAATTTAACAATCCCAAATTTAAGTTGATACTCACTGAAACTCCTCCCAACTGTAGCTACAGACATCAGTTACTTTTTTTTGGTCATGAGGCATGTGAGACCAATGAGATCTAATTGTTAGTTATCAACTAATAAATAAATCTCAGTCTGTTCCTCATACAGAGCGTCATGTGACTCCAGCAGACATTAAAAATAGTGACTGCATCATATTACCTATTTTTATGATAATTCAATTGTTTGTTTTGTCATTTTGAAGATGTACATTCATTATACTGAATAGAAAAGATCAGAAATTATGTTCTTTAAGATATTTATTTTTGTGCTCATACAAGTTTGGAAAGTGAGAAAAGGGTGACAGAATATTTATGTTTGTGTCTACTGTCCCTTTAAACATAAAGACCATTATCGCCATTATAAATATAAAGACTATTACCATTATTGTCAGTCAGACTGATGTGTGTGTTTCTGTGTTTTTTTGCAGTGGTGTCGTCGTGGTCAGTGTGTAAAGCAGGGTGATGAAGGTCCAAAGCCGGTTCATGGTCAGTGGTCATCTTGGTCTGGCTGGTCCAGCTGCTCGAGAAGCTGTGAGAGTGGAGTGACCTACAGAGAGAGACACTGCAGCAGCCCCAGGTACATTCACGCTATATAGAAAAAAAATCTAATTAAAGTGTCCCTTTCCCAACAAATTCAAAAGGGTGACGTGAAAATCATGCACAACAGGATTTTAAACAAAAAATTGAAATAATTTATTTCAAAAGAGTAAAACTCGATACTTGAAATTAATTTGCTCCACATCCAAGAATGTATTATATCCTATATTAACCCTTTCTTCAATACAGAGCAAATAAAATGCAAGTGTTGTCACAAAACAAGCCTCAAACCACAGGTAAGTGCAAAACTGGATGTTTATTGACAGGATGCTGAGGGATGGGAAAGGAGAAGCAGAGGCAGGTGAGGATAAGCACAATGATGGTTAGAATGTTTCTAAGCTGAGTACTGATGATGGGTCTCTATTGCAGGTTCGTTGGAGATCGGAGATATGGTCGCTGGAGAATCAATGGCAGAACTATACAGGTAAGTATAGTGTAGGGAGTCAGGAACAGTTCAATGAAGTGAACGGTATACTGGGCGGTGGGTATCTGAGAGGTACATGTTCTTAAAGTAAGACTTGATTAGTGACAGCAGGTGCTCAGAACTCAGGTGACTGATCTGGTGATTGTCCTGAATGGTGACTGAGGTGATTGTGATGAATGCCTGACATCGCCCCCCTACCCCAGGGTTTGGCTCCTGATGCCCTCAAGTGACGACGGGGGTGGCCATGGCCTCTGGGTGCAGGACGATCAGGGTGGGTGTGATGGAAGAATGTCGTCCCTGGCTACCCAGGAACGGTCCTCGGGGATTCCAAAGTTTCTGAAGAGGTGTGAACAGATTTTCTGTGGTTTTGAGCGTGGTTGGCAGCCCCTTGAGTGGTTCTTGCAGGCCTTGGAGAAGCAATCTACTGCTACCAATATACAGGTATAGCCGTCTGAGTTAGGTAACTCGGTCACGAAATCAATCCCAATGTGAGACCAGGGCATACTAGGCCACCAGTACCGAGCTTGGAGGAGCGAGAGGGTCCATTGGCTGCCTGGAGGTCCAGAACCCGGTGTATTGTGAACTAAGCACAGAAGGGATTGCCGTTGGTAGGTGGGTACGTACGCCCTCCCTTCTGGGCCTCCTAGCGAAGTGGGTTCAATTATAAATGTGGCTTAGATGTCTTCATCGATGTTCCATTGAAGAGGACTTACAATCAGGTCTGGACGGAGAATTTGCTCAGGATCATAAGGTGAGTCTGGTGAATGTATACGAGAAAGGGCATTGGCTTTATTGTTACAATTTCCTGGACAGTAGGTTATGGTGAAATTAAACCTGGCAAAGAATAATTCCCAGCGGGCTTGGAGAGGATTGAGTCTTTTGGCATCTCTGAGGTTCTTGTGATCCCTGTGAATGGATGATTCGCTCCTTGCAGCCAGTGCCACCACTCTTCCAAGGCAAGTTTGATGACCAGTAACTCCAGGTTGCCGATGACGTAATTCTGCTCCGCTGGGGTCAGTTTCTTTGAATAGAATGCGCAAGGCTGGAGACGAGGAGGCTCCCCATAATATTGGGACAGCACGACCCCGATGCCGGTGTTGGAGGTGTCCACTTCCACTGAAAACGGAACATTAGGATCTGGATGCCGAAGGATGGGGCCGTGCTGAAGTTCATTGGATGCTTCGTGGACACTGGAGGACATGGAATTGGGATTTCCTCGGAGCATGGAGGTTAAAGGAGAAGTGTGCTGACTGAAATCCTTGATGAACCGACGATAAAAGTTAGGAAATCCTAGAAACTTTTTAAGCTCTTTCGCGGTCTGAGAAGGAGACCACTCCTTGACAGCTTCAACCTTCCCCTGGTCCATCTGTATTCCCGCTTGGCCGACGATGTAACCCAGGAACTGCACAGTGGGCGATGGAATTCACACTTCTCCAGCTTCAAGAAGAGATGGTGCTGATGGAGCTTCTGTAGGACCTGCACAACATGTTGGCAATGGTCGGCCAGGTTCCGGGAGTAAATGAATATATCATCAATGTAGACGATCACGAAGCAGTGGATGAACCCCTGGAACCCTGGTTCATGAAGCCCCGGAAGACAGACTTGACTAGCCCATATGGCATAACGAGATACTCATAGTGGCCAGATGATGTAATGAATGGGATGGACAATGGGTAACCTCTACCCTTAGGGAGATTAGCTCCAGGCAGCAAGTCAATGGCACAGTCCCATGGTCGATGAGGCAGTAGATGGGTGGCTCTCTGCTTGTTAAAGATATCCTGGAATGCCCCGTAGTCAGATGGGACTGTAACCTTCTCACGAGGTTCAGGAATTTCTATGAGGGCAGATACAACTGGAACTGAGTGTCGGCTTGAGAGAGGCTTGGGTAGGGAAGCAGTAACAATGCTCGCTCCAGCTCCACCTCTCACAAGTCCCCTCTGATCTCAGGAGAATTGAGTACCAGCCAGGGTAGAGCCGAGCCGTTTTAAAAAGCTTTGAGTATTTAACCTTTTCCCGATACAATTGGGTTTAAAGATTCACTGGTTCAGAACGCTTCACTTCGCCATCACTACTGATTTGTCTCTATTGCAGGTTCGTTGGAGATAGCCAATATGGAACAATGGAGTCGCTGGAGAATCAATGGCAGAACTATTTATCGGTAAGTATAGTGTAGGGAGTCAGGAACAGTTCAATGGAGTGAATGGTAGACCAGACGGTGAGTATCTGAGAGGTGCGTGTTCTTATAGTGAGACTTGATTAGTGACAGCAAGTGCTCAGAACTCAGGTGACTGTGATCTGGTGATTGTCCTGAATGGTGACTGTGACAAATTCCTGACAGTTGTACTCCTTTGTAAGAATGTATATTACAATCATGTAACATTTAAAATGAAAAAGTGTGCAAGATCCTAGTGAATCACTACTATTCAAAAGTTTGGAGTCAGTAAGTATTCAGTATTGTTTTTTTATATATATATATATATAATTTATACTTTTATTAATCAAGGAAACAGTAAATTGATCAAAAATGGCCGTAAAGACGTTTATAAAGTTACAAACATTTTCTATTTCGTATAAGTGCTGTTCTTTCTGAACTTTATATTCATATGTGTATTATTTATTTATTTTTAAAATAAGAAAAAATGAAGATTTTTTCTACAACCAAACAGTTAGTGAATATTTTGGACTTGGTATGAACAGAGACTCTCTTTAATTTCCTATCTGCTATAGCATTCCCAATTATCTCAAGGCAAGCACAAACATCTTCAGAAGTACTGGTTTTGAATTCTTATCTTTGCTCATGGAAACACATTTTCAGCCAATCACCTGAACCTTATGCCATAAAACTCTCTATGGAAGGCAAGCTAACAGAAATAGAGACATTAGGATACATGTGATCCTGTGAAATACTGTAGTTCTACGTATTTTTAATTTCCCACAAGCAGGAATTGTAATAACAGGGGTCAGTGGCGTTGAGATCCAAATGCAGCTTTATTAATATAAACAAGAGGTCAGACAGGCAAAGTTCAGTAACGAGAACAGGTGAAACAAAGGCAAGGCAGAATCATCAACAGGGGCAATGCAATGGTCGGGGCAGGCGGCAGACAGAGAGGATATCACAATGCAGGCAGGGTCAAAAAGGCAGGTAGAAAATTGTCAGAGTCGTGAGAACAGTCCAGGTAACAACAGGGAAATACACTTAGGGTAAATGCTCGGAAATGTCAGACGGGGCTAAACAAGACTTTGCGGTGAGTGCATGGAAGTGTGCTGCTTATATGTGTGTGTGTGAATGAGGTGCAGGTGTGGTGAGACAATCAGGGCTAATGAGTGATTGGTGACAGCTGTGTGATTGGTGCAATGGTGGGTGGGAATGTGTGTGTCGTAAGTGCAGTGACTGATGGGAGTTGTAGTCTGAGGTGGAGTGATGTGCAGCTGTAGTGTGGTGCAAGAGTCCATGTGGTAAAATGGCAACCAGATTTGTGACAGGAATATTATAAAAACTGCTGCATGGAAAATTGCTGGCATTGTAAGAGAGTTTGATTCTTGCTCTGATAATCATTCATCTTGTTCATCATGATGCTTTATGCACTGCTGCACTTTATATACAAACTCTTCCTCAGCAGAAATTTCATTTTAAGCGTCAATAAAATGGATTCCTTGTCAAAATAGACAGACATCTTAATTTCATTGGCAATACATCTCATTACTACAACAAACATTACAGCTGCTTGGCAACCCGTGAGTGATTGGATGAAGTTGCTGTTGCTGTAAATCAGGATGTGTCTCTTCTTTTCTTTTCTCTCAGACCGATGTATGGCGGCAGGTTTTGCGAGGGCTTGTCTCGCTCTTATAAACTGTGTAACACCGCTGACTGTCCTCAAAACGCTGTGGACTTCAGAGCTACCCAGTGTGCCGAGTTCAACAGCAAACCCTTCCGTGGATGGTACTACAAGTGGAAACCCTACACACATGTGGATGGTTGGTATAAACGTGTGTTTGTATTGGTTGAGGAGATATTTTGAAAGAAACGAGCCAGTGCATTTTACAAAAATCCGGGTAAAAACATTTATTGTATTATGTTTAATATTAGTATGTCCAGCCTTCACATAATATTCACCCCTTTATTCGTTCACATTTTGTTTCTGTTACTTCTCCAAAGTGTAACACATGGAAAATGTGTCTTCCCTCCACCTCATTATAAATTCAACACATTTATGCACCAAAAATGATTAATGTCTCTGAAACGAAAAACGAATATCCCACATCCCCCACCAAAAGAAAAAAAAGTCATTTGTTTCTATGCCGTCCTTTAGAAATGATTAGTGTCATGCATCTTCATGCAGTATGCCTGGAATATCTATTCTTCAGCACTAAGTGTATTGATATTTGATTAATTAGATGGAGAAAGTTGGATCAGGTTCTATCACAAATCTGATGTATTTCAATCTATTTCATAGTGTTTACCATGTGCATTTGTTCATTGGATCGGATCATCACACTTAATGCAGATTGTTGGATGACTGAATAAGTTCTCATGAAGTGTCTTTCTGTATTTGGCTTCATCCATGTTGGCATAAATGAAAACAAGCCTTTAAGGCCCTCCTGAAAAACAGGACAAATCTGAAAAATCTGCCATTTCTTCCATTCTTGATGACTTTTCATTAGGAAATGTTGCTGGATCCATATTTGTGTTGCTTCTGGAACCACATTTCATATCACCAAATCATTTTAGGAATTTGGGGTTGAGTTTATCCTTGTGAAAAACAAATAAACTTTAGCATACTTATCAAAAAAGCACTTATTATGGTTTAGAATGGGGATGGGGCTTCTTCAACAGACCGGACTGGTCTGGTTTTTCCCTCTGATTTTAAGGTGAGTTAGTGAAGGGATTGAGATGGGACAGAGTTTGTCATGCTTCTAGGAAGATCCTGAGCTTTGTCCGCCATTCTATAACCATTTCCAGCTGTTTCACTCCTAGCAGCTTGATCTCAAAGCTTCATTAGTTGTGAGACTCACTGAGTCAGTGAAATTTGGTGTGCTTTCAGAAAATTGAACACAGATGGATTTGAAAGCAACGCAGTTGTACCTGGTTAACATATTTAGCGTGATTTCAGAGTTTACATTTCTAGTTTGATTGAATAGTTTACACAAGTTAGACTATTCAAACCAATCATTTAAGATGTCTATGTAAATATACTTTCATTTCGGAATGTCACAGAGCAGGAATCCTGGGGTGAATACTTTTGAATAAATTGTCCACAGGTTATAGGATGTGTGTTTTTAGGGAGCTATGCCTGATATTCCTGTGTGTGTATATATATATATATATATATATATATATTAGTGGTGGGTCATATCGGCGTTAACGCGTGAGACTCTTATCGGCGATAAAAAATATCGCCGTTAATCTATTCTCAAAGTTGGGTTG
Organism: Gymnocypris eckloni scoliostomus; assembly: GCA_027564155.1. Taxonomy (NCBI): domain Eukaryota; kingdom Metazoa; phylum Chordata; class Actinopteri; order Cypriniformes; family Cyprinidae; genus Gymnocypris; species Gymnocypris eckloni. Next base: position 28,165,622 of record CM050424.1, on the reverse strand, counting down.
GGAGCTGGGTCTATACTACTCAAGCTAGGATGACTTTCACCCTGATATTTTAGCGGATGTATACCTAGCCGAATTGCACTGTAGGGGCGAGAAGCGAGTCTTCGAACTAGAGGCTCGCAGTCCGTGATGGACAGATTGTTAACGGCTGGTCTATGTGGTAATACAATCGGGCAGGACATCCAAACGCTCACCTATCATTCATCAACCTCAAATATGGCTTTTCATCTGAAAGATGTATGTAGTAGCAACTTTACATGGCCGCTCAATATGATGTTAACCTAGAGAAATGTGCGCTATTGAAGTGTTTGTGTGGAAGCGCGTTTGCTGCAGGACAGGCTCCGGTGCGTTCACTTGCTCTTAAAATCTCCGTCATTTTTGGTCATACAGATAAAAGTAGCCTAATACATCTTTCGAATCTGTAAAGACTCTACGTTTATTTGTGTGCACTCAGAATAACAACGAAACGTTGCGCTTTTAAGCAAACAGGATGCGCTTTAGGTCTCATGTGAACTTGAGAATTCACTCCCGTGTCACCCTCTGCTTCGAACCTGTGTGTATGCCTAACGTTACTGTGAAATTACCACATCAAACGTGACGTGCTAACATGGATGCAGCTATGAAGCCGCCGGGTTTGCTTCAGGGAAAATTTATTTTTAAGAAGCTTCCCAATGGAAACTAAACAGTTCATCACGACCTCTTGTGTATCCCTACAGTTCAAAATTCATGTTTAACTGAATAAACAGTTAGTAAACACAAGTACATCTTATTGAACATAGTTTATTTTCATCACCAATTATCATAGTAGAACAGCTTTCTCAAGCAGTTTGTGATGCATTTTGGAAACAGGAGATGAGCCCCTGGTCTAATGCGCCACCTGGCTTGAGAAACCCGTTCTCAAAGACTTACTTTTAGCCATTATTTGGGTAGCACGCATATTCTGAATGCCTTCGGCAGAATTCAAATGAGCCATTTTAATCTAGATTAATCTAGATTAATTTCAAAATTAATCTAGATTAATCTAGATTAAAAAAAATAATCTATGCCCACCCCTAATATATATACATATAAATGGGTGTGTATGTGTTTGTTTGTTGTTCCAGATCTGGACGTATGTAAGCTCTACTGCTTCGCTGAAGGTTATGACTTCTTCTTCGCCCTCTCCAGTAAAGTCAAGGATGGGACGATCTGCTCACAGGACAGCTCTGATGTCTGCATTGATGGCATTTGTGAGGTAATGTACAATATTCACAATATTCTAATTCTGACACAAAGCAAATACTGCATAACATGAGGTCTTAAGTCACTGTCTGTGTAGATATTATATACATGTAGATACTATAGACACCAGTGTTGGGGAAGTTACTTTAAAAAGTAATGCATTACAATATTGCGTTGCTCCCTAAAAATGTAATTAATAGTATTATTGAATTACTTTTTATAGAAAGCAGCCTAATGCGTTATGACTTTTGCATTACTTTTTCTCCTCTGGTCTGGACTTGCTTGTTTGTTTTTAACATAAAAAAGGCTCATGTAAAAGCCCTTTCACACTAAAAGTGAAATGAATGAGCCAACTTAAATTTAAAAAGCTCAAACAAATCTTGCAGCTGTGCTGCCATTATGGATTGCATGAAGAAAGGGACACAAGAAAAGAAAGTTCAACACATTCATCTGAATCACACACACACGCACAAAAATAACAAAACACAAATGTTATGATTATCTAAAGTCATTTTAACAACATTAAAGTCTCTGGTTAATAAAATGGGATTAAATGCATAACAAAATATTTGTGTTAACTAATTTTGCAGGTTTGCATAATATTCTGAGTTTGCATTTTACTGCCTTTATTAATTTTGAGGAATACTGAATCTGTTTTTGTGCAGGTGAGATTAATAAATACATGTTGACATTTAGTCTATAGAACTACAGAGACATCATCTTCACACAGCGCACACAACTGCACTTACTCCCAATTTCTCTCAACACGGAGACAAGAGAGCTGTCAGTCAATACATGGGAAACAAAGCAACAGGTGTTACTTATTTTAAAAAGTAAAAGTAATCTGATTCCATAACTCTCGTTATTTGTAATGCATTATCCCCAACACTGGTAGATACTGTCTGGTCTTAGTCTAGTTACTTGAAAGTTGTTAATTGAAGAGCAATGTGGTGTAAGTAAATTTCAGCTGAAAACGTGTTGAATGCAAAATATGCGTGTTGTATTCTCTGTGGTTTGTTGAGTTGTAATGCATGGCTACATTTAATAAAAGCATCATGCTGTTGGTTGTTTCGGTTTTCTCTGGTAATGGACTACTGACACAATGTTATCATCAAAACCAGAGAATTTTAAGAGGATTCATCTGTAGTGAATTCTCCCAATGATTGGTTTTATGTTTTCTTCTTCTGTGGAAATCCCTCTTGAGAGGCAAAGCGATCAAATGCTTTTCATCTCAGTTTAGTTCAGAGACCTGAAAAAAACATTGTTCTGAAGACTTTTGTTCAGAACACACATCAGTTTCATATTGCATGTTTGGATGTTTGTGGCGAAAGAGCCAACTACTATTTTGTTCCATTAAATTTGACTTTAGCTGCTGAGTTTTACTGACAACATTTCAAATCTGCTGTTAAATTAAAAGAGAAATTATGCTAGCATGAATTAGTGATAAATTCCAGTGGACCAGAACAATTGTAGTTAAGCGGATTTAGTTTAAATAAGCAGTATAATGAATCATCGGAATCATTTGTCATTTCATGTTTTAGATTATCCATGAGTCGATGACAGAAGTAGTTTGCACTGAAAACATTACACAAAGAACATTCAGCTGAGAACATTTGATCTGTGTTTATTTGGACATGCATGTTGAAAGCATTACCTTCTTGTGTTTCTTTTTCTAAGATTATTGTTTGTAGTTTGAAGCATCTTCTACCTCTTTATTAATACAATGTGTTTATATGTGAGCTTGTGTTGCAGTGGTGTGTGGTGGTCTTCTGAAATAAGGAGTCTTACCCCTGTTTGGTTTTGGGCTTTTAGTCCTTGGTAAAACTCTAAACGTTTAATAATGGTGGAGACTGGGCAGTCACTAAAAACAGCTCAGATCATTATTTTAAATGTGATTTGATTTGGACATGACAGAAAATGCTGATATCTGAGTGAGTTGTTTTCTGTATAATTAACCCATTCATTTCCACCATTTTGACTCAATTGTCCAATTTGAGGCATTATCACACTGACCACATCATTGGCCAATCACAGCTCCATATATTTGTATTTTTATTTTCCTTTATTTAACCAGGAAATCACATTGAGATAGTTATCTCTTCTTCCAGTGACACCTGGTCAAGACGGCAGCACATCAAGTCTCATGCAAAAAGAATCACAGAGACACAAATTACACAATCACAATTCATAAATTAAATCAGGTCATGAAAAACAATTACAAGTATCCTTTAAAACATACAAAAGACATTTAAAAGTACTCAATGTTGGAAGTGTGTCAAGATTAATTACATCTTGCAATTCATTCCAGTTCCAAGGAGCGTAAGCGGAGAAAGCACATTTATCAAATTTTTACAATACCCTTGGAACTGTTTACCGAATACAAGAACCCGATCTAGTACAACGACGGTTAATATATAATCAATTAGAAATATAAGATGGTAATCTACCTAAGAGAGCCTTTATGATGAATAAATACAAATGTCATTTGTAATCCATGGAGGCACCTCCTCATCTCTCGTGACATTTTTGTCTAATTTTACTGAACTGTTGTTACTGGAATTATGATTATGAGTGCTTTTTCTGCTTGTGTGCTTGCTGAGAGCTCCTGATTTGTGTTTTCCAGAGAGTGGGCTGTGACAGGGTACTGGGATCCAATGCCGTGCCGGATCTGTGTGGCATCTGCAACGGCGACAACTCCACCTGCAAGATCTACAAAGGCCAATACAACAAACAACATTACCTGAGCCGTACGTGTCTGTCTTTGCTCTCCGAACACTGGGAAAAATAGCACGTCCTGGTTTTACGGAGTTATATATGTTCCTAGGTAAACATATTTTGTGGACCCTGAAACAACATTTTAATCCAAAAATTGAATATTGACCATATCCCTACACCTAAACCCATGAGTAATCCATAAAATCAGAGGACATGATAGATTAATGACACTGATGGACAAGTACCAAACACTGATTGTAACTTGTAACTGATTGCCTAAACTTCACTAAAACTATAATCTGGTACTTCAAATCTGATTGGTTGAATCACAAAGTGGTTCTAGGGTCAACAAAGATGTTGATCCAGGAACACGTTGCACATCATTAACACAGTTAAATGCCACATTTCTTATAATGGATTTATTTGATTGTTTTAAATTAACTTAATTTAAAAGTTATTATATTAGTTTTAATGTCCTTTAATTGTTACAAAAAATAATAGTAATCAGGCAGGCTGAGAGAGAGACCATAGGGTCCAGTCCTGGATGACAGTTGGCCAGAGAGGAAAAGGGACTGCAGGAAATGACCAGAGGTGGCAGCGGTGGCCTGACATGAACACGAAGCTCAACCACTCCTCACTCGTGATCTCTCTTGGCAATGCATTAGCTTAGCTGTGTGGCAGACCCTGGGAGAAGACCGGTAGCACAGCCTGCAGGACAGGACTGAAGACAGACAAGTGACTGGAACAAAACCCAACAAGTTAATAGATGGGAAATACTCAGTAGCTTAAGGTAGAAAGAAAAAAAATAGCAAAACAGAGGTTAGAACAACTAACTGACAAATCAAGGGAGAAGGGGAGCACAACATAAAGGAGCGGAGAACATGGGGAACAGGTGAGTGAGAACAATCAGGCAAGCAAGAACTAAACAACGCGGCGTGGTAAAGGGAAACAAGAAGGCAGGACGAGTGGATAATATGGCAGACAATAACAAAGACAGAGCCATGTGCGCAGACACAAAACAAACATGGAAACACTGAACAATGACAGGACAGACAAGACTGTCAGGGGAGACAGTCCTGACAGTCCACCAATCACCCCCCCACCCCCCGCTACCCGCCCTCCAAAGGACCAAACCGGGCATTAACATCCATGGTGGCAACAACTATTATGTTCGTGGGAACATGGAAGACCTAAACTGGCCAGGAAACACAGAGGGAGGGAATGGGTGGGTGGGAACAGGACCGAGCAAAAGGTTCATGGCAGACCAGGGAGGTCCTAGCATAATGTGACCATAACTAGGAAACATAGGGGGTGGGAACTTGACTGGACGCACTCTTGGGTTGAGGGACTGGCCTTACTGCTCTGGTCTTCAAATTGGGCTTGGTAACAGTGAGAGAAATGGGGGGTTACAGAAATGACAGGGAAGTTAAATGTCCTGGGAGTGGGTTCAGAGACAGATTTTGGTGTGTCATTTAGGGTAGCAGAATCAGACTTTGATAGTGACTTAGAGACTTCCTCAGGGCAGGGGCCAACACTAGGCTGGGCTCTGGAGCTGAAGCTGACACTGGAGCGGACTCAAGGGCTGGAGCCAACACTGGAGCGGACTCAGGGGCTGGAGTCAACACTGGGAATGCTCTCTCAGGAGCGGGCTCAGCAACTGCTGTCTCTGGGGCGGGCTTGGGAACAATTTCCACTGTTGCGGCCTCGGAAATGCACTCTCTGAAGCAGACTCAGGGGCTGGAGCAGATACTGGGACTGCTCTCTCTGGAGCTGGAGTGGGCTCTGTGACTGCTCTCTCTGGAACAGGCTCGGGAACAACCTCCTCTACAGCAGACTTGGGAACTGCTTTCACTAGATCAGATTCGGGAGCCACTCTCTCAGGAGCGGGTTCGGGGACCGCCCTCTCTGGAGTGGGCTCTTGGACCACCCTCTCTAGAGCGGGCTCTGGGACCGCACTAATTGAAGCAGACTTCAAAACAACCTCCTCCATAGCGGACTCAGGGAGCTCCTGGAATGTAGCAGACTCAGGGGGCTCCTGGACTGGGGCAGACTAAGGGTACTCCTCTTTGGGAATTGCATACTTGGTGGCCATAGTAAGGGTGGTGAGAATTTTCCCTTGTGGACATGATGAGGTTGGCAAGAGATTCTTGCTTATGAACAGCCTCCATGGCTGTTACTGTCAGAGCGGGGTGCTCGGAGATGGCACTGAAATGACCGCCATGACCATGAAGTTAAGAGCAGGTCACTCATGCACAGCCTCTGGGTGCACACAAGGAACAGCCGGAAACACTGAGATGGCCTCCTCGACCATAACGGGCTGACTGAAAGCACACTGAAAGCTCAACAGGAAACTTGATTAACAGGAACATCTGTTGACTTCACATGACTAGCAGGAAAATGTTTTGACTTCACATGGCTAGCAGTAATGGCATCCATGGACTCAACTGGGTAAACAGGCTGCTTGAAACTGGCCTCCGTGGCCAGAACAGGCAAAATGAAAGCCTCTGCATCGGCCTCCGTGGCCATGACAGGAGAAGCAGCCTGCTTAGGAAGAGCCTCTGTTGACATGACTAACAGGAACATTCTTAGACTTGACATGACTAGCAGGAACAGTCTTAGTCTTGACATGACTGGCGGGAACATATTCTGTGGACAAGACAGGATTCAAAAACATTGCTTCAGTGGATGTAATAGGAAGAGCATTAGACTGCACAGCACGAGCCGTTCTCTTCCTCTTCCAACGGATAAAAACTGTGTAGTTGACCGCCTCTGTAGTATCTGTACATAACTCGGCCAACACAGGCGGAGAGCTAATAATCTTGGTCATCTCAGAGGAGACAGGAACTGGCCCAGTGGAATGTGAGAAGTTGGGAACATACCTTATAGACTGAGGGACAACATTATACTTGATTAATTTTTGAAAAACAGAAGTGCACTCAGTTGACTCTGGGAAGCCAGAGGTTGACTTGATAGGTGTCTGGTGAAAACTTAATTGACTGATTAATGACTGTGGTAGACACAACTTGTTCCTGGATAACGGTAGTGAAGGTGACTGATTCAGGGATGACAGAAGTTGACTCTGGCTTAGAATTGACTTGAACTGACTGGATAGCTGCCAACTTGGCCATCTTGGAAATTACTGGGGCAGGGTTGACTGGCTCTGAAATGTCTGGAACCGGTCTGACTGGCTCTGGAGTGACTGGAAGGGGCATAACTGGGTCAAGAATGACTGGAGCGGGCTTGACTGGCTCTGGAGTGACTGGAACGGGTTTGACTGGCTCCAGAATGACTGGAGTGGGCTTGACTAGAATAGAGATGTCAGCAGCGCTCCTGACCATCTCTGGGAAAGCTGAGGTTGATTCGACAGAATCAGAAATAACTGGAATTGCAGACAAGAGATTTAGAGTTTAGATGCAACTCTAATTAAACACACCTGATCCAGCTAATCAAGTGGTTAAGGCTTATTTGAAAAGTACATGGTATGTGAGTTGGAGCAGGGTTGGAACTAAACTCTGCAGGGCTGCGGCCTTCCAGGAACTGAGTTTGACACCCCTGGGTTAGAACAATGAATTGACAACACAAGAGAGAGAGAACACAATATACAGGAGCGGAGAACATGAGGAACAGGTTAGGGTTCGGGTTAGGGTTAGACAAACCAGGATTAAACAAGGCGGCGTGGTAACGGGAAACAAGGAGGCAGGACGAGAGGAGCACATGGCAAACAATAACAAAGACAGAGCTATGTGCGCAGACACAAAACAAACATGGAAACACTGAACAATAACAGGACAGACAAGAATGTCAGGGAGATTTCTGACAATGGCTTGAATTATACCGTTTGAACTTAACATTTCAATGTTGTTTTTACAGTGTGCTCATTTTATCCCCATAAATAAGAAAAATAAGCATCTATTTATTTACAAACAAATTTTTAAATCTAAAATATGTATTTACAGTACATTTAGACATATATATTTAAATACTGTAATTTGGTGGTTTCCAAATTCAGTGTGAAAATATATTTATAAAAATAAACTGTAAATATTTTTTTATATTGTACATTTTAATGTAAGGTTAAATTAATTATGAATAATTATAAAATTATGTCTTGTTAAAAATTATTCTCTACGCGATATAAAGTTTATTAGTCCCTCCTAAGGAACTTACCTATGAAATAATACTGTTTATGTAATCCAGAAAATAGCTATAAATAAAACATGGTTACACTTTATTGTGATATTCTACTAACAGTAAGTATAGCTGCAACTACATGTCAACTAGCAGTCATTAGAGTATTAGCAGACTGTCTGCTTCATATCTTCTAACACTTTATTTTGATGGGTCCACAACATACAACATACTGACTATGAGAAACTTTGCAAGTATATGTCAACTTATTCTACTAACCCTAAACCTAACAGTCTACTCTGAGAGTAAGTTGATATATAGTTGCAAAGTTACTTACTGTATAGTTAATAGAATGTCTAAAGTGGACTATCAAAATAAAGTGTAACCTAAATATTAATTACATTTAAAAATATTGTTATTTTCAAAAATTAAATTAGGATTTCTGCCCTGTCTCTTGTGTAGAGTACTACGGTGTGGTGACCATGCCGGCTGGAGCGCACAACATCCGTGTGATGGAGCTCAACTCCTCCAGCTCTTATCTGGCCCTGAGGAATCTGCAGAGGAAGTATTACCTGAATGGACGCTGGACAGTGGACTGGCCCGGACGACACTCCATTGCTGGGGCTGTGTTCGACTACAAGAGATCCTACAATCGTCCTGAGAGCCTCACCTCCACTGGACCCACCAATGAGACACTGGTGGTTGAGGTAGTAGTTGCTTGAAACTTTTTGATCTTCCATAATTACATAACTGGCCAGTTACAATAAAAATATCACACATTTTTAAAACAACACACATTTTCTATTTATTCACTTTTACTGTGTTCTATAATAAGGCATTTGTGCTCTGCTTTATTGGCTCTATCTAATGAGAGCACTGGATGGTGTGACATATTACTGCTTGCCAGAGTCTGTTTTGTTTTGTATTGTGTAAAGCGTGCATCTCGTCTCAGAATGATGCATTTAACCTGTTAAGCTGCACGAGGACGCCATCGCACTGAACGCTCTTTGTTTGCACATGTCATTGTTTACAAATAGATTAAATGAAACAGGACAAAATTCATCTTGACAAATTTATATATCATTCTGAAGGACCATCCCCCCCAAAACAATTTTTTCAGTTGTTTATTTGAATTTATGCACACGCTGTGATGTACCTGTCATCTGATGGGGACGGAACTTAGCGATCGGCTTTTTGGACAAAATAAACCTTGTTTTTTAACATTTGTAATATATGTGTATGTGTGTTTTGTGGGGAATGTGGCTTTATCTGTATGATAAGTATCTGTGTGGCTGATAATTCATACAAAAGCATATATTTTTTTCTTTTTATTACTCAAATTATTCTTATTGTATTTTTAGTGGTCAAATAAATCACTTATATGATGTCTAAGATTCTGTCTTTAATAATTTAATAATTGAAAAACATACAGTGGTATGTATAATGACTAAAATAGTTTAATAGTTTGTAGAACTGTTCAATACATTTGCTAAATAAATATGTGGGGGGGGGGGGGGTTCTATATATAGTCTCAGGAAAATCTCATCTTTCATGTTATCTTCTTCAGATTTGAAATATAAACTCATGAGACATGTGACTTCCAACCCATTACTTTTCTGGATTGCTCCAGGACTTAATTCAATTATACAAAGAAATACAATTATTTATATTTTTCATTCAGTGTGGTACACTTTTTCAAGGCACTTCAGTCTCTATAACTTTTTTTATATTTTTGAGCATTATCAACTCTGGATGATGGATAGTAAAGCCCAAAGGGTCTTCTTTGCAAAGACACCAAAATTGTGTGTGTGGAAGTCAGCACCTGTTATAATTTTAAGTTTGGTACACTTTTTCAACTGTGAGTCCCAAAATCCCCAAATGGGGAGTGCTGCTTAAAAGGTTAACAAGTCTTGATGTAATTAAGATGAATGCTGATGGGCACAAATAAGTAATTGTAAGTGGCTAGGGAATGACTAGTAGATGACATTTATTAAAAGAAAACCTTATTAAAGAAATAGTTCACCCAAAAATGAAATGCACCCACCCTCGGGCCATCAAAGATTAGGATGAGTTTGTTTCTTCATCAGGTTTGGGGAAATGTAGAATTGTATCACTTGCTCAGCAATGGATGCTCTGCAGTGAATGGGTGCCATCAGAATGAGAGTCCAAACAGCTGATAAAAACAAAGTCATTCACACCACTCCAGTCAATCAGTTAACATCTTGAAAAGACAAAAGCTGAAACAAATCCAGAATGAAGTTGTTTTAAAGGCATCATGACATGAGAAATTAAATTTGCCTTGTCATGACATGAGAAATTAAATTTGCCTTGGCGTATAAGAGGTCTTTATACCATTAAAACATCCTGCAAGTTTCATAGCTTAAAACGTCTTCTACAATATAAGCAAAGCATTTATTTAATCAAGCTCCAAAAATTGCTTTATTTGGATCCAAACGTGTCGTCATCCGGGCACAGTCGTTTACATAAACATGCCTACAGAGCAAGACATAGACGAATAGTCATCTTCTCAACATAGCCCACTTGCCCTGCATTCCATTCGGAAGGGCTCATCCCTATTCCCTAATCCCTTCAAAGGGTTTACCCTCTGGAGTGAGAGCTTTGAAGGGTTGAAGGGTGTAGGGGACCAAACAATGGGGGTTTCTTGAAGTGCCCTTCTGCGTCATCATCCCGTGCCCATATGGAGACACCGTTATCGTGGAAACAATCAGTGCAAAGAATAATGGGGGCCCATCAGTTGTACCCTTCAAAATCATTAATTCCGAAGGGCCCTTTGAAGTGGCCAGTTTTGAGCACTTCGGTTTGGAACGACCCTTCAACATGGCGGCCATGATTGTTTTTACTTCGGAGGGCGATATATCCTGTTTGGAAAGCACCGTTGATCACGCTGAAAGCGAGTGTCAAATAGAAATGATAATCATTGCCGTAATCTTGTCTACACTGGATACAGTAAACAGATAAGATTCACTTTCTGGCACAGTCCATGCTCGAGTCTGTCAGGACAGATGCAGTGAAATAACGTTTGCTTTGACGCATTTGGTTTAAGCAGCTCATTCACGTCTTTGTACAGATATCAGAAAGATCCCAGCATACGGAACAAGTGGTTAGTTTATTTTTAATGGCACCCTGGATCGTGTCTGAGGATTGATAGAGGATTCTGTTTTATTAACGAGGCACGGTGTCATGGAGAGTCACAAAGAAACATTTGTTGACAGATGAACTGCAGCTGCATCACAAACCATAAGTAAATGTTTTGATAATGCTTTGTCTGACTTAAATAGTCCTCCTGAAGGGAAACGGGTGGAGTCCGTAATTGGTTGCTAGGCAGAGGGTATCTGGGAAATGGTGTCCAGAATGAATGGCAGAGGTATGGGATGCCCGTGAGCTCCTCTAGAGGGCACTCCAGCTAGTACTTGTTCTACTCAAGAAATAAAGAAGAATGGTTTCGTGATTTCCAGTGTGGTCGATGGTTTATTAGGTCTTGTGTGTTTGTCCTTGCACAGGTTCTCATGCAGGGCTGGAATCCGGGCATTCAGTGGGAATACACACTGACCAAAGAGCATACAGAGCGACGCAGCCAGCCCAAATACAACTACACATGGGCCATCGTTCGCTCGCAGTGCTCAGCCAGCTGTGCAGGAGGTACGGATCAGTCTGAACACAACACACTGCTAGTAGAGAAAAATGGCAAATGCAGGCCAGACCTTACACTGCAGTCACTTGTTAAAACATTTACACTTTAATTAAATCAGCTACAGATCTTCTGGCGGTCTGTGATTCTGGTCCAGCTCAAGCTCATTATGCCCTGTTGATTGCAATACACACACACAATCTTGCGCTGATTACATTTACAGATGTTCATAATAAAATGCATATTTGCAGAAAATAAACTTGAAGCAAAATTTTATTTTTAATGACATATTTACATTTATGCATTTGGCAGATAGTTTTATCCAAAGCAACTTGCATTGCATTCAAAGTATTGCATTTCAGCAGTGCAGGCATTCCATGGAAATCAAACCCATGTGCATCGCTACTATTTTAAGTAGTTATTCACTGAAAACCTAGACATCCATCCATAGCGCATTCATGAGAGTTTATGAGAGAAGCAGCAAAATCTGATTTATCCACGAATCCTTCTTGTGAAGCAAACCTTTTCAATGAATCATGTGACACAGTTCACAAAGTCTTTAATGATTTATTCATTATTTTAATGTGTATTATTTCCATAAGTGTATTTCTTTTTCTCAAGGGATTTTCTAAAACCTGTTGCATATTTTAGTGCACATGCATCCAAACTTAATCTAAATTATCTGAGTGAAACTCAACAGCATTGTTGTGTGTTTCTCAAGCGTATCTGCTGGTCTGTGCAGGTGTTAAGCCCGACTCACACTGTGCGATTTAATTTTTTTTAAGTCCTTTATGATTGTACTTATCAGACTGTACAAACATGATGATCATGTCACAGTGTGGGATCTCAGTTGTCATTAATGTCAGACTGTGTGACAGTCCAGACGAGTTAAAAACTTGTCCGGAGCTTTACATTATACACGTCCAGTGACTGCGAACTGCATTGCACGCAGGACCGAAATGTTGGCTATCATGAAAAGTATATGAAAAGCGGCAATACCAGTGTTGTTCCCATTTTCGACCCCTGCCTAATTATTACCCCCTCTCATTGAAATCACTACCTGATTGCCTAGTCCTAACCCCACCCCCACACCTAACACTAAACCTACCAATACTAGGGGGGTAGTAATCTAGCGGGGGTCAGAATTGGGCACAACACTAGCGTATATAAGAAGAATAGTGTAAGCAGCTCTACACACCCACATGAAAACAGCAGCGCAACCAGTGCTTAGATAGAAAAGACAACATATCAGATTAATTCCGTGAGTGGAGGACGACTAGGATCAAAGACTACGGATTTTAGTCTAGGATTATATAAAACCTGTTCGTTTAGGATCGTTTAGGAATCGTTTAGGATTTTCAAAATTTGACAACCAAATCGTGGCCGAAATCGCACGGTGTGAGTCGGGTTGAACTCTATAGCTGAGCCTCAGGTGAGTCCGTAAGGCCTGTCTCCATCAGTAATGCTGACATGGGTCTTTCACACCAGATCTGACATTATCGCTGTGTGATGGTGTGTGGAGAGCCTCCACAAGCAGCAGGCAACCTCTGGAAATCTGCTTCTTCTGCTCAAATACCCTGAACTTTTTTGAGTTCACAAATCATGCCACAGGACTAGGTTTTATGACTATTAATTAATTACATTTAGCATTATATAAGTCCTTGTTGTGTGTCTTTGTTCCTCAGGTCAGATGGTCAGTAAATCAGTCTGCTACAAGGATCTGAGGGTTCAGGTGAACACATCTTACTGTAACTCGCGATCTCAGCCGTCCACCGTAATGATGTCCTGTAACACACAGCCCTGTCCCGCAAGGTAACGTCGTCACAGACCTCCTCTCATCTGTTCACACACTGGGAGCTCTGATTTGGAGACATGTCTGTAGAAAGGAACCATGGATAATGTTGTATTATTTACATACTCTTGTAGTGTTTATTAATATATTGAATGGGCTTTATTGTATATTTTAGTTTAGTTTTCATTTTAGATTTAAAATGTAATTTAAAACTAACGATTAGTTTCTTTCAAATTATTTATTTTTATTTATATTTAGTTTAATTTCAGTTCTAGTTCTTCGACTCAGGGTTATCATAGTTAAAATGTTAGTTCACCCTAAAATGAAAATCAGCACGTTTAACTCACCCTCAAGGCATCCTAGGTGTATTATGACTTTCTTCATTCAGATGAATCCAATCAGATTTATATTAAAGAAAACCCTTGCTCTTCCAAGCTTTATATCCAACGGGCCTTCTGTAGCGAATTAAAGGCCTTCTGTAGCGAATCAATGCGTTAAAATGTTAGAAACAGTTTTCTCTCATTATGGGCGGATGAAGTAGAACGCATGCACAGTGCAGTTATGGAAGTTTTATTATGGATGGATGCGCTTTATTGCACTTGTTTTGTGCAATAACCCCCCCCCCAAAAAAAAAACGCCCAGTGCCATTATAAAGCTTGGAAGAGCCAGGATATTTTTTTATATATATAAATCTGAAATAAGAAAGTCATATACACCAAGGATGCCTCAAGGGTGAGTAAATTATACATGTCCTAATTTTCATTTTTGGGTTCGAAATTACCCTTTACCTAAAATAGTTAAATAAACAAACAAATAAATACATAAATGAATAGCAAAGAAGCATTTCTGCTTTTCAGTTAGTTTAACTTGATGTACTAAAATAATATTTAAAAAAAAATACATTATATCATAGACATATATAGACATAATAATACAAAATTATAAAAATGTAAAAACACATAACTATATTACTAAAACTTTATCTAAAATAAAAATAAAAATTACATCATATTTTTAATCATATCTCTCTGATAATAAAATAACACTGCTTCAACTTTTGCAACATTTCTACATGTTATGGTCTTTTATTTTAATTATTAACTTATTATAATTAACAAGAGTTTATTTTCCTTTCAGAACCAAGTTTGTTTGTGCTTTGTATTTGTATAGCTCATCTAATGTGAGTCTGAATACAGTTCAAATCAGTCATGTGTTATTACTCTTACACAGTGTTTATCATCGTTATACAGTTTATAATCAACATACTGTGCATGCTTGTAATGCCTTTAACACCACAAACCAATCATTTAAAGTTTAAATTACATACGTTTATTATGCCTTATGCAAAGTTTTACTAGTTAGTAGACTTCATATCTAGTTACTACATGGTCATCTTGTCTGATCTAGTGTCAATGCATCATCTCGGTGTGTGTGTGTGTGTGTGGGGGGGGGGTTAAACCTCACTGCTCATGTTTTCTCGTGTTTTAACCAGATGTTTTAGGACCGTCTCCATAGCAGCGTCATGCAGAGCACATTTTTGTCTCAATTATCAAGCCTAGTCCAGCTAGACTCCAGGGCAGAGTAATTACCAACAATGTCCAACAACTTGGAAAGGTAGACACAGAATGACGCTCGCATCAGCTCTGCCAGAATCTCAGATCACAGAGCAGGTTTTGTGCATCCCTGAGGTCCAGCGCAGAAGTGTCTTCACAGCTTACACGACAGAGAGACTCCTTGTGTCTCTGAGAGCTGCTCTTAAAGCATTAAAGTGTCTGAAGCTCCCGTAAACCTGTCTGATGCTCAGCTGATTGTTTCCCAGGTGTAGCAATGTTTTCTTTGGCAGTGAGACCCAGCTCTTTCTCCCTTGTGTCCTACTCTTGCTCAGTTTATCCGTTTCTCTGAGTTTCTCACATATCTTGAGTGAAACGCACTATAATCCTGCTAAGCGTCTGCATCTGTGACGTCATTAACACACTAAACACACAGCTGCTCATACTGATGGGAAAGCACTGCGCTGCTGCTGCTGCTGCTTCTGCTGTTTGCCATATCCACTTAAAGACCCGAGCTTCCCTTAACAATAGTAATAATAATCATAATTGCCATAATAATATATTTTGGTGCGAGGACCCTATTGGAATTGCTAAGTTTCTTCTTCTTCTTCTTCTCCAAAATGAATTGCATTTTGAGGGCCTAAACATGCTCGAAAACTCATGAAACTTTGCACACACACCTGAAGTGGTGAATATTTACATCTGATATGTGTTTCAGAAGTGGGTGTGGCACAATGCCTCAATAGCGCCACCTATAAAATCCAACGAAGTGCCACTCGAGCTGTTTCACATACATGTACGAAATTCAGTAGGCACAACAATACCTACAAAAAGTCTCGCACGCTTTTGTGCCATTTTGAGGCGTTGTTTTCAGGCGAACTCCTCCTGGAGATTTAAACAGATAAACACCAAATTTGGTCAATGTAAAGCCCTTTGTGATGTAAAATTGTGAAGATCTTGAGTTTCCGCTGAAGGGCATGTCCGTGGCGGCCTGACAAACTTGGTTGTTTCGCCATGAAATAAGAAGTTGTTATAATTCAGGCAGATAATGTCCGATCTGCCCCAAACTTCACCTGTTTGAGTCTTGTCCTGAACACATGCAAGTGGCATGTTTTTAAACGAACTCTCCTAGAGATTTAAACAGATCAACATTATATTTGGTCAGTGTAATCTAAAGTCCTTTACAATGTTAAACTGAAGATCTTGAGTTTTCCTTAAAGGGCATGTCCGTGGCGGCCTGACAAACTTGGTTGTTTCGCCATGAAAATGATGTTGTTATATCTCAGCCATATATGTCTGATCTGCCCCAAACTTCACCTGTTCAATAAAAGTGCTGGCTTGAACACATGCTAATATTCAGTTATTATAGTCATAGCGCCACCAGCTGGCAACAGGAAGTGGCATGTTGAACAAACTCCTAGAGATTTAATGACATCAACATTATATTTGGTCAGTGTAGTCTAAAGGCCTTTACAATGTTAAACTGCAAGATCTTGAGTTTTCCTGGCCGTTTTCCTGGCGGTGACAAAGTTCGAGCACCAGCTGCTTACAGCTTTAATAATTTTGTTGCATTTGTACTTAAAATCAGGCGTGCAAAAAATATCAATTATGCATGTTCACTGTTTGTTTTAGTTTTTTAAAGAAATTAATATTTTTATTCATCAATGATGCGTTAAATTGCTCAAAAGTGACAGTAAAGACATTTATAATCTTGCTATAGATTTTCATTTCAAATAAATACTGTTCTTTTGAACTTTATATTCATCAAAGTCTCCTGAAAAATTACATGTAGCACAGTCTCCACAAAAATATTGGGCAGCAAAACATTGCTTAAAAACATTTTTTAACATTGATAATAATAAGAAATGTTTCTTGAGCAGCAAATCAGCATATTAAAATGTTTGCTGAAGGATCATATGCTTATTAATTAATTAAAATGATAAATGTCTTAATGTTTGCTGAGAAAGCTTTTGATGTGAAGATAATTTGTTGCATTATTATTGAAGATGAAATCATTAAATAGGCATATTTTCAATCATGAAAGTTTGAGATGCCTTTTAAAAGAGCTTGTCTAATTTCCATTGGTAAAATATTCCAAATGTTGCAGTTATAACGCATTTGAAACCTCTAAAGCTGCACATTCACCTGGACTGAGAACCTGCATCCCATGAGCCTTCGAGGCTCTACATATGAGTTCAGTGATTGAAACAAACAGGTCATTTCCCCAGTGCATGTGAGAACATGCTTCATCCATCATGTTTGCATGAACTCAAAGCGGATTTGATGGCTGACAAAGAAGGGCATTGCCCAGTAAACATATTGAGATTAATTATCCCACTGATGGGTGTCTGGCAGCTCGGTCTGGGCGAGGCGGGATGAAAGGTCACCTTGGCCAACTGGCACATCTTTGGGTGTACCCTTCATTACTCACATGTTGGCACCACCGTTAATCCATTCCTGGGAACGTGACAAAAGTGACCTCACAACCCTGACCCCAGATCAGCACCGAATCTGGACAATTGTAGACCAGTGCGCGCGGTCATTGTATTTGACAATTCATGACAGGCAGATCTGACGTGATGCTGATCGCCAGAGACGCACAAGAGGCTGCTTTGTAGGTTTGCTGTTGTTTGTTATTGTTGCTTCTATGGTTTTTCATGATGTTTGACAATCAGATGCACGTTTTTGTGATTTCAGATGTCAGAACTGTTATTATTTATTCTGCATGATTGTGTAACAATCTGTTCTGACAGAATAATCTGAGCTGAGACAATGCAAACGAGAAATATCTGTCTCGACATGTACAGTAATATGGCTAATGTGCTGATTTATGGTGGAGGATATTGAATATGCAGTGAGCTCATGGCTCTTCTGGAGACGCTCTCGTGATGAAGGTCCATGTTTAGCCTGCTGCTGAAAAACGAGGGATTTTGAGGGATGAGAGCATGTCCTGCAGGATTACGGAGAGGGTTTTGGGTCTGCTGGGACTGAGGAGGACCAGAGGAGATTGGCTTTAAGGCGAGGGAAGAGTGACACGGTAAAGCTCAGAGGAAACAGAGTAACAAGGGACACGTCGCTGACAGACAGCTGTGAGCACATGAATAGGTATTTTTCTACCAGTGGTCAGTGAAAGGTATTTCAGAAAAAAATAAAATTATTCAATTCATTTTTATGACATTTGCAATTTTTGCAACCTTGTTATGAACATTTTGCATGTGAAGAAAACTAGGACTACACTCTAAAAACAAATGTGTTGGCTATAAATTAGAAGAATAAACAAATAAATAAAGCAACAGTTTGCATTGATCATTTTGAGTAGTAAAACTATGTTCAACCAACAAACTAAACAACACCTAATTTCAAAATGTATTCTGCTTATCCAGTCATGTGTAATGCATGCTGGGAACACAACATTTCAGTTTCTACACCTTATTAAAAAACAAGTAACACACAATATTTCTTTTTTTAAATATTACTCACAATATTTAGGTTTTTGTTATAATTTAGGTTGCTTTAACAGAACTCAACAAAATAAAGTTTGCAGCTTAATTTGTTTAAATCAATATTTTTTAACCATGCATTTATTGTACTATTGTAAGTTGTGGTGACACGTACATTGTATAGTTTTAATGTTTTATGATTTGTTTCCGGTAATCATTGATATAATATATGCTGTTAATTTTTAGTTTGCACATGGCTTTCAATTATGTTTTAACGATAAATGGCTATAATTAAAATGTTATACCCAGAAATTAAAAATGTTAGTGTAATAGAGGCATAAGTAGTGACATCAGTGATAATGGCCATCATAAGAAGCCATGACACAAATATTTATAATACCAATTATTAAAAATACTTTATATTGTTTATTAATACATTTGGAGATTTAGTGTGAATATATATGCATTTTAGGTGTGATAAATGACGATTAATTCAGCCCTAAATTGTGTGATATGCCATTTTCATGCTAATAGACAAAAATATTTGAATTGTTTAAATAAAGTAAGAGTTTGGGAAGCAATAGCGGGAATAACATCTGCTTTGTTGACCGCAGACGGACAGTTCCAAAGGCCCATTGAGAAAGAGAGGTAAAGAAGAAGTGCAGATGAGCAAGATTACTTTGCCGTCTGCGTTTGATGTAAGAGCATTGTTGTGAGACAACCGGAATGTATTGAAAACTCATGATAGAGGTGGGGACAAGAGGATAGAAGGGGAAAGAGGAAACAAATAAAGTCATATTTAAAAATAGGTAAGTGCTTTGCCGGTGTCGTTGCTCGGTTGAAGTCGCACTGGAAAAAGTCTCAGGTATTTACACTTATCGGCCTTCGCACGAGGAGGCTGAATGTTTCCACTGACGCTTCCGCGCCAGTGACCTAAACTCAACTTAAATACACAGCTAATCCAGTTGAGTGGAAACAGTTGATCATGCCTTTCTAATTATCAGAGCAAAGCCAAAAACACACAAATGGCTCGAGTCGAAACTAAGTGCGGTTCAGTTTGCCAGTGCTTAATCGCAAATTAACAGGTGGCAAACAGTCTTTGAATACTTTCTAATTACAGCCAACGGCAAACCACAAACACAATTAGCACAAACGATTTAGATAAAAAGAAGCAGTAAACGAATCACTTCTCACAACTAGCAAATATTAACTCTAAAAGACAGAAAAAAATTGTCTTAGGCAGATCACTTACTCGTTCTTGTCGCCTCAGCAGTCAGTATGCTTATCAAAGTGTCAGATCTCTCAAATTAGGTTTTTTAAAGACCCTTTATATTTTTTTTAACATGACCACTTAATACAGAAATTATATATTTTACAAGAACATATACACACTAAATGTAATGTTTTCGGACAATTGCATGTTATTTGTAATTAAATGAAAATGTATTACAGTTTAAATGTATACTAAATGCCATTAAATGAGCTGTACAGTGTTTCTGACCCACTTAAGTTAGACTTAAGTCAGACTTAAGTCCATCTTTATATGTAATTCATAATTATATTGTCTTTGAAATATGGTTAAATGTACTGAATGCACTGAAAAGCCTTTATGATAAACCAAAATATACTTTAATGGCATTTCTATTGAAACTTGTGTTTAAATATATGTGTAATTACACATTTATAACAATGAAGTTCCAATTTAGTACATTTAAAATATATTAACTTTAAATGTAATATGTAATAACACTCTACAGACAACTCTCAAGTGCTTTACATGTGTTTAAGTATGTTGGTCAACACAAAATATGTGTACTTATTTTGTATTACAACATAATTATTTAAGATGTATTTTAAATGAAACGTTTAATTTGGCAGTATTATTACAAAGTGCACTTTTTAAAATTGCATTCAATACAGTTGAGCACATTAATGCCCCTTTTGATACTACTGAAGCTACAGTATGTGCTTGAGTGTACTTTGGAGGGCAGCAGTGTGTGAAGTCTATTTTAGTGCTATTAGACCTTAGTGCGGCTTTTGATACCGTGGATCACAACATTTTGATCTCTAGATTGGAACACTATGCTGGAGTCCGAGGGATGGCCCTTCAGTGGTTTAAGTCTTATTTAACGAACAGAAGTTTTGCAGTTAAAGTTGGTGAATGTCTGTCAACTTCGGCTCCACTTACCTATAGAGTTCCTCAAGGGTCCATTCTTGCTCCCCTTTTGTTTTCATTGTATATGCTTCCTTTGAGATCTATTTTTAGAAAACATGGTGTTTCTTTTCACTGTTACACCAACGGCACACAGATTTATATGCCATTGCAAAAGAATGATAATGTAATGACTGGTCTGAGGCGAGTAGATCCACTTGCAGTAAGATTTATTAGACAGAGGCAGAATCAAACAGGCAATGGTCAGCGGACAACAACAGGAATATCAGAGGCAGAGCAGAGACGTAAACAATACCAGGCAGGGGTCGAGGTCACAAGCACAGGTTCAGAGTTCCAAGGTCGGGCAGTCCGGGGTCAAACACAGGGTAACAGAATACAGGGAAAACGCTCAGAAATGTCAGCCGGGGCAAGAACAAGACTTCACGGTGAGTGCATGTGAGAGTGCTGCTTAAATGTGTGTGTGTGAATGAGGTGCAGGTGTGGTGAGACAATCAAGGCTAATGAGTGAATGGTGACAGCTGTGTGATTGGTGTAATGGTGGATGGGAATGTGTGAGTGCAGTGCATGATGGGAGATGTAGTCCATGGGTGATGTGCAGTTGTAGTGAGTGGCAACCAGATTCATGACAGAGCCCCCCCCCTAAGAGCGGCTTCCAGACGAGCTCTCAGTGGGGCCAATGAGACAGGAGCCCACCAGGGCAGGGCTGACGAGACAGCAGGGACGTGAAGGGACTCTGGCAGCTCAGTTGTTGCGTCAGCGGAGACGTGAGGTGACTCTGGAAGGTCAGCGGAGACGTGAGGTGACTCTGGCAGGTCAGCGGAGACGTGAGGTGACTCTGGCAGGTCAGCGGAGACGTGAGGTGACTCTGGCAGGTCAGCGGAGCGTGGACTCTGGCAGGTCAGAGCGTGACTCTGGCAGGTCAGCGGAGGCGTGAGGTGACTCTGGCAGGTCAGGCGCCCACCAGGCGGAGCAGGCGAGACAGACACCCACCAGGGCGGAGCAGGCGAGACAGGCGCCCACCAGGGCGGCGGCAGGCGGACAGACGCCCACCAGCAGGGCGAGGAGCCCACCAGGCGGAGCCACAGACAGGCACCTCCAGGGCGGAGCAGAGACCCACGGCAGAGACTGGGACCTAGAGGAAACTGAGACACAAGAGACAGAGAGAGCACATATAGTCTTAAGCATAGAGGTAGTGAGTTCTCTAGGTGGCCATAGAAGATCCGGGGCCTCGGGCAACCATGATGAATCAGGGGACTCCATGGGCCATGGTGGGTCCGGGGTCTCAGTGAGCAATGGCGGGGAGCTCCCCCCATTAAAGTTCTTGGTGAATTCCACTACCTTGAGGGGGCACTCTGGAGGCGCGAACGTCAGGGGGCATTCTGGAGGTGCTGGGTCTCGGGGGCGCTCGGAAAGCGCTAAACTAGACAGAATCCATGGAGAAGGCGAACTGGGAGGGACCAGCGGAGACGAAGGAGAGCTGGGCGGGACCAGCGGAGACGAAGGAGAGCTGGGCGGGACCAGTGGAGACGAAGGAGCACTGGGCAGGACCAGCGGAGACGAAGGAGAGCTGGGCGGGACCAGCGGAGACGAAAGAGAGCTGGGCGGGACCGGCTGGAGAGCGAACTCTGCGAGCTCCGGGACGGGCGGCCTCTGGAGCGCGGAACGCTCCTGACACGGAGCGGCCTCTGGAGCGACTCTCGCGCTCCTGGCACGGAGGCGGCCTCTGGGCGACTCTGCGCGCTCCTGGCACGGGCGGCCTCTGGAGCGGACTCTGCGCGCTCCTGGCAGGAGCGGCCTCTGGAGCGGACTCAGCGCGCTCCTGGCACGGAGCGGCCTCTGGAGGACTCCTGCGCGCTCCTGGCACGGAGCGGCCTCTGGAGTGGACTCTGCACCTGGCGGAGCGCGGACTCTGCGCGGCGGACTGCGCGGCCTCTGCGGCGGCCTCTAGCCGGCGCTCCGGCGGCCTCTGGAGCGGACTCTGCGAGCTCCCGGACGGAGCGGGCTCTGGAGCGACTCTGACTCTGCGGACTCTGGGACGGAGCGGACTCTGCTGGACGGATATGCTGCGGACCTGCATGCTACGGACCTGGGTATGCCAGCTGCTTGCACCGACACCAGTGGTGGATCCGCAGGCGTGGTGGCCATCTTGGTTAACGGCATGATGTCGCCTTCCTCTTCCGCGACACCCACAGTAAATGAGGAGCCAGCATACAACAAGGCATAGTCCATAAGGCCCCTCAAATTACCATTATACACTCCTCCAGAAAACAAAGATTTGTTAAACATGGCTTTGATGTGACTATTGAGTCCAAAATAAAACAAGTCCTTGAATAGAGACTCGTCGTACAGCGGTACCTGGTAAGACAGCTCACAAAACTGGTGAACAGACTCCTCCATAGTCAGGCCTCCCTGGCGAAGATGTAGGAGTTGGCCTATGCAGTCCATAGTTGGGCTGGGTAGTCGAGATGACGCTGCTGGATCTGAGGTGGCGAAGTCTTCTGTAATGACTGGTCTGAGGCGAGTAGATCCACTTGCAGTAAGATTTATTAGACAGAGGCAGAATCAAACAGGCAATGGTCAGCGGACAACAACAGGAATATCAGAGGCAGAGCAGAGACGTAAACAATACCAGGCAGGGGTCGAGGTCACAAGCACAGGTTCAGAGTTCCAAGGTCCGGCAGTCCGGGGTCAAACACAGGGTAACAGAATACAGGGAAAACGCTCAAAAATGTCAGCCGGGGCAAGAACAAGACTTCGCGGTGAGTGCATGTGAGAGTGCTGCTTAAATGTGTGTGTGTGAATGAGGTGCAGGTGTGGTGAGACAATCAAGGCTAATGAGTGAATGGTGACAGCTGTGTGATTGGTGTAATGGTGGATGGGAATGTGTGCAGTGCATGATGGGAGATGTAGTCCATGGGTGATGTGCTGTTGTAGTGAGTGGCAACCAGATTCATGACAGATAAGAATACTTTGACTCCACTTCTGAATTGCTTAAGGGACGTAAAAAGCTGGATGGCCTTAAAATTTTTACATTTAACGATAGTAAAACAGAGATTATTTTATTTGGACAAATTGAAAATTTAGCCTCTGTAAATTTACATTTGGGTCCTCTGGCTGCGCACAACAAAGTAGCTGTGAAAAATGTAGGTGTTTGGTTTGACAGAGAACTCAAATTTGATAAGCAAATTAACAATGTTGTTAAATCATGCTTTTTTAATCTGAGACTTCTAGCTAAAGTAAAGCCTTTTCTCTCTGCTACTGATCTTGAGAAACTCATCCATGCCTTAATTTTTTCGCGACTCGATTATTGTAACACTATATATATAGGAGTTAACCAGACAGCTTTGGCACGTCTGCAGGCAGTTCAAAATGCTGCAGCCAGGCTGCTGACAGGTACACGCAAGCATGAGCATATTACACAGATTTTGTTCTCTCTCAAATGGTTGCCAGTTCGTTTCCGAATAGAATACAAACTTTTAGTGTTTGTTTTTAAATCCTTAAATGGCTTAGCTCCAACATATCTTGATGCCCTAGTAAAATGCCATACTTCTGCTAGATCCTTGAGATCTTCTGATCAGCAACTTTTAACAATTCCCAGAGCTAGATTAAAACTTAAGGGTGATCGCGCTTTCTCAGTTGCTGCCCCGAAACTGTGGAATTTGTTACCTGTGAGTATTAGATCAGTTCAGACTATCTCTAGTTTTAAATTATTGTTAAAAACGTATTTATTAACTCAGGCCTTTAATCTCTCTGAGAGCTGAGTTGTATGTTCTTTGTGTATTTTTGTTTGTGTGGTGCTATGTCTTTGTCTTTGTATATTTATGAAAATGTTTTTTGTTTGTTGTATTTTTGTGGCATTTTGGTTTTCTATTTTTGTACGGCACTTTGGGCAACAATGGTTGTATTATTTTGTGCTATAGAAATAAATGAAAGAAAGAAGAAATAAGTCAGGCTTGTGTAGCTAAACACATTTGCCTTCACACTCATACATTATGTTCTGTGGTTGCGAGACACTTTTGGGTGTCCAAGAGCACAGCAGTCAGTCACTCAGCAGCCAAACATGTGCTGGTGTCTATCCAGTGTCCTGACGATGGCTTCATGACTTCTCGACTGAAGCAGGTGCTGCGAGAGCTCCGTGAAAATACTGTTTTACTGGGGGTCATTCACTCTCACGCAGTGTTTGTCTGCCTCATTAACTGGCCTCTGTAACCAGCATTCATTGCATCAGGTTTATCTGATGTCCTGTATGCTTGGCTTGAACTCTTTGGGTTTACGAGAGACCAAGGTTAAAACCCCTCCAAATTCAACACACAATCACACTGTTGAGGTGAGGGATACACACACACACACACACACACACACACTGCGTTAGATAAAAATATTAAACCATCTGCAAATGTGTCTGAATCAGGTGTTTTGGTGAATTTAGTGGCTTTATGAAGTCAGTTCTGCTGAGGTGCATACAATCACATTAACTACCAACTAATCGCACCTTCAGCACTACATCTGCTATTTTAGCATTACTAAACCAACTAAATTCTTTATCAAGTGTTTTGATTACAGGATATTTTTGTGTCTTTCTTTCCAATAAATGACACTTCTTTTACAAAAACTGTGTAAAACACAGTTAGAAAAACAGTGCTATTAGCATACAAGTTATTCAAGTGTGCTATTAGTATAATTAAAAAAATAATATAAGAAAGTATACTGTGAGTCTACAAGGCCTATACTTGTACTTAAGAAAAGTGCAAAAAATAATATATAAAAGGTACTGTATAGATGTAATTGTAGTGTAAAAACTAGCAAAATAGTAGATTACTTATTAGATATCTTTCATATACAGTATCTCACAGAATTTATTACACCCTCACATTTTTGTAAATATTTTATTATATTTGCATGTGACAACACTGAATAAATTACACGTATCTACAATGTAAAGTAGTGAGTGTACAGCTTGTATAACAGTGTACATTTCTAGTCCCCTCAAAATAACTCAACACAGAGCCTATAATGTCTAAGCCCCTGGCTACAAAAGTGAGTACACAACCTAAATGAAAATGTCAATATTGGGCCCAAAGTGTCAATATTTTGTGTGGCCACCATTATTTTCCAGAACTGCCTTAACCCTTTCGGGCATGGAGTTCACCAGAGCTTCAGAGTTGGCCACTGGATTCCTCTTCCACTCTTCCATGACGACATCACGGAGCTGGTGGATGTTAGAGACCTTGCGCTCCTCCACCTTCCGTTTGAGGATGCCCCACAGATTACCTTTACCCTCAGCTTCTTTAGCAAGGCAGTGGTCGTCTTGGAGGTGTGTTTGGGGTCATTATCATGTTGTAATACTGCCCTGCGGCCCAGTCTCCGAAGGGAGGGGATCATGCTCTGCTTCAGTATGTCACAGTACATGTTGGCATTCATGGTTCCCTCAATGAACTGTATCTCCCCAGTGCCGGCAGCACTCATGCAGCCCCAGACCATGACACTCCTACCAACATGCTTGACTGTAGGAAAGACACACTTGACTTTGTACTCCTCACCTGGATGCTGCCACAAACACTTGACACCATCTGAACCAAATAAGTTTATCTTGGTCACATCAGACCACAGGACACGGTTCCAGTAATCCATGTCCTTAGTCTGCTTGTCTTCAGCAAACTGTTTGCGGGCTTTCTTGTGCATCATCTTTAGAAGAGGCTTCCTTCTGGGATGACAGCCATGCAGACCAATTTGATGCAGTGTTTTACTTAATAAAATGAACTTGAAGTATGCTTATTTTTGGTAAGGTTTCATTTTAAATTTTGTATTTAATGAATGGCATTCAGACATTTAAGTGTCCAAAAAAAATCTTTATTGTCACGTTATCATTAGCAAACAAATTGTAGAGGATTATGGTGATATAAATGTTTGCTTCACCCACATCCACTCTACACTGTCTACACTGCTCTTACATAAGCAGTCGGTTGTGTGTCATCTCTTGAATACAGACAGCATGCACAGACACACTTAGTGAGTATTTTAGGGCACCACATTATTTGATCTTCAGTCCTCTGTGCCAGAAAGGAGCATGGAGAAGCCATTACATCATGGAAATAGGTGTAGGTTCACATTTAGAGCCTGACATCACTGCGGTTGGGGTGAAACGTTAATGATCGATCGGCGTCCTCCACTCACAGCATCTATGGAAATAAAGTTGTTAATTTTACACATTTTAATTTATATAGCAGCACTAGCATAAAACTGATATAAAATATAGAGCCATAATAGAATGCAATATCCATGTTCAGTCATATTTATGGGGCAAATAACTAAAGTGTGATTGGCCAGACGAGTGCCAACTGCATCGTATGCATTACGGCTCAAATCCCAGATACTGAAAGCTGAGCCTGGGTGAAATCATAGCTGTGTGAACATTTAATCCAGCTCATAATTAATAAATTCACACAAACAGGTTTATGGCAACATATTTATTACATCACATCATACTGCATCCAGCAGCCCGCCCGTCATCGAGAAAACCTGTCTGGCTGGACCCGCTGCCAGAGGACATGACAGCCAATTCGGCATGCAGTGATGAGAGGGCAGCAACTGATGCTGTGAACCACTCCCTCGTAGCTGAGCCATCGGTCTGTCCTCCTGACTTTGACCTTCCTCGACGACACTGATCAACACTGAACCTGTAACGGGGCGAATGAGACGTGAGGCGTGTGGATTCATGTGCAAGCTTTTATTAATAGACATGCCCAAAAACACAGGCAGGGTCGAACAAATGGCAAACAGGTATATTGAGGGCAAGGCAGATGAGTACTCAAGTAAACGGGCGTGGTCTTCGATCGGCGAACAATATCCAGAGGGCTTGACAAAAGGGGTAATCCAGGTACACAAGCAATGGTCTAGGCAGGGGCAAACAGAGTCCAAATGGAAGGCAAAGGGTTAATCCAATATACAAGCAGAAGGTCAGGAACCAGACAACAAGGCCACACAAAAAGACAAGACTTAACCTAAAATAAGAAACGGAAAATAGGAATGGCTCCGTAAAGCAGCTAACACTCGGAGAGTGAAAAACGCAGAACAATAGAGGAGACTGAACACAAAAACAAAACACAGAAAGGCTTGGTAAGTAGCTAACACTAGGAGAATGCTAAATGCTAAACAATACTCAGCAGAGAAGAAGAGGAAGTCCATGGTTTATGTAGAGTGTGTGATAAGTGCAAACAGCTGTGTGTGTCGTCAGTGCAATGGGTGATGGGAATTGTAGTCTGAGGTGGAGTGCAACAGTTAGTGTAATGCAAGAGTCCATGTGGTGAGCGAGTGACCTCTGGTGGTGAGTTAAAGGAAGTTCATAGACCAGATTCATGACAGAACCGATCCCGGGCGGGACAAGGTCTATGTGCTGTCAACCTTGTCCAGTGGGGCCAAGCCACCAATCCGAACTGCTGCTTTGGGGAACTAGAAACCATGCAGCACATTGTCTACGTGTGTCTGACTCAACTCGAGGCTTTACACCTGGCTGAACAAGATGCTGTTCTGTGGCTGGGCACGCAATGCATAGTTGCAAATGCTAAGAAGAAGAAGATGGCAACAGAAACACAAGACCACATATTCCCTATGACATATGTGACGCTGGAACGCAAAACCAGTCTGGGGTATATATTTGTATAAAGAGCCAACAATACATTCTATGGGTCAAAATAACCGGGTCTACGGGTCTTTTATGCCAAAAATCATTAGGATATTAAGTAAAGATCATGTTGTTTTGTAAATGTCCTACCATTATTATATCAATACTTAATTTTTGATTAGTAATATGCATTGCAAGAACTTTATTTGGACAACTTTAAAAGCGATTTTCTCAATATTAGGATTATATTATATTGATATTGTCCTATCATAACAAACCATACATCAATGGAAATCTTATTTTTTTTATGTGATGTATAAATCTAAATTTCTAAATAGTGACCTGGTTTTGTGGTTCAGGGTCACATATTATTAAGCTCTTTTCATTACTACAACCATCCAGCCGAGGTATTGACAAAGGTACTGTTTAAATGTCTAATCGTATAAATATGGGATGTATTTGAAAGAGGAGGTCAGTGTGAAACGGCTCCACTGCTGTTTTAGGACTGCAGCGATGGATGCCATTGGTCAGAGATGTTGCTCATTCCATGTCTCTGTCCATGATGTGCTCAGCTTTGAGAAATAACCTGTAGGATGTTTGAATGAGCTGACGGGGATCTCGGGTTGTTTGGGGACTTTAGGATGAGTTGATGGCCTTTATGAGCTGATATTTGGACTGGTGGGTTTTGCTGAAAGTCACCAAACCATCTGCCCTTGATGATCAAGGTGTCTCCGTGTTAACCCTTCCCTAACCGGAGCTGAGGCTTGTGGAAAAGGACACTGTAACTACATTCATTGGGTACATTCAGAATAGCATACATCCATAATATTATATCACTTCTGTTAATGTTTAGAATACACTGGTCAAAAGGGAGATGTGCATTGCATTGTGGGACAGTGTTGTTATTGTGATTGTAAAAAAAAGGTGTTAATTGAGATAAAGCTGAAATAATTTTCTGAACACTTTAATTCTTTTAACTCTTGAAATATCTCTATACTTAAGTTGCAATTTAAATTAAATGTAAATAAATAATATGATAAATTTGTGTTTAAAAAATGTATTAAATACATTTTGATAAATTTAAATAAAATTACTTTTTAAGTAACTTTGTCAAATATGATGGAGCAAAATAGAGTAAAATGATTTACTGTACATCTTTGTGCGTGTGTGTGTATGTGTGTTTGTGTGTGTGTTACTGTACACCACAGCTGGCGTGTGGAGGACTGGGCCGCGTGCAGCCGCAGCTGTGGATCCGGAGAGCAGATCAGACTGCTGCGCTGTGTCCAGAAAACAGGCCTGGATCAGGTGCACACGGTGACCGATGACCAGTGCACACAACCACCACCGCCCCGCAGACGGACCTGCAACACACACAGCTGCCCGCCGGTCTGGAGCGCTGGACCTTGGTCTCAGGTTAGTGCTCAATCATCAATGCATCACACAGTCAAACCAAAAAGTTATTCAGATATCATATACATTTTTATATATTTTACTAGTGGGTGCAAGACACTATAGTTCAATTATGTAAGTGAGGTAGCAAAATAAATTAAACTGTGACTGTTTTTAAATGGTGTGACTATTTCTCATTTAGGGTCATGAATGTGTCTGCAAAGTTTGACACTCTGAGGTTTTGTGGAATGTGTGTGTGAAATTATGATTGTGAAAGGCAACTGCACAGACACCCACAGAAAAAAATTAAAATAAACTTGTGTTTCTGAATAAATAAAGCATTAACTTAAGTCATAAAATAAATCACAAGTATGCTTTGATTAAAAGGCCAGAAGCTATAGCGTACATGAATAAAAATCACAAACACGACACTTGTAAACTAAATAATACATACAGATTTTATCATTAATATGTGATATTTTCTTTTAGGTAAAATATTTTTTTCAAATTATTTCAAATTTGTACAGCTCTTTTGCTTTATGTCATCTATCAATTTTAAATCCACAAATACAATTTTAAGGTTTCAACTGTATCTGTCTTTAAAAAAATAAAATAAAATAATAACAAATACAATTCAGAGATCTAATTTATTATAGATATTTTCAAAGCTTTTGGAAAAATGATTCCAGTCATTTAAAAAAAGGTTCTAACAAATACATTTTTGCTCAAAAGAAACCAAAGTTAAAACATTATTTGTTTATAATTAGGATAGACGTGGTGTTGTTTCAAAACAAAGGGAAATATATATATCAGTATCGGCATCTATCGGCTAAAATGATTCGAAAAATATCGGCATATCAGATATCGGACAAAATTATAATAAAAATATCAGCATATCAGATTTCGGCCAAAATGATAAGAAAAATATCAGATTTCGGCCAAAATGATTAGAAAAATATCAGCATATCAGATATCGACCAAAATGATAAGGAAAATATCGGCCAAATTGATTAGAAAAATATTTGCATATCAGATATCGACCAAAATGATAAGGAAAATATCGGCCAAATTGATTAGAAAAATATTTGCATATCAGATATCGACCAAAATGATAAGGAAAATTTCGGCATATCAGATATTGGCCAAAATCTAATATCGTACATCCCTAAAACATATTAAAATTATAATTTCCTCATTTTGTGAAAAACAAATGTTTAAAAAAAGTTGTCTATATTTTCATGTTTGCTTTTTTGTAATATGTGAGAAGTATTCACGTTGACGGTTTACTTTTTTAATTTATTTAAACCAAATTAATCTAGCTTGACCAAGAACATAATAATTGTACGCATAATTTTTATTTAATACAATGATAAACTGTACATTTCTGGACAATGCACTTTGTACTTCATTTATATGTTCAGTTCAACTTCAGTGTGCAGTTTTCCCCCCGTATAAAAAGTGTGGGGTTCAGAATTCTAGATTATAAATATAATTGAATCTGTACCAGAAGACTTTTGTTTTATGTGATGCAGCAGAATGTAAACAAGCAGTGACTAAATGCATGACTAATTATGACAAATTCTCCAGTTAAAACTTGGCTGAGGATCAATGTCTGATGTCACGACTGAGTTTTCCCCCCAGTGTTCTCGTAAATGTGGGAAGGGAGTGATGAAGAGAGCGGTGTCGTGTGTGAGCAGTGACTCCCGCGTGCTGCCGGACATCTCCTGTGTCGCTCTTCCCAAACCCATCAGCCAAGAGACCTGTGTGATCAAGCGCTGCCACAAGCAGCGCAAGGCCCAGTGGTTCGTCTCAACCTGGCAGCCGGTAAAACCCTCGCACTGCATTGTGTACACTGGGGTGATGTGTGAAAGCAGATATCTGGAGAAGTAACCCAACGCTGCCCTGAAGAGATAGCTTTATAATAAGAGCACTTTAAATAAAAGCATCTGCTAAAGGATAGCTTCATCATTTATCACAGGCCTTTTATATTTAACTGTAAAAAATACAACTGCCTTATTAAACATTTTGAGTCTCAAATACTAGAAAATGCTATTTTCTTGAAACTGCGTAAAAACCCTTGACAGACCAACAAACTTACCCCAAATCAAAGTCAAACACACTCTGTAAAAAGTGCTTAAGTTGACTTAACTTAAACAAATTTAGGAAATCCGTTGCCTTAAAATGATTAAGTAAATAATAATAAAAAAATAAGTTAAGTGAACGTTTTTTTTTTGTTTCTTAATTTATGGCAATGGGTTTGCTATTTTTTTTTACTTTTCACATTGTTGAAATAATAAGGCTTTGTGAGTTCCCAGCATGCATTACAGCAATAATAAATTATGCAGTTACTGTTATAGGATTATTGTTTTGCTGACTTCTTGAGGTTTGTGTGTCTATTTTTGAGGCCTGGAGATTGTTCAACCGCTTGTATCTATTTTCTGGATACATTAGTCGTGTAAGTGGTTTTACAAACAAAGACAATTAGACTAAATTATCCATTAAGGTTTGCAATTCGTTAACAACCATAAATTTGGCAATTTGGTGACTTTTTACACATTATTTTAACTTCCAAGAAACAGAAAAAAATGCATTACCTGGTAACACTTTAGAACAGGGAACACTTATTCACTATTAACTATGACTTTTCCCTCAATAAATTCATAAATTGCTGCTTATTAATAGTTAAGTAGTTGTTAAGTTTGAGTATTGGGTAGGATTAAGGATGTAGAATAACATGTGAATTAACATGTGCTTAATTACTATTAATAAATGGCTAATATTCTAGTAATATGCATGCTAATAAGCAACTAGTTAATTGACCCTAAAATAAAGTGTTACCAATTACCTCAACGACAGTAATTGTTGTTTAAGCTGCTGCGAGTAGAATGTTTCTAATAGCAAAATAAGACAATCAGCATTGCAGGAACAAATTTACAATGGCTGAACTCAAACGTCTTTATTTATTTTTACGGTTTTTCAACTATTTATTTTTTACAGTGTACAATTATACAGCATGTGTAACATTTTTAAACAAGTAGTGCCTTGTTGTTCCTTTACAACTTGGCAAAAAAATGGATTTCCAGAACCTTCACCCTCTCTGTTCCTCTCCGGTAAAATGAGCTGCAAACCTTCACCTGGGCTTCTGAAACCATTGAAACATTCATGAAATGGCTTTAGACTCCTTTTCCATCAGAACATAACCACTACACAACCCTAAACAATCATAAACATGTGTACTTGCAAAAAATAATACAAATTCTCAATATTAGCTATGACTTTTGCCTTAATAAACTTATTAATAGATATGAAGACAGTTGTTGAGTTTAGACATGGGGTTTAAGGATTAAGGGGTCTAAAATGTGTCCCTGGAGCACAAAAGCAGTCTTAAGTCACTGGGGTATATTTGTAGCAATAGCCAAAATACATTGTAGGGGTCAAAAGTATTGATTTTTCTATTATGCCAAAAATCATTAGGATATTAAGATCATGTTCCGTAAAGATATTTTGTACATTTCTTACCGTACATATATCAAAACTTCATTTGATTAGTAATATGCATTGATAAAAACTTAATTTGAACAACTTTAAAGATGATTTTCTCAATATTTAGATTTTTTGCACCCTCAGATTCCAGATTTTCAAATATTGTCCTATCATAACAAACCATACATCTATGCAAATATTATTTATTCAGCTTTCAGATTATGCATAAATCTACATTTTGTATAATTGACCCTTAAGACTGGTTTTGTGCTCCACGGTCACAAATATGATCATGCAGAATAATATGTGCTTTATAAACAGTGAATATGTTAATAATATGCATGATAATAAACAACTAGTTAATAGTGAGAATTGGTCACTACACTAAAGTGCTACCAGATAATCCTTTCTTTTCTCTCCATTTCTAGCTTGCTTCCTAATCTAGTGATCTAATAAACATAGGATTGCTTACGTTTGGATGAAAGCGTCTGCTGAATGCATTAATTTAAATGTTATTTGGCATATGTTTTTATCCAAAGCAACTGACACTGCATTCATTATATACTTTTTAGTTCATGCATATCCTGAAAACTGAGCCCATGATCGTAAGCACATGTTCTGCTGCACAGATGTGTTTGAGCTGAATGAGGGCTGTGATGTTCTCTCTGCAGTGTACAGTGTCCTGTGGTAAGGGTCTTCAGCTGCGTGTGGTGAAGTGCGCAGAGAAGGACGTCGCAGGGAAATACAAAGAGCTGTCAGGCAGAAAGTGTCAGCATGTGCCCAAACCCTCCATGGAGCTCCAGAGAAGCTGCGTCCTGCCAGACTGTCCCGTGGCCTCTCCTCACAGCAGACCGGGCTGGTACTCGTCCCCGTGGTCTCAGGCAGGTCTTCCCTCGTCCCACAGACACCTGACCTCATGAGCTTGATGTTGTGTTTTGTAGGGATGTAACGATATCAAAATATAACGATACTCACGATAATATAGTGATATGAAATACAAGATAGGATATGTATTGCAATATTTTTTAAGAAAGACATGAATTGGGGGGATTTTTTTATATGATTTTTTTACATTTTTTACAGTAATTTTTTACAGTTAAATTATTCTATGTAATGCACTTTGAGAGTGGGCTCCAACCCATGATCTTCACTAAGGAAACTTAAATCAGAGAAAGTCAGTGGTTTGACTTGTACCTAAACTTTAAAGGGACACAGCCTCTTTT